>JAUTDX010007100.1:0-600000 GCA_030844895.1 Ambrosia x helenae | reverse complement strand
GTTTATTTGTTGTGTTGCATACCTGCATAGCTTTGTCATCAACCAGGTTATGAAAAGTAATATATTTGCTATCTTCCTTTTATCACCCAGTAATCTGCATTGCTGTTATTGAAAACTTGAGCCACCTGTCTCCCCAATCACTATCTAATTAGCCAGTTAAGTTGTAAGTTTCCAAGAGTATTGATTGACGATGAAGTGGGTTTAATGAATTTAAGCCTGATCAAATTAAGTGGAGTATAACATGTTTACTATTTAAGTGGCTAAGTGAATCAAACATCTAAACAACTTTTTTCTACCCTTCTTAGCTTATGACCGGCAATTTTATGCCAAACTAGCAATAGCTCAACCAATTTTCTTAGACTAGTTCTGAATGTAAATGTTTTTCTCTAGTGCAACTTAAACTAGGTTACCTAGGAGTCTAGGACACTGTGATATAATAAATTGTTTTTTTAAGAAAGGTTGGACTATCAGTCAATTATTGGGCTTTTCAAAAGACTAACAACGCCACAATACTATTATTTGATAACAATGGGCCGTTTGTTGGACATAATATCTGTGATGCAAGACAAATTTTGATCTAGAAGTTCATGTTTATTCAAGTATTTTCTATCTTGTTATTCTTGCATGTCATAGTCCTTGCTCTTACCTTTTCTCATATATGAACGGTTACATTCCATTTGATGCCTTCTAAGCAAATAGTTCCTTTTGTAAAACAAATAGAAAATACATGTGCTGTTTT
The DNA here is from genome assembly GCA_030844895.1 of Ambrosia x helenae. NCBI lineage: Eukaryota > Viridiplantae > Streptophyta > Magnoliopsida > Asterales > Asteraceae > Ambrosia > Ambrosia x helenae. The sequence goes on along the minus strand of JAUTDX010007100.1, from coordinate 599,261 downwards.
TACCAATCTTGTTGTGACCATGTTATTTTGTTCTAGCAAATGCTCTAGAATGCCGGACATGCATGGGTTTTGGAGAGTTTTAACATTTTTATCAGTTCACGAAACTTAGTTTCTACTTTCTAGGCTTGAACTCTTGAAGTATTAAAGTTATAGACTTCTAAGAAGTAGTAAATATTTTAGTTTTTTCAAGTTCACACTTAAAGTAGTGAGTAGATAGTTGCACAAAACATGACGCTATATACTGTTTTGATTTGATACCGTTTTACTATATTGATTGCTGATTGTCAAATCTAGCTACCGAACAAAATGTAATATTGGCTTCAAACTTCCAAGGAATGTCCAATATAAAGTTCATAGTTTTATTTTCCATTTAGAGAGGCTAATGAATAATTAAGTATATTTTCATCCATTTCATTACCAGAGTATCAGTTATAAAGCTCACGTTTTTTACTTCCTTATCAACATTGAAAATACCTCTCATGGTAATATATATAAATGCATGAAACTTACTTCCTTGCCTAAAAGTTGACATGAGTGTGCGTGGATGAACATTGCTTGTGTGCCTAAGGGGGTTTAACCTTTCTATGTTTTCTTTTTTTCTGTGTTTATAATCTTCTTTGGTTTCATATAGTTGTATAGTTGTGTAGTCTAAAATGAAACCCTAATTTGATATTGCATGAGAAGTCTTGTAGTGCTTCAAAAAAGTATTATTTTAATATTATTTTTCAATCACCCTGTTGCAGTTCATTCCGCTCCCTGCAGTAGCTGGATTCTATTTGGCTCGTTTTTTTACAAAGAAAAACCTCTCATCATATTTTGCATTTGTTGTGCTTGGAAGCTTAATGGTGACATGGTTTGTAGTGCATAACTTCTGGGATCTCAATATCTGGCTGGCAGGCATGTCATTAAAATCTTTCTGTAAACTTATAGTTGCAGATGTCATATTAGCAATGGCTGTTCCTGGTTTAGCTCTTCTTCCAGAAAAGCTTCATTATTTAACGGAAGTTGGTTTAATTGGGCATGCCTTACTTCTATGCCACATCGAGAATCGTTTTTATACATATTCTGGTATCTATTACTATAGTTTTGATGATGAGGTCATGTACCCAAGTTACATGGTTGTTCTAACAACTTTTGTGGGGTTGGCTCTTGTGAGAAGACTTTCTGTTGACCACCGAATTGGATCAAAAGCCGTTTGGGTGCTAACTTGCTTGTATTCATCAAAGCTGGTCATGTTGTTTATGACATCAAAAACTGCTTTGTGGGCATCCGCCATTCTTTTATTGGCTGTTTCTCCCCCACTGCTTCTATACAAGTATTTGCTCCACCTCACTTCTCCATAATTTTGCATATTAATTTCACATTTGTTAAACTTACTATAATTTACAGGGATCGATCAAGAACAGCATCAAAGATGAAACCGTGGCAAGGATATTCTCATGCTGCTGTTATTGCTTTGTCTGTCTGGTTTTGTCGTGAAACAGTCTTTGAAGCATTGCAATGGTGGAATGGTAGATCGCCATCTGGAGGGTTACTTTTGGGATTTTGTATACTTCTGACAGGGTTGGCTTGTGTTCCCATTGTTGCTCTTCACTTTTCTCATGTCATGGTAAATAAATTTTCCTATTTTTTCTTTTGTCCAGGTGGCAAGATGAGTGAGTCCAGTTGACCCACAAACATTTTTTTACCATGTTGTCCATTTGTTAGAAACAGTTGATGCTTTAGAAACTGTTTACAATACTAGTTAATTACACTAATATCTATGTTTTTTAATAAAATAATTTACGAGGCTGTAAGCATTAAAAGTACACCTACAGCGACTTTTAACCATTTGATCCGTAGGGACCATAATGTTTAATGAATAAATGGGTAGCAAGAGGCACCTTTAGTTTCTTCTGCTCTTGGTCGCTTTCTTTTAATGATGACATTAAGAAATTTAGAAGGATATATATGGAACTAATGCTTCTTTTAATGCTGTTTAATGTTTTTAACTCCTATGTTGACTTTTTTTTATTTATTAATCTTGATATTTTTGTTTGCAGTCTGCTAAAAGAAGCCTGGTACTAGTTATAGCAACAGGCATCCTTTTTATAGCCATGCAACCTCCAGTTCCATCTTCATGGACATACCATTCTGAATTAATCAAAGCCGCTCGCCAATCATCTGATGACATCTCAATATACGGTTTCATCACATCAAAGCCTACATGGCCATCATGGCTGCTTATGTCAGCAATTCTGCTCTTGCTTGCAGCAGTAACCTCCATTATTCCTATCAAGTACATTGTCGAATTAAGATTGCTTTTCTCAATTGCAATGGGAATCGCTCTTGGTGTTTACATATCAGCAGAATATTTCCTACAAGCAACCGTTTTACACATCCTTATAGTCACAACCATGGTTTGTACTTCTGTATTTTGTGTCTTTACCCACTTACCATCTGCTTCTAGCACAAAGGTCCTACCATGGGTGTTTGCTTTACTGGTGGCTTTATTTCCAGTCACATATTTGTTAGAGGGTCAGGTCAGGGTCAAGACCATCCTAGCCGAAAGTGGGGTCGGTGACTTGGGTGAGGAAGACAGTAAACTAACTGCCTTGCTGGCAGTCGAGGGTGCAAGAACGTCTCTTTTAGGGTTGTATGCTGCAATTTTTATGCTCATAGCACTTGAGATTAAGTTTGAGTTGGCATCGCTCATGAGGGAAAAATTCAATGAGAAGGGCAGCGGTATTAGACACAGTCAATCTGGTCAAAACAGCAATTCTAGCTCTACCTTCCCACCTAAAATGAGGTTCATGCAGCAACGTCGGGTGTCTACAGTACCCGCTTTTACAATCAAACGGATGGCTGCAGAGGGTGCATGGATGCCTGCTGTTGGCAACGTGGCAACCATTATGTGTTTTGCCATATGTCTTATATTGAATGTTAATCTCACAGGCGGGTCAAACCGTGCAATATTCTTTTTGGCGCCTATACTATTGCTGCTCAATCAAGATTCAGATTTTGTCGCGGGTTTTGGGGACAAACAGAGGTATTTCCCTGTTACAATTGTGATATCTGGTTATTTGATATTGACATCAGTTTACAGCATATGGGAAGAGATTTGGCAAGGGAATGTCGGTTGGGGGATGCAAGTCGGTGGGCCAAATTGGATATTCGCAGTGAAAAATTTGGCGTTAATGATTTTAACATTCCCGAGTCATATCCTGTTTAATCAGTTTGTGTGGAGCTATAAAAAGAGGAACGACTCAATGCCGTTGCTTACTATACCCCTTAATTTGCCTCCAGCTATAATCAGTGATGTGGTGAAGGTAAGGATATTGGGGTTGTTGGGAATAATATATTCCTTGATTCAGTATCTAGTATCCAGACAGCAATATATGTCAGGATTGAAGTATATCTAGAGATTAGAATATAAACGAAAAGGTTAAGAAACATTTGTACAATTAATGTTTTTCGGATTGAGGCAAGTAAAGTGGCGTTTTCCCTGTTGGTGCTACATGTTTGTTAAACTGTAATCAGAGGACTTCATTTTGATTTTTGACACTCAAAAATGTTTTTATAAAAGCTTTCTTAATAACATACACACAAGTAGAGGTGTAGAACTCCTATATTTATCTAACAAATAGGAACCGAAATTGAATGTTGTCGAAGGTATTATGATATTTTACGTCGAACATGTGAACGACCAAATATCTTCTTATGTTACATTGCAAAGGTCTGTAAATGTTCTCGCCTTATATAATTAGGCATCCGATTCTTATAAAACTAGCGTCGAGCTTTAATAAAACTATTGAAAGAAGTGTTGACACGAGAATACCAAAATAAACACTCTTTTAACAGTCAAAAGTATACACTAAATTTACTAAGCATTTATACCATGATGTGATTATGTGTGATTTTGTATCTGTGTGGTGACCTTGTTGTGAGTTATACATACTAATTGCTTGAAACTTGAAAGTTACTCATTGCCTCCAACAAATACTCAAAAGTAGTTTTGTGATTTTAGAATTATATATTGTTTTAATAGGCAATCCTACTCACCCCCATGATAAAGTGATTGTGATACAAGTCATAGTTTTGGATTCTCAATAATCAAGCAAAACCAAACACAAATAAACAACTCCAAGTGACCTTCAAGCAAGAAACACGTTAATATATGTTGAATATATGAAAACACTATGAGCCACATTACCTTCACAACTTTATTCTTGATTCTTTAATGATTTGATAAGAGACAAATTTTGATCATTTTGTTCTTGTTCTTATTGATCCCACCGACGTTCACATCAAATGTGTTCCCTTTAATTTTAGCATTTTCACTGTAATGTAGAAGACTATATAAACGCTCAATAAAAATTGAAATCACAATAAAAGTAAAAGTTTTTACTAAACTTGTTTCTATATATATTTTGCCTATGGCATGCAAGAAAACAGAAAACTACGAGTTAGAAATCAATCATTCACGATTCTTTAGTCATTTAAACAACTTAATTTTCAAACTAAACTAGTAAATTGTTTATTCCTTTTCATCTTAAACATTAAAATAATTTGTATCACTAAACACCAATTAAATCTTTATTTATAAAACACAACATATTAGCATCTTAAATATCTTTTTCACAATAATTAAGTTCCTTAACAACCATGTATTATTTAATCAAACATCTCTCCTTCCAAACTCAAAATCCCTTAAATTTATTATTAATAATAATCTAACAAGGGCTAAAGAGTCTTTTCCCTACATTTCACCAACAAAAACCGTCGGCATCCTAACTACAACAGTAAGCTGTTGGTTGATTAAAAGAACACAATAACATTAGACCCATTCTTCTCCATAAACTTCTCTCACTAATATTATCATCATCATCATCAATCTTCACATTCTTTCCAACACCATCATCGATTATTGTATCTTTTGGCCCTTTTCCCATGATCCACCGGTAACTTTACTGCAACCCATACCCTCCATTTATTATTTATTTTTTCTTTGTTTATTGTACCGTCTTTTTTTTTTTTAAATCTTTTTTCATTTTTTTTCTTTTATTTTTCAAGAATTTATTTTATTTATCATTAACATATACCCTATAGGTAAATCTTATCCAATCAAAATTTGATTTTTTTTTATGATCATTTGATGGTAGGATTTTCTTGATTGATGAATTGACTATTTATTTATTTATTTATTTTGTTTTGTAAAATTGTAGTATTAAATTATTTGATTGCAGAAAAAGGGTGTAGAGGTTATTTGGTTGATAATATAGAGATGGATACTATTTGCTGCTGTCAATGTGGTGATGAATTTGAAGAGTTTCCAACTAATGCTATATATAGACACTGCATCTGCTTAAGATTCTTTTTTCACCAATTGTTTGCTGGGGTAAGCACACAACCTTTACATTTATCATTGCCTTTTCAACGAGAAGGGTTGACGACGCAGCTTGTTGCCTGTCTGCCTGCTATTTTGATGTAATTTTCGCTTTTATGGTAATGGAATGAAATCAAGACTTTAGTTTAAAAAAATGGATAAAAAGGTGAGGTTTTTTTAAGTTTATAGGATAATCACCTTATTGTCTCTTTTCTATCGTGGCGCTTTCACTGTGTCTCTAAATGCTAGTAGCTTTCTTTTTACTTTTTAGTGCTGTTTGCTTGTCGACTGTGTGTTGTGGAGCCGGGGGTCTCTCTGGAAGTAGCCTCTCTATCCGTAAGGGTAGGGGTAAGGGTTGCCTACATTTCACTCTCCCCAGACCCTACTCTTAGCTTTGCTAATCGGGGGATTCACTAAGTAAGGTTGTTGTTTTTGTTGTTGTTGTTGCTTTAACTAATGCATAAGGTGGTTGTGTGAGTGCGTGTTTATGTCTCCTATTGTATTATGTTGCTGTCACTACATACATAGTAAATACGTATGTAGTCGTTTAGGCTATAGGGTATGGTCACGGTCCTGGTCACCATCACTACCCTCTGTGTCATCGCCACATCACTCCACCCTCCATTACTACCCATTATAATATGGTCACCATCCTCCACTACCCTCCATAACATTTCAAAGTCTGAAAGCAATTGGCCGTGACAAACGTGAGTTACGTGATAACCCTCACGGTCATCGCGCCGTGAGGAATTGGGGGGTGGTGTTGGCGTGAGGCCATGGGCATCATGCCCCTCTCACGGCCTAACCACGTTCCCCACACTGTTAGGCCTTATGGAATGTGGTGCTTTATGTATTAGTAATGAATAAATCTTTGGATCAATGTTTTTTTCTCTATGGACCTCTAATAATCCTTCTTTTTTTTTCATGATAATAGTTCAATAGCGTAAAAAAAGTTTTTATTTTAAAGAGAATTTCATCATTTGTAGGTCTTAGCATTATTTTTTTTATCATGTGTGATGTTGGAGGCGATCTTTATGTGGTTCACACGGTTTTTTTATTTATATTGGTTCGTGTATTGAACAAGCACACCCCTAGGGTAGAAAAAAAGTTGGCGGAAGATGATCATGTCCACATTTCCGTACAGTTTACCAGTTACCTGATAACTGTTTTTTACTTAACCGTAATAGAAAAATTTAAAAACTTTGTATCCTTTTCAGAGAGAGAGTACTAAAGGTCAAACCGTAGTAGACAGAAACAAACTTTTCACTTTTGCTGAGACGTAGCGACCGACATTCCATTATCTGCAAAATAGAAACCAGCATACATTTCATTGATAGTTTTGGCAACCAGTGTACATTATATTACCATTTGCAGGCGCAGCATTAGATGACATGTTCTAAAATAGCTAACGTAGTCTTTTATGCAGGGGTGATATGTTTTGCTTATTTTTTCAAAAATACCTAATCTAGTCTCGTATTTGTCATTATAGTATATGTGCATGCTACGTGACATATAATGTGATGTTTAACAGTTATTTAACCGTTATTTATAAATTGGCTATTGTACAATATACAGTATGGTGCACTTTTTCAAAGGATTGAGGGACTACCCGTATCGTCACCAATTCAAGGAACTGCTGCTTCATCTTCGGCTGTTGGTTTGTCACTACCAACGTCCTTAAACGTTGAAAATCATTCGGCTACTAGACCCATGCCTTATGATTCTGACCATAGATTCACGCATTTGCCTCGTGGCCTAGTTTCTAGACGTGAGAAATCAATGACGCATTTCCAAGAAGATTCACAATCTGGTATCGAATTCGCTGCAAAGAGAAAACCCGGTCTTGATTCTGCAGATGAAGATTCTAAAAGCGGTAATTTAGAATCTTTAGATAAATCTTCGAAAGTCAAAGCTTCAGAAGGGCTACTCTATGAGCAATCTTCAGATAACGAAGATGTTTGCCCCACATGTCTCGATGGTAAATTCTTTAATATAATATTCATCAACGCCACTTGTTAAATGGTAAATCGTATGTATAACAAAGTTATGAAAAACGCAGAATATACTTTGGAGAATCCTAAAATAGTGACGCAATGCTCGCATCATTTTCACCTTGGTTGTATATACGAATGGATGGAAAGAAGCGACACATGTCCAATGTGTGGCAAGGTACCGCTCATGTTATACCTGATAACGCGTTTGAAGATATTTCTTTGCCTTATTTTTTTTTTTTTGGTTTTTTCAGGTGATGGAGTTTTGTGAGAGTCCGTAGGTGTTCGGATATAAAGTAAAAGAGGTTACAGTTATAGCAGGTTGTACTGTCAATAATGCAAATCAAGTTACTACAGGTTGTACTGAACAAAGCTTGTCTAATCTTTTGGCATATCTATATTTTCAACTGGATGTGTTCTTATTATGTATGATGATTAATATAACGTGTTCTACATCGTCGTTGACGTGTTCTTAATTGTTTGGGTGAAAAATGAAACAATGGTACTCTTGGTACCAAGAATCAATAATGCAGTTCATGAGCCAATGCGAGATTGTGAGCTCGGCTTGGGGATTTTAAACTGATTCGGCTTGGCTCGGTTTAAAAAAGAAGCTAGCTCAGTTTAGCTTGGTTTAGATTTAGAAGAAAGAAAAGATTTTTATGTCGACTTAAAGTATTAAATGTCTTTTACTTGAACTTGAGCTATAAAATGATAAAAGTCTGGGTTAATTCAAGCAGTGGCGAAGCTTGACCCGAAGGTTCGGGGGGTCGGAAGTTACCGGGGGTTCGGAAGTCACTGGTTTCGGGGGGTCGAAAACCAGTTTCGGGGGGTCGAAATCCTATATTTTCAAAATTTTCTATACGGATACTATATAATCGGAACTTCTGCGCGAAAATCCGGGGGGGTCGGCCACCCCTCCCCGCCCCTACAAACCTTCGCCAGTGAATTCAAGTGAGCCAACATTGGCTTGAGCGGCTCATTTGCGAACCGAGCTTTTTCCGAGCAAGCTTTGAACGAGCTTCAAGTTCGAGGCACTGTGCATAGATTCATATGAACATTCTATGCAATAATATGTTATGGGATGACGGTGCTTAGCACCGCTCTAACATTGCGTTCTCTGGGCGTCAAAGTGTGGGTGAGGTTGAGTGTGATAACAAGCGTTAAGCATACGCGTGTGTTTCTAATTTCCCGCTCAATTAAAAACCCGCAGTTTGCAAGGGGCATTGCTCCGCTACAAACATTCTAAGACCACCTGTAGTGGTGGGAAAATATTCACGCCCCTCTCCAATGTGATTGGCTAAAAAAAGGGTCTCACATTCACTCCCAAATCTAGCGTTTAAAAAAAGACATCCTAGAGGCAGTGTTAGAGCATTTCCACACCCATTCCACTCATCACTACAGGTGGTCTAAGAAGTAACGACAGACAATCAAACCTTGTCAAACTCATTTTTGAATTTCCTATCGTCAGAATTAGTGAGGGATAGTTATATGTTAATGTATAATAATCAGCTTTCAACCGTAACTAAAATATAAAGTGGGTTTCATACATCCGTGACATCACATTTTAGAGTATGTGACAGTCTTGTATTGATGTATTGTATGATTCCTAAATACCAAAACAAAAACAATTTGATTATTTTGAAATGTTAAAAGCAGGCCACACAAAGAGTGTGAACTAAAGTCCAAAACAAAACAACCTGGAATATCGTGGATAAAACTAACACGTGATTACCAAATCTGGATCAACCCTTTCCTTCACCTGTTTTCAAGCTTTAGCCCATAGTAACCTCCCCTTTTAAACCCACACTTATCTCTCCTCATAATATTATTAATATTAATAGTAGTAATAATAATAATCCCATCACTCTCTCACTCTCTCCACCACCACCCCTCCTTAGGTATTATTATTATCATTCTATCAGTCACATACATTTATATATATTCTAATCTAACATATTTATTTTCATCTCTATTTGCAGGTTCCAAACATGGAATTAGATCCCAAACTACTCAACGTCGTCACTCTCTTAATCACCACCTTAATCGCCGCTAAATTAATATCCACCTTTTTAATCCCCAGATCCCGTAAACGTCTGCCGCCATCAGTCAAAGCATGGCCGGTTTTTGGTGGGCTTTTCCGGTTCATGAAAGGCCCAATTGTTATGCTCAGACAAGAGTACCCTAAATTAGGAAGTGTGTTTACACTTAATCTGTTGAACAAGCACATTACTTTCTTGATCGGGCCAGAGGTTTCGGCCCATTTCTTTAAAGCTTCTGAGTCGGATCTGAGTCAGCAAGAGGTGTACCAGTTCAATGTGCCGACTTTTGGACCGGGTGTTGTGTTTGATGTGGATTATTCGGTTAGACAAGAGCAGTTTAGGTTTTTTACTGAGTCTCTTAGGGTTAATAAGCTTAAAGGGTATGTAGATCAGATGGTTTTTGAAGCTCAGGTACTTTACTTGTTTTTTTTTTTTAATGACTAGATTCTGCTTTGTGGTTATTGGAATTATGTCTTTGAAACTGTTTATTATAGGCTGCTGCTATAGAATAATAGAAACACCACTTTACATTATTAGGATGCCGCTAACGTGTCAAACCTGCGAAGATCGTCATACGTGTCACAGTCATAGTTGTCAAAAGCGCGCATAGGCACTGAGGCGCACTATCGGGGCTGTTTTCAGGCTGGTTTCTAGCCAAATTCAGGCTAAACGTTGCCTAAACTTCTAAAACATCCTAAATGAATTATGAACAAGTCCTAAACAACCCTAAAACATCCTAATGTATGTAGCCCTAAACAAGCCTAAAACATCTCTAAAATCCCTAAAAAATGTATTTTATAGTATGCGACTAATTATAAAAAGCCCTTGTTTTTTATAGTCCTTGCGCCTAGGCTCCAGGCTCGGCCTATGCGCCTTGAGTGTGCCTAGGCGCTTTGACAACTATGGTCACAGTACGGTCCATATTATGTGTTTGACTGAGATAGAAATGACATGTGAGTTGTGACCACTAACAGAGCCATATAACCGTATGATCTGTTTTGCCCTATCATATGACCTGTATGATGTAGTGGTTCTCATGTACGGACTTGATTTGACCTCATACGTTAAGTATGACGTATGACGTGACATGCAAGCTGGTGTACACGATTATAGGTGGTGTTTGTGTCATTGTGTGGAAGGACCCTTATTATGTATCATATAATCAGTTTCAGGCTTTTAGTATGACGGTGTATAGCAGTGTTTTTACGATCATTGGTTTCATCATATTATGATTTGGGATATGCAGGAATATTTCTCTAAATGGGGTGATAGTGGTGAAGTGGATCTGAAACAAGAACTAGAAAGGTTAATCATTCTTACAGCCAGTAGATGTCTACTGGGTGAAGAAGTTCGCAACAAGCTGTTTGATGATGTGTCGGCTCTATTCCATGATCTTGATAACGGTATGCAGCCCATCAGTGTCATATTTCCATACCTCCCTATCCCTGCCCACCGACGCCGCGATCAGGCTCGCAAGAAACTCGCTGACATCTTTGCCACCATCATAAACTCTCGTAAAGGTAGCGGCAAGTCTGAAAACGACATGTTGCAATGCTTTATTGATTCTAAATACAAAAACGGCCGCCCCACCACTGAGTCTGAGGTCACTGGACTTCTCATTGCCGCCCTGTTTGCTGGCCAGCACACAAGTTCTATCACCTCTACGTGGACTGGAGCATATCTACTCTGCAACCCGAAGCACATGGCTGCTGTAATCAATGAGCAAAAAGACCTCGTGAACAAACATGGCGAAAACGTTGATCATGATATATTGTCAGAAATGAATGTTTTATACAGATGTATCAAAGAAGCATTGAGACTTCACCCTCCACTAATTATGTTGTTGCGCAGCTCTCACAGTGATTTCACTGTGACTACCAAGGAAGGGAAGGATTATGACATTCCAAAAGGACACATTGTTGCCACGTCACCTGCATTCGCCAACGGCTGCCACATGTGTTCAAAGATCCAGACATGTATGACCCAGATAGATTTGGTCCCGGTAGAGAAGAAGATAAAGCGGCAGGGGCATTTTCGTACATTTCTTTTGGGGGAGGAAGACATGGTTGTTTAGGAGAACCCTTCGCCTACCTTCAAATTAAAGCAATATGGAGCCATTTGTTGAGAAACTTTGAGCTGGAATTGGTTTCCCCCTTTCCAGAGACGGATTGGAATGCTATGGTGGTTGGTGTCAAAGGGAAGGTTATGGTTCGTTATAAGCGAAAAGTATTACAATGTTAATAGGTTTAGCACTTGTTTTCTTGGTTTCTTTTCCCTGCTTATGGTGTGCTAAGGGTGTTGTTGGTGTAAGCTTCTTCAATTAACTTCTGTATCGTTGAGAATTCGACGTTTTGGTACCTTTTTCTATGGGAATGTTTAATGAATTGTTTTTTTGTTTTGCAAAACAACTCCATGGATATGAAAACAGATAAACAGAGGTAAAAAAGTTATGATCTTTATAAAATGTTATACATCACTTGTATAAAAGAAATCAAGGTTCCTTCAGTTGGGTATAATGTTTAAAAGCTCGATGTCAAACAAAAGTGTTTTGTCGATCAATCCTTGGTTCTTCAGAACAAAATCCAGTGCCCTTTGACCCTGTGGAAAATGTCAATGTTTGGATTATTAGATGTTTTTGTCAAGTTACTATATGAAGCAGGGATAAAATAAACGATGATGTTACCGAAAATGTTGTAGGTTTTGGACCACTCTTGTTGTAATCATTTTCTGGGTATCCAAGATCCGGGGGCACAATGATCCTAAACAAAACAGTTCAAATGCGCAAAATAAACACATTGTCGTCGTAAACTTTCATAAGACTAGAAACATAACCTTTGCATGGATGAAGTTCTCATCATAAATTGAATTTTACCTTCTAATGCCACCCAAAGACATGCCTGCAACAGCTTCCTCAAAAGCTGGTATCACCTGCAAATAATCATTTTGTTTTTAAGTTTTGATAAATAGATCATACTTGTTGCAACAAACCAATTTTCAAAGTAAAACAAAATTACCTACATACCCTTTTCTTTACCTAATTTGAGATGTATTACAAAACACAAAAATGCGTTTTCTTTGCTCATTTTCATAGATTAGGGTTTGTCATTCAGAAAGGGGTGGCGGCGTAGCTTGTTGCCCGCCTTACCGATATCTTGATGTAATTTTCTCAGTCATGGAATGAAAATTATTGTTAAAAAAATCGGTGAACTTTAGTAGTTCCCTTTTGGCGTATTAAACTTGTAAAACTTACCTTTTGATGTATTTTTTGGGTACTTTTTGACCGTTTTTGGCTTCAAATGGTAAAAAAAAAAAAAAAAATGAAGGTCATCTACATCAAAGTATAAGCTGTAAAAGTCTGATGTATGCGGGGCGAACTTTTGAAGTTCTCCACGCACAATTCAAATAAGTGAGAAGTTCAATACATTTTGGTTCAGTTAACACTCTAATCTAATAACCCTTTATCGACATAACTTGTCAAACACTAAAACTAAACCTAAAAGATACAATTATTGGAGCATAAGCATGTCTAGACACTATCTTCTATGGTCTTTATAGTTGATTATCTAAAACTCGTTATCTAGTATCACACAATCACTTTCAAAGCGCACATCCAAACCCCCTTGACTGCTTGCTCCTTTACAAAAAGCAAAAGTAAAAATGAAAGTACCTCATGGTCACCTAATCGGAATCTGTAAAAGGACTTATCATCTCCCTGCAAAGTTGTAAAACGGTAAATGCAAGTCTACAATTGAGAAAAACAACATTGCATCTTTACAATGACAAGTATGATTTTGTCGTCTTTGTTTATTTTCGGAACAGCACAATGATAAGTATGGTATACCTCAAAAGAACCACCTTTGGTCTTGTTTCTAGCTTCAAATATTCGCCCATAATATCCAATAGTGTAGCCATCCCAATCAACCTAATGCATTCGCTTCATCAGAACTTTCTTCCCACATTTTACTTATCATTTATTCCAAAAAAATTAGTTATATTCTTTAATTTATGTTAACATGTTAAAATGGTTTTAAAAAAACGTAAGTAGGGACGTACAAAAAGATTGGCATACCACTACAATGTCCCCCTTATTTGGCATTATACCATTTCCTGCTCGCAGGTCCTGCATAATTTGGATTTAAAAGAAAAATAGAGCAAAAGAATGAGCCAAATAAAAGAAATTATGTCTATCCTCCATGGAAACAACCTTATACTGGAGTCCTGAGCTTGTCTCGGCATAATCTGGATACTTCATCTTTGATTTTCCATAATCCTTCCCTTTTAGAGCTGGCACTGCAAATAAACTACATACTCAATCTCTACAAGATAATAAATAAATAAAAAAAAATAAAAAATAAACTTTCTCCTCCATGTAAAAGCAACAACTACTTGCAGATTGACACCCATCCAAAAGTACCTTATAATGATGACAGTGCATACTCAATTTATATTGTTCTTAAAAGTGATCATGTGATATTGCATAACTCAGAAACACATAACTGGTTGCACCAAAATAGGCTGCAAGGGATGATGTTTGGATGTGCTTATGTCATTTAAAGTTGCGATAATCAACTCATGTGTTTTGAGTGTCTTACAAATTCTAATTATTTAACAACAACCGTACCAAGTAAATCACAATGTAACTAAAAGTTATTAGTAGGGTCCGGAGAGGGCAGGATGTAGGCACATCTTTCCCCTATCCATGGGGATAGAGAGGCTCCGGTGAGACAAATTCTAATTATCTAACAATTATACATAAAATGACCATTAAAGAATCAGATAATCACGTAAACTGGTGAGAGCACAACGACTGCATAACAATCAACCATACACATTTCTTCGAACACAATAGATACTATCGAACACAAATTACTAATTTAGCATCCAAAATTAATAAATCCACAATGGAGACACCAAAATATTCACTTAATAAAAGGAAAAAAGAATATTACTGTCAGCAAAATTAGAAGCCATAGCAACTCCATCAACAAAATTATGTCCCAATGTCACTGCTAATAACCCCACAGATGTAACCAACCATTTCCTTCTATTAATTTTAGCTGATTCAGCATCTTGTAACAAATCATTTCCATCTGCATCAAACAATTATAAAAGCTGCAATAGATAAACCAATAATCTGAATAATGAATACAAGTTACCAACCAGATACATGGATGGATTGTAGAATTCTGGATGATTTGGATTTAGCTTGCTTGTGTACCCATTGCTGTAAAATCATATGATGCAGATATCTTTATATGAAAGGAGTTTTACATAATAATAATAATAATAATAATAATAATAATAATAATAATAATAATAATAATAATAATAATAATAATAATAATAATAATAATAATAATAATAATAATAATAATAATAATAATATTATTATTATTATTATTATTATTATTATTATTATTATTATTATTATTATTATTATTATTATTATAGAAAGATTGTGAAGTAGTGAATAACCGTAGAAAAAGGCAAAGATTTAGGGGTGAAGAAGGAGGGAAGGGCTCCAATTGGAAGAGGCAACACCATTTACAGCTTCTTCTGCAACAAATTCCCGCTACAGTTCATAATAATAATAATAATATAATGAAAGGGGGTATTCGAGAAAGATAACGGTTTTAACCACTTTACCATCCATCCTATCCCATCTCTAGTCTCACCATTCATTTTCTCTCAAGGGTCGTCAAAAACCCTTGACCATTCAAATACCACACTCCATAAAAGGAGTTCAAATTAAGTAGGGATGTCAATAAAAATCCGGACCCGATGGGTAAACTCGACACATTTGGGTTCGGGTAATCGGGTTTGGGATTAGTTTTCATTTTTTTTGCGGGTTTAAGATTTGATGATATACATGTTTACTTGATATGTTACCCAATAAACTATAAAGTGTACCCGTTTACTAAGTTGTTGAAAGTTAATTCTAAAATACGTATGAGTTGAAAGTTGAAGGAACAAAGTGAAAGATTGATTTATATTAGTTATTTAATTTATCTAGTAAGGCTAAGATTAGTTTGAATGTTTAGAATTATCCTGTTTGTTTAATTAGTAGAGTTAATGATGTGGGGTTAGTATTAAAATAAAACTGGTAGAAGTATTTGAGTAGGATTAGTATGGTAATATTAGTATAAAGAGGGGTCTAGGTTTATGTTTTTAATTGTCCATTGTTTGTAAGTTCGTTTGGTTGAATAGAAAGAGTCGCGGATTTGTCTCCCTAAATATTTAGTGTTTGTGTTTGACCTAATTGTCTAGGCCAACAGTTGTGTACCCGATATACTTTCATTTATTGTTTTTAAATATGTGTGTATACTATTTTATGTCATCTATGCATTTGAGTATTTTTATACACATTTAGGTATTTTATTTATATACATTTATTTGATATGTTTTTATAGTGGTAATGATAATGTAATTAGTTAAATAATTACTCATAAATAGTTACTCAATAGATATCCAATGAGTTTTGGGTCAGGTATACCCAACGAGTAATTTTTTAAATTAATGGGTTTACCCGATAGAATATAGAAACACAACGAGTTTAGAACAAAACTATCTAATCGGATTTGAAGTTGGGATTACCTAAACATGTCTCAAATCCGTCTCATTGCCGTCCAACACAAGAAAAAAGTCTCTTACACCATATGAATATCAAAGTATGGAATAGTATGTATATTCATTTTTTTTTGCAGCTTTATCTAACCCAGGTAACATAAACATCATTTTAGGTTATATAAGCATAGATCTGGTTTTGCCTATATATTAAAAAGATAAAGTATAACCAAAGATTTATGTGATAACCCAAATGACCCTAACATATAATCATTGTATTTGCTCTTTTGCATACAAGAGTCAAATTCATGTTGTAATCATTATTATGGGCTTGAAATGCACTTAAAAAACAATTTTAACCAGTAACATATGTTAAGAAGACAAGATTCACCACTCATCATTTCAGAAACAGTGAACAAGAACCACCACACAATCAGAACATGTAAAGATAAGGGAAAACCACTCATGATTTCACTAAACAACTCCCATTACACACAAGTCTGTTCATGCAAATCAAGTACTGGAGACAGATATTGAGGTTTACAGCCTCACTAATGTCATAGAATTTGCCTTCACTTGCAAGTTATCAAGCAGGCTGTCAAAGCTTGTCTTGAAAGAAACTATTCCTTCAAACTCGAGCTGCGACCCAACATGACTCCAGTTGATCCCCAGTTTCTCTAGTGCATTGTAGATTCCTTCGGCCACTGCTACATTTGAATCAATTGTCCTTCCTACTGTACCATGGTCAATAAATGCTTGCAGAGCTTGATCTGGCATGGTTGACACCTAAACAAGAAGTTCAATGCAAACCCGTTAAGTGTTTGGTGTGGTCGCTAGGTACAGGTGGCAAGATGGGAAGTCGGGCTGCTAGGTAATGGGCCAAAGCAGGTCCGGCAAAAATATGTCATTTTTATACGGATCATGTTTAGATAAAACATGACCCGTACCAAACTTACTATAGTTAATGGGTCAAAATTGCCACGTAGCGTTACCACTAGGTGACCATCATATAACAAGTGGTTAATAAGGCTCACCGTGTCGGGCCCAACAAGTGGGTCTACATAAAGGGTGTCAGGATAGGCAGGGTTCTTGACATTGGTTGAAGCCCACAGCAAACGCTGCTTCTTCGCTCCTTTTTGCACAAGCGCCTCCCATCTTGTGCCCGAGAATTTCTTTTGATAAAGCTGAAAAGCTAGAGCTGCTTGAGCATTTGCAGCCTGAATTATAGTTGTTCATACAGTAAAAAAAAATAGATTTTATAGGTAAAACTTGTATCTTTATACTTTAACAGTTGATAGTTTTTACCTTGCCTCGAAGGTCAAGTGCCTCTAGCGTTCCAATTTTCTCAAGCATATTGTCGACAAGTGTGTCTACTCGACTAACATAGAAAGAAGCAACACTTGTAACCCTAGATAGATCATCTAAACCTGAAGCCTCTAACCCATCTAAATAAGCGTCAATAACTGCCTCATATCTAGATAGCGAAAATATGAGCTGCGATAAACCATGGAAAACAAAAAAAAAAAAAATTATAAATCATTATGTGAAATCATCCCTAAATAATAAGATAATCGTAAACATAAACAATGAATGTAAAGTATTAACTTACAGTTACATTAACACTTATTCCCAATGAAATAACTTCTTTAACCGAAGGAATACAGGCTGCGGTTGCAGGAATTTTGATGTGAACATTTGGGCGATCAACAACTTTATGCAACCATTTTGCAGCATCAACGGTCCCTTGGGTATCATCAGCAAGCCAGGGTGAAACCTCGACAGAAACATAACCGTCACCACCATCTGTTTCATCATAAATCGGCTCAAACAATCTGCAAGCATCTTGGATATCTTTCACTACAAGTTCCCAGTATGCACTTTCAATGCCCTTCCCTCCTTGTACCAGTTCCCTGCGATTACAAAATATTTAACGAGCCGAATTCTGATTATTTAAGGAACCAAGAGAATACCTGAACTGGTCATTGTAAGCAGTTGAGGTAGATATAGCTTTCTGAAATATCTGTTACCAAATACAGTTAATGTCATTAGAATTATCATAAATAGGGACTTCTGCAACATCATCATCATACTCAGTTAATCCCACCTATAGCAAAGCTAAGGTAGGGTCTGAGGAGGGTAAGATGTAGACAGCCTTACCTCTACCCCTAAGAATAGAGAGGCCGCTTCCAGTGAGACCCCCGACTCGATGTGGTTTGGTATCAAGCCTTGGACATAAGGCACAAAACACTTAGCAATTGGGACAAACCCGATCGGTGCATGTACCCCTTTGTCTTTTGGCTATCAACACCACCACATGATGCATGATTAACCGTCCGTCGTTTTTAACGTTATTTTCACGAAATTAGTAAAATAACGTTAAAACTAGTGCAACTTTACTTTTGCCCCCTTAGGGCCACACATATACATTATATGCGCACACCGTAAGTGGGGCGTGGACTTCTGCAACATATAAACAAATATTAGCATAAACTAAAGCTTAGTTACCGTCGGGTTGCTAGTAACACCTCTAACGCCGCTTTCAATGAGAGGAAGAAGATCAGTAACAGGGCGGCATAGGTTATCGTACCATGGACTCTGCCCTTGCTTCTCATAAAGATCATGAAGACTTGTTCTGTTAACATGGCTTCCATTTTGGCTACATTTCACACTTTAATGTATATATTTGATCAATATTTACACCACAATGCAGAAACTGAAAATGACAAAGGTGATCAAAATAATAAACAGCATACATAGATTAGCAAAATGGAAAAGAAGGCATACAGTAAGGAGGCGGCTGAAGGCGCAGGTGCTGACGGAAAACGCAGGACTGCGATGATGGGTGGTGGTAGAAGAGACTGCAAAGAGTTTAGAGGTGTGGTGGGAGAAAAAATATAGGAGATGGAGGCCATGGATGAAGTTTTGTGTATGTTTTTATTGTACATGTAAGATCATATATAGGGGATTTCTTAGTAGTATATATTTCGTCAACCTCGTCACCTTACGATGAAAACAAGTTAGGCTATGTGTTATACCAATCATCTTCTTCTTCTGCTTCGCCTTCGTCCTTTACTGCCAACTTAGCGTCATTTCACTGTCCCCTCCATCTCTCACCTCCATAGCAGACTTCTGTTATACTTAATACTTATCGCTCATCTCTCACTTTATTTTCCAACTAAACGTAATTTTTATACATAAATCTTTTCAGCAAAAAAATAATAATAATAATAACACTTTATTTTCCAATTTCCATATCGGTAATTTTACTAAATCTATCATATTAAAAATTGAAACATATTATGGCTCTTTTATATCTTGTAATAGATAACTTGCACGTATAATTTATTTATGAATAAATCACTTTGTGGTTTGTAACAAATCTTTGAAATCATCCCTACAAGTATTTTATAAAGAAAATGGTCCATCTTGTATGCGCGCGCGCACACATATATATATGTAATTGATATGACGTTCATACTATGTATTTGTCTTTGTCTAGTTCGGCAAGCATCTCTTAACCATATTTTATAAATTTGTTTCACTTTCCTGTCTCTCATACTTAGGGTAAAAAGGGTGGTGTGTTCATTGTAGTCATTTAAACATCATGGATATAGACAAATTCATGGAGTCGGTTTATAGTTTATACCATTGTTGAAAGAATAAGTATTTATACCATTGTTGAAAGAATAAGTACTCTCTAACTTCATTTTTCTTGTTTGATTTGTCTTTAAATAATTTGGATTATATAAAGATTCTTATTATGGGTCATTGGGTTGACCAACCATTTCGTCCCTCGGATTTTTTTTACTTTTTTTTAACCGCTAAATTTTTCTTCCCTTTAAATACACTCATTTTTGCCTCTTATGAGGCTTAAACTTCCAATCTCTCATTTGAAACACCAACATCCCCAAACTCGAATATAAAGATAAACTAGAATTAATATAACCCCTCGCTGTGCGACGAGCGACGGTTTTTTTTGGGCTATTATCATGTGGATTTTAGTGCAATGACACTATTAAACCTTCTTTGGTTTAATATAGATATAATATAATATAAATAGTGATGGTGTTTATAATTTGAGTTTTATTAGCAATAGCATGTATTGTATAAGGTCAACTTGTAATCACATATTAGAATTGTACGAGTAAAGATATAGGTGGGTAAAGGTTGAATGATCGGACTGAATGAGAAATGACGGTTCAGTTTTCATTTTAGAAGGGGATTTTGTTGTTTGGTTATTGTTATATGAATATAAATATTAAATAATCAAAATTATCCCAACCGAACTAACATTAAAATCGACTTTTATAAAAAAAAAATATTGTGTACAAATAATGTGTTATATGGCGGACAGTTTTGTTATATTTTTTTATAAATAGCATATGAGTTGGATTTATTAATTAAAACTAGCTTGAATTCATATGTGTTCAAAGCGAGCAGTTAGCTGATGGTGAATCGAATTAACCTAATGGTTTATAACCAAAACTAATCAGTTATGAAAATTAAAAAACTAAAACATCGATTTTAGCTTATAACTAACCAACACATGATCAAAGTAAAAGTTGGTTGAATGCTCTCTTGTTACACACATGGAAATTTCAATAATTGCAATAATTGTAGATTCTTTTACAGATACTACGAAAACTATACGTTTATTTTTTTGTTATAAACAAAAAATATAGCCAAATTAATCAACAGAAAGTTTCCGATACTTGATTACAAGTTTATGAACATTCTTTCTTTTTTATGTTCCGTTGGTACGATATATAAGAACTTGTACTATGCTGTAAAAACTTGTAAAATTGTTGATGATGATCAATATACACCTGTGTGCGTGCACATATTTATATTTAACAAGAAACTTGTTGCGGTACATTTAGCAACGGGGATTCTAAGGGGCAGAATCACCGCAACAATGGGGATTCGAAGGGGGCAGCATCCTTGGGAGCAGGGTCCAAAGTGGTGGACCCCCTGTCTGGGTCAAAAGAATGGACAGAAACAGTGAGGAAGAAGTACCACACAATTAGAACATGTAAAGATAAGGAACCAAATATAAAACCCAAAGGCCAAAACCACTCATCATTTCACTTAATAACTCCCATTACACAATCTTTCATTCACTTATACAACAACTCTTTGTTATTTATTCAGTCTGCAGATACAATACAAATGCTGGAAAACACATATTGAGGTTTACAGGTTGACTAATTTCATAGAATTAGCCTTCTCTTGCAAGCTATCAAGCAGGCTGTCAAAGCTTTTCTTGAAAGAAACTACTCCTTCGTCCTCCAGTCGCGATCCAACGTAACTCCAATCGATTCCCAATTTCTCTAGTGCACTGTAAATTCCTTCGGCCTCTGCTACATTTGAATCGATCGTCCTTCCAACTGTACCATGGTCAATAAATGCTTGCAGAGCTTGATCAGGCATGGTTGAAACCTAAACAACAAGATTAACACAAACTCATTAACATTTGGTAGAGCCGCTTAAGTAAAGGTTGCAGGATGGGAAGGTCGGACAAGTTAGGTGATGTGCCAAACCAGGTCTGGCTCAAACATGATGTGAGATTTGAATAGAGAGAATTGTATAAACTTGATATATTACTAATGAAATCATCCAAATACAAATGAAGGGGTATGGGGCTATTTATATGTGGTGAAGGGGTATGACACCCTTTGATGAACCAACACAATGGTTCACTAATAATTGCCTAACTACCCATACTTAGGATATACAATAATAATACTAATTACATACTAAACTTAGGATAAAACAAATATTATGTCCAACATTCTCCCCCCTAATTTTGATTTATCCTTTCTTGCTTTAGAGTAGGGTTGGGTCTTCTTCTTCATGAACGAGAAGGGATACTTGCTCGTTCCTATCTTTCTTGTCTTTCCATTTTGTGCATTCATACGATAAGTGACCATAGTTGCCACAGTCGAAGCATCTGAATTTGCTTTTGTCTTTGTATCCTTGACTCATATTTCTCTCATACTCTTTCCTTTCTTCGCTAAAGTTTCTTCCTTGACCGTTGTTAAAGGTTCTTCCACGACCTCTACCACGGTTATGATTACCACGTCCTCTACCATAGTGTAAACTTCCAGAATGATAATTACTTGACGTTGCCATTAGGAGTTTCGATTGATGATTTTCCTCTGGTTCATCTTGACTTTTGAGGCGTTCTTCAAATGCTGTTATTCTCCCCACTGCTTCTTCAAATGGCATTGTGTCTATCTCTGAATATTGCTCAATAGTTGCTACAATAGGTAGGAACTTCTTCGGAACTGAGTTGAGTAGTTTTCTCACTATTGCTTTATCTTTAAGAGTTGTGCCAAGGCTTTTGAATTTGGCTCTTATATTGGCTAACTTGCTTGCAAAGTCACTTACTGGTTCATTTTCTTTCATCTTTAGAGTTTCTAGCTCACTTCTCAATGTTTGTAGTCGTGCTTTCTGAACCATATCTGCTCCAAGGTATCTGACTTTGATTGATTCCCAAACGTCTTTTGCATTTTGACATTGTGCTACTTGCATTAAGATATCTTCTGGTAATGTTTGGAGAATCATTGCTTTCGTAGTATTTACTTTCTTTTCATCTGCTGCTTCTGCTCCTTTCGCGTCAATTGTTTCCCAAAGACCATAAGCCTTTAAGATTGTTTCCATTAATAGTGCCCATGATGTGTAATTTGTCTCTGTCAATTTCGGGCATTGTAGTGATACATTTCCTTGCTCACGAGATGATATTGAACTGCTAGACGCGTTTTTGTCTTCTTTCCCTGCCATGCTTTCTTGCTTTACTTTCTTCGACTTTTTCTTTCCAATCTTGCTTTCTTACTTTGAAGCAAATGTTTTCTTTCTTGATTTGCCACACAGGTCGAACTTGCCACGAAGGTCTAACTTGCCACAAAGGTCTAATTTGCCACGAAGGTCTAACTTGCCACGAAGGTCTAACTTGCCACAAAGGTCTAATTTGCCACGAAGGTCTAACTTGCCACAAAGGTCTAATTTTTCTTGCTATACTCAACGAGTCACGAAGTCTCGGAGTCACTTGCTAATTATTTTCTCGACGAACCACAACAGGGGTTCGGAGTATCTTACTATACGAATCGTTTATGATTCGATTTTGACTTACTATTGTGGAATCTTTAATGATTTTGATTTCTTTTATCAAAACCAAATAATATTCCACAAGATAATATTACGACAAAAGTCGATTTCTTTTCCTTAATCGTTGACTTTCTTTCTTTTTTAAAAAAACTTTTATTTGACTTTTGAAAGTCAAAAACCTTGATAAACTTTTTTTGTTTGACTTTAAAAAGTCAACTGTTCTTCTTGCTTTTCTTTCCCACGAAAGAACTTCTGTACAAGTTTCTTCCCTCCTTTTTTTCTTTCTTTTAAAATCAATTGTGTTGACTTTTAAAAGTCAAAAACTTTCCTTCTATACTTCTTCTCCAATAAACTTTCTCAAAAAAAAATTCTGCAACTAAACTTCCCGCCCTTTTTTTTCGTTGATTCCGAAGTGAAAACGAAGAACAATATTTGAACCGTTTCCACTCTTAAACGATTTTAATCCTTTATCAAACCGTTTCTTTTGATCGAATACTTTTCCGTTAAACAAACTTACTTTTGTTTTTTTCTGAATCTTAATCCACTGCCTTAGATTTAAAACTCGTTTACGAAATCAGATTGTTTACTGATATGAACGTTCTGATAAAACGTTTTTTTCCAGAAACGTTTCGTTTTTTTTTTTTAATTCAAACTTTTGCGTGTTTTTTTCTTTCTTTCCAAAAACAGAGTGTATAAAAACTTTGATTTTTTGTTTGGATTAAGAAGTTTTTTTTTTTTTTCGTATTCGATTCTTTCTAAATGATAAAGGGATGGGATATAAACGTCAAACCGGAACGTTTGATCTTTCTTCTTCGTTTTCTGTCTTGCCGGAACTTCGCCGGATCTTCGCCGGAGTTTCGCCGGAGACTCTGGTTTCTAGTTCTGGTATGATCTACGGTTATAATCTTCAAAAACTGATCTTTCTTATCGTCTGGATTGGAGAATTCTTTCTGTGAATCGTTATTAAACGATTATGTAACAGTCTCTGTTTTTTCTGAAAAACAGGGGATGATAACTTCTGATGTTCTCTCTTCTTTTCACAGGGATGGATCGATGTGAACAAGGGCTCTGATGCCAAATGTGAGATTTGAATAGAGAGAATTGTATAAACTTGATATATTACTAATGAAATCATCCAAATACAAATGAAGGGGTATGGGGCTATTTATATGTGGTGAAGGGGTATGACACCCTTTGATGAACCAACACAATGGTTCACTAATAATTGCCTAACTACCCATACTTAGGATATACAATAATAATACTAATTACATACTAAACTTAGGATAAAACAAATATTATGTCCAACACATGAAATTTTAATACGGATCAGCAGAGGCGAAGCTTAGTTTTTGAACCGGGGGGGGGGGGGGTCAAGTTTTTTTTGATCGGTAGTGGCAAATCCGCGGGGGCCGGACTCAATTTACCTATGAAAATCGTAAATTTTCACTACTGCGCCAAAAAAAAGGAAGAGGGGGGGGGGATTCCTGGCCCTTAAATCCTTCGGCTCTGCGGATCAGGTTATAGAAAAACCATGACCTGAACCGAACCCGAAACCCTATGTATAGTAAACGGGTAAATATTGTCACGTCCAAAAAGAAGATTAACGCAAATCCACTAGTATCAGATTGACCCGAAACTTTTTGCCCAAAAATTATAAACTGTCTATAGATAATTAGTTTTTCTACCATGGCCATAAAAATTGTATCGTTTTGGGTAAGAATAACACGTTTTGATATGACGTCCGTACATTAAAAAAAACACTTTGGGCGACTTTTGACCGTTCAACAAGCTTCCTTTGACCTACTAACGGTAAAACATCACCAGAATAAATGGTTCAAAATTATGACCTCTACCAGTACCATCGGGTGACAGACCATCTTACAACAAGTAGTTAATATGCTCACCGTGTCAGGCCCAACGAGTGGGGCTACATAAAGGGTGTCAGGGTAGGCTGGGTTCTTGACACTGGTTGAAGCCCATAGCAACCGCTGCTTCTTAGCTCCTTTTTTCACAAGGGCCTCCCATCTTGGGCCCGAGAATTTCTTTTGGTAAAGCTGGAAAGCTAGAGCTGCTTGGGCATTTGCAGCCTGTAAAGTTAATCATGCAGTTAAAAAACCAAACAATTAAAAGTAACAAAAACTTGTATCTTTACTATGATAGTTGATATTTTTTTTTACCTTCCCTCGAAGGTTAAGTGCCTCTGGTGTTCCAATTTTCTCAAGCATACCGTCGACAAGTGTGTCTACTCGACAAACAAAGAATGAAGCAACACTTGTAACCCTAGAGAGGTCATCTAGGCCTGAAGCCTCTAACCCATCTAAATAAGCGTCAATGACCGCCTCGTATCTAGATAGAGAAAATATGAGCTGTGATAAATCATGGAAAAGAAAAGGAGTTAGTAAGTTAAGTACTACAATTGTAACAAAACGACAAAACGGACTGTTACTTTTTGGATGGTTTTGTTGTTTAAAACTGTCATAATCAGATGTTTGACATTTTGAAATCTTGGCGAACTCAGAATATTTAAGTAGTTAATGGCTAAATTGACCTAAAAGGACAGTTTGTGAAAAAAAAAATGAGGCGGCTCGTGGATGGAAGTATAGTATAAGCCTCTAAAACTAAGTTTACTAACTTCGCGAAAATTGCACGAATTTCGTGAAAATAACGTTAAAACGGCTGACGGTTAATCATGAATCATGTGGTGGCGTTGATAACTACAAGATAAAGGGTACATGCACCAATCAGGCTTGTCCTGATTACTGAGAGTTATGTACCAGTACCTTATGTCCAAGGCTTGATGCAAAACTACTATCGAGCCGAGGCCCCGGGGGTGTTACTAGAAGCAGCTTCTCTATTCTTACCGGGTAGAGGTAAGGCTGTCTACATCTTACCCTGCTCAAACCCTACCTTTGCTTTGCTATTGATGGGATTTACTAAGTATGATGATGATGTACTTTTATAATTTTACTGTGGCTACTAAGAAACCAACTTTTTGACCAAAAAATTGTCAAAAACATAATTTGTTTATTCAAGCTTTAAAAGTTGATTATTGTGACTTTAAGTCATTAAAGACAATTAGTTCCAAAAGGAAAATCCAAACACCCCCTAAAGAATATGTACATCTGTAAAACATTTTTAGTTAAATCATCTATCCACCAATTATTTGACCCTAATGATCAGATAATCATAAACATAGTCTATATAATAACCAAGGGTGTAAGGAATCAACTTACAGTTACATTAACGCTTATTCCCAAAGAGATAACTTCTTTAACTGAAGGAACACAAGCTGCAGTTGCAGGGATTTTGATGTAAACATTTGGGCGATCAACAACTTTATGCAACCATTTTGCAGCATCAACAGTCCCTTGGGTATCATCAGCAAGCCGGGGTGAAACCTCAACAGAAACATAACCGTCACCACCATCTGTTTCATCGTAAATTGGCTCAAATAATCTGCAAGCATCTTGGATATCTTTCACTACAAGTTCCCAATATGCACTTTCAATGCCGTTCCCTCCCTGTACGAGTTCCCTGTTATTACATCATCAATTGTCAAACAAGTGCAAAAACACAGAGCTAAATTAGGGATTTTTTGCATAATAGTAAATATATTATTCAAGCTTTGGAGTTACAAAAACATGATTCAACAATAACACTTTTAAAAGTAAGTCAAATACAAGCTTCAAAAATTAACATATATAAAAGCATATGTAAGTGACAGGCCAAGTACTATCAGTATTAACTATTAAATAAATGCGTAGACAAACATAAACGAATGAACGTAATTGATCAAACATAATCACATAAATAAATGAACGTGAATGAACGACCATGACATGTGTTCATGTTTGCCTATTCAATTAAATGAATAGGATTAAAATTAAAAAAAAAAAAAAAAAAAAAAAACTAAATGAACCAAAAAATTATTCAGGTTCGTTTACTAAAAAACTTTCCGCCAAATAGTTCACTAAACATTCGGTTTGTCTACGGGCCTAGCGTTTGGATCTTGCTGCAAAACGTATCTGTAAAATCATGATTATTTAAGAAACCAAGAGAATACCTAAACTGGTCATTGTAAGCGTTTGAGGTAGATATTGCTTTCTGAAAGATCTGCAATCACATATAGAACATCTCATTATAATCATCATAAACTGGGAATATGAGAACACATTTCACATCTTGAATCATAATAAAACTTAAATTTGCACAGATTAAAGGGTTAATTACCGCTGGGTTGCTTGTAACACCTCTAACACCACTCTCAATCAACGGAAGAAGATCGGTAACAGGGCGACATAGGTTATCGTACCACGGGCTCTGCCCTTGCTTCTCATAAAGATCATGAAGACTTGTTTTCTTAACATGGCTTCCATTTCCATCATTCTGGCTACACTTCACACTTTTAAAAAAAGAAATCAATTCAGCAAAAAAAAAAGTGTGCAAATCTTTCAATAAATTAGCAAAATAAAAACAAACAAACAAAGCAAGCCAACACACTACCAATCACATGCATCCCATAAAAAATAATGATGATGATCATCATCATACTCAGTTAATCCCACCTATAGCAAAGCTAAGGTAGGGTCTGAGGAGGGTAAGATGTAGACAGCCTTACCTCTACCCCTAAGAATAGAGAGGCTGCTTCCAGTGAGACCCCCGACTCGATGTGGTTTGGTATCAAGCCTTGGACATAAGGCACAAAACACTTAGCAATCGGGACAAACCCGATTAGTGCATGTACCCCTTTGTCTTTTGGCTATCCACGCCACCACATGATGCATGATTAACCGTCCGTCGTTTTTAACGTTATTTTCACGAAATTAGTAAAATAACGTTAAAACTAGTGCAACTTTACTTTTGCCCCCCAAGGGCCACACATATATACATTATATGCGCACACCATAAAAAATAATGATAATAATAATAATTGCAAGCTAAATTGCTAATACTAACTAAAAAAAACTTAAAAAGAATATGTAAAATAAAATAAAAAAACCCAGAAAAAAGATTGAATCTTTTATGGCATAGATGTACAAAGATCAATAATTTAACCACCCCAATTACATATATCTTTGATCAAGACAACAACATTACAAGAAAAAATTAAAAATGTCAAAAAAAATGATCAAAAACAGAGAATCAGTTATGAAACATAATAAATATAAAATTTTTGGGATTAAAAAAAAAAAAGACTCACAAGAAGGAGGCAGCTAGAGGGGCAGTGGAGTAAAGGGATAACCGGGAGGAAGAAAGTGCAGGTTTTGAAGGAAAACGAAAGAGGAGGAGGGTGGTGGGGTGGGTGGTGGTGGGAGAACAGGGGAAGAGTCTAAAGGTGTTGCAGGAAAAGAAAGGTTGGTGATGGAAGCCATTGATGGAAGTTGATGGAGTATTATTATTGTTTTTTGTGTGTTGAGTGAAGGGAGAGATGAACAATATTAATAAAGACAGAACACAAGTAAAAACTATATTTATACGTAGAAAAACCCAGTGATAAAAATAGGTATTGAGTGTGTACAATGTCTTTGAAGAAAGATTCCATTCAAGTGAGTACCATACAAAAAGGAAAATATAAATAAAAAAGCTTTTCAAGTTAACTTAACGAGAGGAAATAAAATTTTGATTGTTATTCTGGAGTTTCATTTAAAGAAAGAAAATAAAGGAAAACAATACATATTTTGTTCCCAAGTTTTACTTAGACCAATTGGTATGGTTTCAGGGAATAGAGTCTGTGTGCTGATTTGGCTGCTTCCCCGATCGGGTATACCGCCCCCCACGTTTTTATTTTGGTGAATTTGGTGGCAAAGCACCGATGGTGCAAAGTGTTTTTATTGGTCCATTTTTCTTTGCGCGCGTAGTGGAAAATTTGTTTTTTTTTTACGAAATTTGAAAAACGTTGCTACTAAAATTTAAAAAAATGAAAAAATGAAAAACATTTCTATATCCGCCACTGATTTTTGGGATCGGTATCGATTGATACCGATACCGTCTCGAGCTCATCCCTAGTTCATCTAACGTACACGTACAATCGTAACGAATAACCCCTTTCATCAGTGGATGCTATTTTTCAAACTATAGCATGCAATGCCATGCATTGCATATGTTGTCTTTTGACTTTTCATCCTTTTTCTCTGTATTTAGTTTGGGGCAAAATTGATGATGTGTTCATGTGGATTACCACCATCTTGGATATTGATAAATCTATGACGTTAAATGTATACCTTTGTTTGTTGAGAGAATAAGTTTCTAACATAAAATTTCGTGTTTAATTTGTCCAACTTTATGTCAATTTGATTATAACATGTATCTAATCATGGCTCTCTAAGAAGCGTTAGCCCTCCAATTTGTTCTTTTGTAGAGATTATTTTTGGGTTCTTACGTAACAATCTTGACACTTATCTTAACGCAACGGCTCAAATTAAAGTTAACATTGGTGTGTTATTGTATTAAGTTCATAAAAATGATAGATACAATCATACAACTAACTCTTAACTGTTTAACCTATACAAACAATTTTAAGCACATAACCACAAAATGCAAAGTGGTGTAGGTTCATACCTGTGTGGGTGATAGGTTAATGAACCTGTGCGGGTGATAGGTTAAGGGTTTTTTTTTTTTTTTTTTTTTTTTTTTACAGCCAAACGAAACACTTTTATTCACCAAAGATGGAAAACATATTACAACCAAATAGCCAGCGGTTATCTGGACAGTACGCCCAAAAACCTTCGACTCTTTACACTAGCTTTCACCAAAAAACCTGGACATCTAAACAACAGTTCCTACCCAAAATCAAAGCCTGCAAACTCGTACCATTGAGGGATGTCAACACCGCATTTTAGCTCTTTTCGTCATCCACCAAAAGGACTCTTCTTTAATGTCTTCCAAAACTTTCGTCGTCGTGTGAGATCTATTGTTGAACACCTTATCGTTTCTTCTTAACCATATCCTCCAAATGACCAATAAACAAATAGCATACACATATTCTTTTTTCTTCTTCCCACGAACGAGCGATAAACAATGGTTCAATATCTGTGGGATCGACTCGTAAACATTTGGCTCCTGTATTTTTAAGACTATAAGGAGTGGGGGGGCGGGAAAGAGGGGGATGAAGCGCCATGTGGCACTTGTGGGACCCTTGTGGGGGGGAAAATAATTGTGGGGAGTGGAAGGGGGGGAAGAGGGGGGGAAGGAAATAATATTATATTGTGTTAAAGTTAAAAAAAAAACGGACCAATCAGAAGATGCCACGTGTCCCCACCCCAAGCCCCACGCCGGTGAAATCCCTCACGCCAAAGGGGCAACGCCAAGGGTGGCGGCGGTGTTCCCGCCCCTTGAAGCCCCACGCCAAGGCTTTCCCGCCCCCACTCCTATCAGTCTAACCATGAGAACACATTCCACCAAACCGACCTCGCCCACACACATTCTGCAAGAAGGTTAGGGGTATTTAGGCGTAGATTACAGTTGTTCAAAGTACTTTGTGATTATTAAAGTTCCCTTTATGAATAACAGAGAGATCTATAAGTTTTGATTTTCAGTTTTTCAAAATGTTTGTATATACATCAAAACATTTGTTTATGGTGTACTTTCCTTATCCTTATCGAAATACTACAATTCAACGAATGTGTAGTTTTTCCAAGTCAGGCTAGCCTCGAGTCAAACCCTTAACATGCATAATATGTGGGTCAATTGTATGTTAAAAGAGGATATTAGCTTGCGGAATAAACGAGTCCTGGAATCACAACAGTATTGGTTATTCCCAACAAATAAACCACCTTATGCTGCCTTATTCAGAACTCAGATGCAGCACAAACAAAAATTCTGATACAAAATCAAATGAAATTTATAACAAAATTAAACCAACAGTCATGCTTTCTTGCAGGCTGCAGCAATCTTTATACTAAACACTGTTTATAGCATTCTCACCCTATCAGCAACTTATTGTCACCCAAGAAGCTATAAGTAGGCACCTCTAGATTATAAGGCGCCGGACCCTTACGGATTCTGCCAGATATGTCATAGTGAGACCCATGGCACGGGCAAAACCAACCACCAAAGTCGCCTGCATTCGGCAACGGGATGCAACCTAGATGAGTACATACCCCTACAACCACCAGCCACTCTGGGTCTTTAACCCTAACTGCATCCTCCTGTGGATCCCTAAGGGAGTTCACATCAACACTGTTGGCTAAGTTGATGTCATCTTCGGTTCTACGCCTGATGAAAACTGGTTTCCCACGCCACTTGACAGTCACCGTTGTCCCAGGCTCGATGCTTGAGAGGTCAACTTCAAGAGAAGCAAGAGCAAGAACGTCTTTACTAGCAGACATGCTTAGAACAAACTTCAGTACCAACAGACGGATTAGTGATGCATAAACGAACCGGCCACCAGTCAACACAAAGTATGCAAATGCACGTTTGCTGGGGTCGCCAGGTGGATATCGTTCATGGTTGTACTCATCATAAGTGATTTTGGATGTTGGGTTCTGAATGGCGGCAACAGTAGGTGGGAGTTGAAATCCTAGGTCGTTTGTTGGAGCAATTGAACCAGTAGAAAGACCTGTAGCAATAAGATAAAAGTCAACACCAAAAATAAAAATTAAAAAGTCAATCTAAAATCAGCACATAGCGCGTTCAACTTTTTTTTATTACTAGGAACTTAGCCAAAGACTGTAAACAAGAAAACCAAGAGGGTTTGGCTAAAGACTGCAAACATAAAAAGAAAAATCAAAGTTTAAAAGAACGGAATCGAGCTTCGAGGAGTTTTCCTTCGCCTCACGAGGGAGGCATAAGCCACGAGACGGAATTAAAAACAAATATAAAACTAATATCTTATAAAAAACAAAATACCTGACAAAGAAAGTCTAAAACATCAAATACAAAATAATTAACAGAAAGTTTGAAACATCAAAAACACACACAATCTCATGAGGCGCACCCGAGGCGCAGTTTTCTTAGTGCCTCAGCCCTTCGAGGTGCACGTACATATAACCTCATGAGGCGCCGCCTCAGACACGGTTTCTCAGCACCTCGCCTCACCCGTTTTTGTAAACTATGAGAGAAATAACTGCATTAATCACATTCATTGCAGATTTTAAAGCACGCATATATTATCACACATGATTCGATTGTTTCCTCAGGGTATTTGTGCTAAATGAGCTGACCACCTATTGCGTTCTAAACTCTACCGTCATCATATCCAGGTTTAGCTGACAGATAACTTCTCGAAACAAATACGAACCATGATGCAAATACATCTTAATGGTGTTACATGTTTGTTTTGGTTTGGTAAGCAATATACCATCTCCGCAGGCATAGTTATTTACACCCAAGGTTGTAAAAATCTCGATTAATCGGTGATTAATCGCTAGTCCTCACTTTACTGATTAATTTTGGGCTAATCACTCAATTAATCAGTGCCCGATTAATCACCGATTAATCGGACCAAATTGGTCCTAGTCAGACCAAAAAAACTCAAAGTTTAGGTAAAAAATGAATTCGAACGGGTCAAAACTGGAGCAAATTGATCAAATAAAACAAGTTCTTACTTCAAAACTGGATGATAATCCATGTTTTAGAAGCAAAATTGATGAAACTCCATGAACCCTAGTTGCGTCTGATGGTTCCTTACGATGAAAGAAGGAACGAGGAGGAAAAAACGGGATATGGTGAACGATGGAGGTGATTAGGGTTATTTAAGTTTAGGTATTTTAATATTTAACCCCCCTTCCATATTCACTAGTTTATATTTGGCCCATAAACTTCTAAATTTATACATATAAGGTATAAAATTAGCATTATATATGTATAAATTTGGAAAAATATATATAAAAATCCAATCCCGATTAATCCCTAGTCGGTACCCCACCGGCCGACTAGCGCTTAGCGAGTTCTACAACACTGTTTACACCATATATAGTTGATAGGCAATCAATGTGAACAAAAAGAATAAACAGCCAAACAATTCATAAGAAACCGAACAATATATCGCCTGCACTAGCTTACACAATCGAGAGCATCTAAATTTGCAAAGATTCAAAATATTGTTAACCACTTGACCTAATAAGGATGTGTACTAACTACTAACAGTCTTGATAAAAAGATATATTAATATTATTGGTGTAATACAAATAGGAAGACAAAAAATAAACATATTAACGCAAATTAGTGGAAATAAATTCAAACAAATCGATATCCAATTACTAATTAATCGATAGAGTTAAAAGGACTGACCTCTGATGTGTTGAAGAAAGATGGAATTGAGGTAAGATGGATTGGAATCGGAAATGGATCTGGAATCATCGGAGGTGGAAACGACGCCGTATCCGTTGATTGTATTGCGAGAGATGATGGACGATGAAGCCGGAGTAGACGACCACCATAAAGAGCATCTCCTACCGGCGACTCGCAACATGTCGTCGATTTCAGAGCTTCTCTATGGTTACGATTTAGGGTTTCTGTGAAGGGGGAAGGTGATGAAATGAAATGAAAGAGATCGGAACAGGAAGTCGTCTGATTTTTATTTATTTATATTTATATTTATAGATTTTTTAAAGAAAAAAAAAACTATAAACAGTCCATAACTTTGCATAGATTTCTAAACGTTCAACAAATAACGCTGTGTTGCAGAGTTTCATTTGAGGGGAGAAAAGAAAGAATCCCCCTCCTCTTCCTTTCTCTCCGGTTCCTTCTAAATTGAAAATATTGAAAATCACTCCAAAAAGCTTTATATTATCCCTCTCATTCCTTCCTTTTCCCTCCTATGAAAAACTCTGGAACACATTTTTCCCTTACTTCCTTTCCAATCATTTCTCTTCCCCCTTAAATGAAACTCTGGAACACAGTGTAAAACTCTGGATGTCAGATAAGACCTATCGGTGTGGAGGCAGCATGGGGGAAGTCATGCCGATGCCAGCCCGGGCAACACCGCCCCCCTTAGGCCTGGCACGGCGTGACCGGCAATGAGATGATTTTGATGTCGGGCCATTTCTTTTGAATGTTGCACATTAATTAATTAAAAAATATATATATTAAATGATGATGGACCTCCTACCACACCTTTGGACCATCATCTCCATGATGCTCCTACCCCACGCTGACGTGGTAGCCGAGGTGGATTGTCACTGTAACACCCCAACCGATGGCGGAAACATCGGGGTGCCACGTATTGATGATTGTTCAGTAGCTCATGGTGAATAATAAATTTCATTAAACGATTTAAATATATTACATACAATTGTTCTACAAGAATTCGTACATCAAATTGAATAAAACTATGCACACATCTTCAAGCAATGACTCAAATCTTCAAACAAGTAGAACCTGAAACATGTTAAGTTGAAAATATTTTGGGTCAACAAAAGTTGGTGAGAATACATAGGTTTTTGAAAATAATTGATAACAATAGTTTGTACAACATTCAAAGTTGTATGATGATAGAGTATGACACCGACATGTAACAATGCGTCTTTGTACAACCAAACCTTGTGTCGACTGATGACTAACTCGCAAGTTAATTAAATGTTATTACTGTTATCGATCATCCCTGAGTCTATGCGGGGGATGGGTTTGTCAGACCTATAGCGCTATAATCTAAACAGGCGGCTTGATCATTGTTAATGATTGTACTGTGTCTTTTTGTTACAGTCAAATGATAGAATGATGATGTACTTGAATCACAAGTAAATATGAGTAAATGCTAGTATAAAATGTTTAAACATGTTTCACCCCAAAAATAGTGAAAATAGAGAAAAGGGGCTATGTAAACTCACCTTGGTATAGTATTAGGTATTGAGGAATAGTATAAGTGTAGCCCAATAGTTTGCCAAGTATCACCCTATGTATAAGGCAACAAATAAGTCTAAGTTTATCTAGTCTACAAGTATATTCTAGGGTTTCGATTTGGGGATATTCAATTGTTGAATTTATAATAAAATGTTAATTAAATAAGGGAAATTTGATAATTAAATAAATGGAAGTCTTTTTATAAAATTTGGATTTAGGGTGTTCACATTAATGTGTTTGAAGTATAAAAATAATTTTTATAAAAATATTTTCTTTAAAATAGATTATTAAATCTATTTATTACAAATTGCCATAATTTAACTTTAATATTAAAAAAATACTAAAATTGAAGAATTATTATTTTAAAAATCATATTTCTGTTCTAAATATTCAGAAATAAATTGTATAAAATTTTGGTGCAAAAATAATAAAAATTGAATTTATTATGATTTAATTATGACTAAAACTAACAAAAATTGGTTAAAAATATAAAATAAATGATTTTTCAAAATTAAAAATCATTTCAGTAAAGTTTATTATTGTACAAACATAGGATAATTTTTGTAGGAATTTATAAAATTGTTTAGATATTTTAATGGATTTTTATAAATATAATAGTATAAAATTGATTTAATTATTATAAATATTAAATAAATGAATTTCAGAAAAATAAAAATTGTAAATAAAACTTTTAACTCAGATTTAATAAATATAATTTTTTTAGAATTTATAAAATAGTTTTAATATTTAAAAATGAATTTATAAGTTTAAATGTAATATATATAATTGTTTTGTTTGTTTTTTAAAAAAAAAAGAGGATAAAGGAAAAAGGGGTGCCAAACCCGGGACTCGAACCCGGGTGGCTTGGGTAATCAACATCAGTTACAACCACTTGGTCCAGACCAGTGGTTGTGATTATTCTTGTTCTAAATAAATTAAATACACCATGCTAAATCAGTTTATCCCCATTTCAAAACCTGCGAAACCCTAGATTCAGCAATCAGGCAATCCACACAACTTTAACCCAATTAACCTTAGGGTTTATGTTGTGTGGGTGCCGATAAACAAAACCCACGAAAAATATTATACTTACAAAGCTTGATAGACTATGAATTGAACGGTCCACCTTAAAGTCAAACTTGAATAATTATACCACGAACAGCAGATTTTGAGAGAAATTATAGATTGAGAAAGAGTAAACGGCGAGTTGTGAAGGTTCGTGTATGGTCAATTTATAGTATTAAAGCTTCAGTCTTCGAATTGGCAAGGGTTGACCAACATTGAAGTCCATACGCGTATTTGATTTAATTGGGTATAAATTGATTGATGTTAATCGTGCATCATGGTCAAACAAGGCCGGTAATCACGAGTCTTACCATAATTATATGATTGATTGTTAAATCAAAGGGATTGGTTAAAAGAAATTAACTCAATCTGCTGCTGTTGCTGTTTCGCGAAAAAGGAAGGAGAAGCAGATCCATATTAAAGAGGTGTTAAATAAATACAGTTCCTACATATCATCACAATTAGCAACGTGGCTCAGTGGTGGTTGTGTGGGTGTTGTTTGTTGGTGAGTCGGGTTCGATACCCGGCTTAGACATTTTTTTTGTTTTTTGATTAATTCAGACAAGGGAAGGAAAGAACTAGTGGGCTTGGGCCGGGTATTTGCTTGGGCTGGGTGGGCCGCAGATGGGTTGGGTCAATTTGTTTGTTTGTTCAATATTACTTATTATTATTATTATTATTATTATTATTATTATTAATAATAATATATATATATATATATATATTTAAAATGCTACAAAATAATTAAATGTAAATTATAATAATAGAACTTGTCGTTTTAATCCAAATCATACGTTAACGTATAATTATTAAATGCGAATGTTACAGTCTCCCCTACTTTTAGGAACTTCGTCCCGAAGTTAAAGGAAGACACTAGGTTAGCAATTAGTCCACTGATAACCTTGATAAAATTTCGCACTACCTTAACGTACCTGTAAATTCATGATTACGTTCCGAACCGTAATTATCAATTTACCTTACATTAGGGTTTTGCGTCCTTTTATGACTTTACCGATTGTTGAGCAGGTCTGATAGTCTCCACCAGTCGTGGAGTAGGTTGTAGGGCCTCTCCCGACTGTTGAAAAGGCATAATGACCTCTACCAATCGTTGAGTAGGTTCGATAGCCTTCACTAGTCGTGGAGCAGGTTGTAGGGCCTCTCCCGACTGTCGAAAAGGCATGATGACCTTTATTTGATGTGCTAAAAGTAGTTTAATAAAAATAACTAAATTAAACCTAAAACTAGACACCTAGTAATACTCTAGACTCTCTAAAACTAAACTACTGACAGGCAAGTGAACCTATCGACTCTAGTATAGCTAAAGTAAGTCCGGATATCGAACCCACGAGACTCTAATGGAAAACGAAAACTAGACTCGATTACTTATCCTAAATATCTATTAAAATTAATTTATTATTTTAAAGGGGGGTTTTACTGAAAAATAAATTGCAATAAAATAAAGAATAACTAAAATTACTAAACTGAACTAGAGACACGAACTTAGTTAGCCGAATTCAGATGATGACAAGACACTACCTAGACCAGACTCCTAACTATGCCTGATGAGCTTCTATGGTTATGGAACTGAATTGGAACCGGGATCTTAAAATACTAAACATCAAGAATAAACTAGACACCCTCGACCCTTCTCAAGGGGAAACCCTAGAATATTTTTGTGCTGTTAAACTACCGGTTGGAGTACAAACCCTCACAGGTTATCTAACTCTTATGATCGAGTACCCGCTAGACAATCTACCTCACAGCGCGAAAGCCTCACTACACTAGGTGCAAGGGGTAATTATTGAAGCCTAGATCTAACTTGATACGCAAGAGTTGAAAGGGAAACTAGGCAGATCTTCTCACAAAGCCTCTAACCTAGCAATCTAACAACCTAGACATACCAACAAGCCCTCACCTCACAGCTATTGAACTTGGAAGAATACCTAAAATCTTCTAACCACCAAATACCACTCCTATGGTAAACTCGCGACTATTGACCATAAACTAGTTGCTACACAAAGTCTGCAACCTAACTAGCACTCATACATGAAAGACATTCACAAAAGTGCAAGTGGAGTGAATAAGTGACAATTAAAAAATAATAGATACGCACATACACCAGACCTAGAGAAATCAAAATCTTTACTGAATCATAAATCCAAAACACGTTCCAAAAAAACATAGAAAATAAAAACAAATCAAAACATAGTTATTTGTCTTGGCCTAGGTAGCTATAAAAGTTTTAGCCACAAATCATCTTGAAAAGAAAAACAAAGCCAATTAAAAATTCAACAATCATTATATAGAACAAAGATAATAAAAGAACGAAAACACGAATGATTGACACCCGAATAATCGCTGGCTTAAAACCTTTGATCCCTGGCCTGCCTCCTCTCTAAAATTGCTTCTTTCACTGTGCTCTGCTCGATGTCTCTTCAAAATCTTCTGCGCAACTTCCAAGATGTCCCTTCTTCTTTTCGGCTCTTGACATCTAAAAAAATTTCCCTCTATACTTGTGCGCCGCCTCTTAAAAATAATTGTGCCCTCAAAGTAATTTGTCTTGGGCTTTGGAAGTTGAACGGTGACATAAAGTCACTTTTTAGTGTTTTGTTATTATTATTTTTTTTCTTTACATTATTATTATTATTATTATTATTATTATTATTATTATTATTACTAATATTATATATAGTATTCTAGCTCCATGCTCTTGATTCGGGTGTTCTTGGCTTGACCAAAGTTACTTGTTTACGCTTCAACGTCCATTCGAACACCTACTAAAATATAAAATAAATACATAAGTAATAAAAATGACACAAAACTAATAAAAATATGTAAAAACCTATACTAAATAAAATAGACCGGTACAAGCCAAAAACTAATAAAAGTACTATTTAAACGACTCGAAAATTATATAAACTTTACACTGCAAATAGATGTATTTTACAATACATCAACCTTTATTAAGGGTAGCACATAGATTGCAAATTGATAACATGTTTATGCACAGTATAGGAGTTGTAGTTGTATAGATTTATATAATTTGTTCACATTCAAACAATCATGCATCATGTAACAACTTTCAGACAAAAATTTCAATACTAGAATTTATTATTCAAATAGAGTCAATACATAGAATAAAAGTAAACAACGTTCGGGACATGTTGTTAAGTAGCTGGAGGGTCTTGATCTCTGTTTAATTTAGGGCATCGGTTACGGAAGTGATTTGGGTCTCCACATTCATAGCATTGACCATAGTTGTATTGATTAGGGTTAGCAGCTTGAGCAGGGTTGGTGGGTTGGTTGACATTAGGATTTGGGGTCTCGCGACATGTATTAACTAGATGGCCATACCTACCACAATTGGTGCACAAGCGACACGCTGAAGTAGTGGGATGATGTCGGTTGCATGTGTTACACAATGGATGGTTTCCTGTATAAGGTTTCTTGTTAGAAGCTTGTGTAGTGAGGTTGACATCAGGATCCTTGGCCTTACGCTTCTGATTCTCAGTAGTTACCGCGGCTACAATACTTGTTTTATTGCCTTTCCGAACTAAGGTCCCGTTCTTCACGTGATTATCAGTTAAGGTAGCTGCTAAACGTTTGGCTTCCTCCAAGGTGGCAGGATTCCTTCCCCACACCGTATCCTGGATTTGCATGGGCAGACCACCGATGTACTTCTCGATGGCTACCGGCAGGGGAGTGACTTTGTGGGGTAACAATAAGCTAAGCTCGTGAAAGCGGGTATTGTAGGCAAGGTTTTCCCCACTATCCTGAGCGAGGGTGTGGAACTCGTCTTCTAATTTCTTGACCTCGTTACGTGGGAAAAATTCATCTTTCATTATCTCCTTGACTTGATCCCACGTCATAGTGAGTGCAACTTCAGCTCCTCGGGTACGCTTTTCCTCATTCCACCAAGTGAGTGCTCGTTTGTGAAGAACACTCATAGCATAACGGACCTTAAAGTTATCGGGACACTCACTGTTGATGAAGGTATTTTCAATACCCTCAAACCATTGTAGGAGTCCTGTAGCTCCTTCTTCGCCACTAAACTTTGGGGGATTACAAGAATTAAAGTGCTTGAGTGTGCAGGCTGGAAGACCATTCCCGTTGTGGTGTCCATTTCCATTCCCGTTGCCGTTCCCGTTGCCGTTCAACTGGATGACTTGAGCTAGTAAGTTGGGAACCAGAGTTGCGATTTGCTGCGCCATTTGTTGAGAAATGATTGCAGCCAGTTGGGCATCAACACCATTGTTGTTGTTGTTATTGTGGTTAGTATCGTGGTTGTGGTTGTGATTGCTACTTCCTTCATCATGATTTTCACCACTGTTAAGACGAGCACTGCGACGTGGAGGCATGATCTGTAAGAGACACAGTGAAATGAATGAGATTATATAAGGAATGTAATCATCTATTCATTAATTAAAACGAATAAACGAAAACGTTGACTTATCAAAGACTCTAGATTTTTATAACATATGAAGACATGCTTTAGCCTATAAGTGAATACTCATCCCGAGAATTCCCAGGTAGGCATCCGGGTCCCTCGTCTGATTGGGATATATGCGCAATGCCAGCCTAGACAGAAGACTCAGAATACAGGCGTTCACCCTTCCAGATTGCACGTGTTCGTTATTAAAATCTAGAACTTCGACGAGATTTCAAGGTGGTTCAGGTTAAACCTGGGGATTTTGCCTTATTAGTCTAAGAGTAGATCCAGTGATGGAGAGCAATCTTCTTGTAAGGATGAAAGTAGGGATATGAAGTAGGAGGGAGGTAGAGTATAGCAAGTAAAGAAGCAAGTACTAGTTAAATCCTATGGTTATAGACTAGATTATTTTTCTAATAACCTAATTCCCTATAACCATGGCTCTGATACCAATCTGTAACACCCCAACCGATGGCGGAAACATCGGGGTGCCACGTATTGATGATTGTTCAGTAGCTCATGGTGAATAATAAATTTCATTAAA
Source organism: Ambrosia x helenae (assembly GCA_030844895.1). Lineage (NCBI taxonomy): Eukaryota > Viridiplantae > Streptophyta > Magnoliopsida > Asterales > Asteraceae > Ambrosia > Ambrosia x helenae. The sequence goes on along the minus strand of JAUTDX010007100.1, from coordinate 558,373 downwards.
CGATTTAAATAAATTACATACAATTGTTCTACAAGAATTCGTACATCAAATTGAATAAAACTATGCACACATCTTCAAGCAATGACTCAAATCTTCAAACAAGTAGAACCTGAAACATGTTAAGTTGAAAATATTTTGGGTCAACAAAAGTTGGTGAGAATACATAGGTTTTTGAAAATAATTGATAACAATAGTTTGTACAACATTCAAAGTTGTATGATGATAGAGTATGACACCGACATGTAACAATGCGTCTTTGTACAACCAAACCTTGTGTCGACTGATGACTAACTCGCAAGTTAATTAAATGTTATTACTGTTATCGATCATCCCTGAGTCTATGCGGGGGATGGGTTTGTCAGACCTATAGCGCTATAATCTAAACAGGCGGCTTGATCATTGTTAATGATTGTACTGTGTCTTTTTGTTACAGTCAAATGATAGAATGATGATGTACTTGAATCACAAGTAAATATGAGTAAATGATAGTATAAAATGTTTAAACATGTTTCACCCCAAAAATAGTGAAAATAGAGAAAAGGGGCTATGTAAACTCACCTTGGTATAGTATTAGGTATTGAGGAATAGTATAAGTGTAGCCCAATAGTTTGCCAAGTATCACCCTATGTATAAGGCAACAAATAAGTCTAAGTTTATCTAGTCTACAAGTATATTCTAGGGTTTCGATTTGGGGATATTCAATTGTTGAATTTATAATAAAATGTTAATTAAATAAGGGAAATTTGATAATTAAATAAATGGAAGTCTTTTTATAAAATTTGGATTTAGGATGTTCACATTAATGTGTTTGAAGTATAAAAATAATTTTTATAAAAATATTTTCTTTAAAATAGATTATTAAATCTATTTATTACAAATTGCCATAATTTAACTTTAATATTAAAAAAATACTAAAATTGAAGAATTATTATTTTAAAAATCATATTTCTGTTCTAAATATTCAGAAATAAATTGTATAAAATTTTGGTGCAAAAATAATAAAAATTGAATTTATTATGATTTAATTATGACTAAAACTAACAAAAATTGGTTAAAAATATAAAATAAATGATTTTTCAAAATTAAAAATCATTTCAGTAAAGTTTATTATTGTACAAACATATGATAATTTTTGTAGGAATTTATAAAATTGTTTAGATATTTTAATGGATTTTTATAAATATAATAGTATAAAATTGATTTAATTATTATAAATATTAAATAAATGAATTTCAGAAAAATAAAAATTGTAAATAAAACTTTTAACTCAGATTTAATAAATATAATTTTTTTAGAATTTATAAAATAGTTTTAATATTTAAAAATGAATTTATAAGTTTAAATGTAATATATATAATTGTTTTGTTTGTTTTTAAAAAAAAAAAGAGGATAAAGGAAAAAGGGGTGCCAAACCCGGGACTCGAACCCGGGTGGCTTGGGTAATCAACATCAGTTACAACCACTTGGTCCAGACCAGTGGTTGTGATTATTCTTGTTCTAAATAAATTAAATACACCATGCTAAATCAGTTTATCCCCATTTCAAAACCTGCGAAACCCTAGATTCAGCAATCAGGCAATCCACACAACTTTAACCCAATTAACCTTAGGGTTTATGTTGTGTGGGTGCCGATAAACAAAACCCACGAAAAATATTATACTTACAAAGCTTAATAGACTATGAATTGAACGGTCCACCTTAAAGTCAAACTTGAATAATTATACCACGAACAGCAGATTTTGAGAGAAATTATAGATTGAGAAAGAGTAAACGGCGAGTTGTGAAGGTTCGTGTATGGTCAATTTATAGTATTAAAGCTTCAGTCTTCGAATTGGCAAGGGTTGACCAACATTGAAGTCCATACGCGTATTTGATTTAATTGGGTATAAATTGATTGATGTTAATCGTGCATCATGGTCAAACAAGGCCGGGTAATCACGAGTCTTACCATAATTATATGATTGATTGTTAAATCAAAGGGATTGGTTAAAAGAAATTAACTCAATCTGCTGCTGTTGCTGTTTCGCGAAAAAGGAAGGAGAAGCAGATCCATATTAAAGAGGTGTTAAATAAATACAGTTCCTACATATCATCACAATTAGCAACGTGGCTCAGTGGTGGTTGTGTGGGTGTTGTTTGTTGGTGAGTCGGGTTCGATACCCGGCTTAGACATTTTTTTGTTTTTTGATTAATTCAGACAAGGGAGGGAAAGAACTAGTGGGCTTGGGCCGGGTATTTGCTTGGGCTGGGTGGGCCGCAGATGGGTTGGGTCAATTTGTTTGTTTGTTCAATATTACTTATTATTATTATTATTATTATTATTATTATTATTATTATTAATATATATATATATATATATATATTTAAAATGCTACAAAATAATTAAATGTAAATTATAATAATAGAACTTGTCGTTTTAATCCAAATCATACGTTAACGTATAATTATTAAATGCGAATGTTACAGTCACACCCTCAAATTTCCACGTGCGGGGTTTTACCGCGAGGCGCGTGACACACCAGGATCCAAGTCAACGATCACAATAAACGACATCTATATGATAAGAAAACAACGTAAACTACCATTGAGTTTCAAAACCGTTCTAACACAGCGGAAGCAAAATGTATTATTACAACTTAAAAGTAAAACTCAAAGTCTGAAATGTTTAACAAAACATGCATATGATCCCTAGACGCCGTGAGACTCCGTGCGCCTATACTCAATGCTGCTACCTTAGCGACCTGAGAAAACATGCCAAAAAGACGTCAACATATAATGCTGGTGAGTTCACAGGTTTTAAGTTCGTAAACGTTTTCATGTGTAAAGCGATTCCTCATAAAGTGCCAAGTGTGCAAAAGTTCCAAGTAAATAACAAAAGTTCCCTTACTACTACGACTGTGTTGCTAAAACCATTACTGACAAACGTTGCTCGAGTTGCTGCCCATGTGCCAAGTGTCAAGTGTCAAGTAGAGACAATATGCACACGCCCGACTCCCAGCCGTCAGGTGGGGTTCGTCACGCCCGATAGATCTATCCACATTTCCCCCGTTGTGCCCCGCACATTCATGGTTTCAATATGGACTTAGGTTTCGTCGTATAGTAAATAAGTGCCAAGCGCCAAGTGCCAAATGCCAAGTGTCAATGTTTAAAAGTGTCAAGTGCCAATGTTTAAATATGCCAAATGTCAATGTTTAAAAGTGTCAAATGCCAATGTTAAATATGCCAAATGCCAATGTTTAAAAGTGTCAAATGCTACTGTTAAATATGCCAAGTGCCAAACGTGTCACGTTTCTTAAAAGAGTCACATTCCCAAAAGGCGTCATGTTTCTAAAAGTGTTATGTTTTCCAAAAGTGGTAAGTTTCATAAGAGTTGCGTTTTCAAATCATAAACGTTACATTGTTAAAACGTGTGGCATGCTTCTCCCCCGAGAGAAAAGAGTATAAAAGAGGGGCCGTGAAACTCACCTTAGAGTGCGTCTTCTGATAACTAGAATTCCAACACGTGTATGATAATCCCAACTAATGACAACCTATCAATGAGTTTACATAAGTGTGATGACTATTAACCCGAAGGCTAACTAGTCCCCGATTGTCCAGATCTTGACTACGTGTGTTAAAAAGTGTGTTTAAACGTTAACCGGACATCCCAGACCGACCCGACATCCCTTTGGTGACCCATTACATCAATTAGTCATGCACATAAGTTTAACACATAAGTTTCAAGCATAAAACACTTAGTTTGCATCAAAAATCTCATTCCGGACATCAGATGGTCGAATGTGGTTTTTCACATTTCCACGTTCGCCCGTTTGAGCCACGTTCGCCCGTTTTTCCCACATTTTGTTCCACATTTGCCCGTTTGAGCCACGTTCGCCCGTTTTTCCCACGTTCGCCCGTTTTTTCCCACATTCGCCCATTTTTCCCACGTTCGCCCGTTTTCCACGTTCGCTCGTCTTTCCCATGTTTTGTTCCACGTTCGCCCATTCGAACCAATTTTATTCCACGTTCGCCCGTTTTCATCAGCATTTTATAAAACGCACCAAAACGCATCTAAACGGTCCGAAAACATCACGAAACATTACCAATCACAGCAGTCAACTATCATTAACATATTCCTACATAACCCTACCAATTTTATCCCGAAATCCGTCCGTTTTACAAGTTACCCGAAATAGCAAATTATGGAGATGTCACATCAAACGCATGCAATCTTTACCCAATTAGGAAACTTTATGAAATCAATCAATAACCAACTTAATATACTCAGATTATCATGAACAATAAATCCCCCAATCATATCCTTATCACTATCATCATGAACAAGCCCTAGATCTAACCCAAAATCCCCAAAATGAACATAACATCATCAATAATCAACTGTAACCTATCTCAATCATAAATCATCATCAATAACAGTCCTAGATCATTGTCATAACATCTATACAACAATCAATCATCAAACAATACATAACATCACATAAAACACCATTAACACATGTTAATTTGTATGAAAACTCATTGTTTATGAATAGGTTTTGTTTAGAAAGATATTAGGAAGGTTTTTATTCGTGAAAACATGTTTGTATCAGATCTGGACTCTTGGGGTTTAATAAAAACGAATTGAAATGCTTTAAAAATGATTTAGAATGAAGAACACACCTTAGATCTTTGTGTAGAAGATGTTTGTAGGTTAGATTATAGAAAACAAGGGCAAAAACTCCTTCCCCAATGTTTAAAGTTGCTAGAGAGTGTTTTGAGGCGTTTAGGGTTTGTGAAATGGTGAAAAATGACAAAGTGTGGTATTTATACTATGTCCACATTCGCCCCTTTTGCCTGGGCGAATGTACCCTCCTTCGACCCTTTCACAAGGTCGAACGTACCCTGACTTGGTCGAATGAAATTCTTTAAATTCCATATCCCAGGTTCGCCCCTTTTACAAGGGTCGAACCAGGAGCATTGTCCAGGTTCACCCATTCGATTGGTCGAACCAGGACTCACGTTTTTCTAGTTTTCCAATTTGTCGTGTTTAACGCATTTTAACGCACCCTAACATACGAGCATGCAACCTTAGTCTATGTTTAACATATTTAAGCATGGATGATTATCTACACATCATTTAAACACATCTAAGCATATAATCCAGCATACGACAATTAGTCTACACATACACTTAATTAGTTTAAGTAATTCACCAACAACGGGACTCGTATCGTGTGTGTGTGTGTGACTAACCCACTGATCTCCCGAATCATTGAACCCTGGACAATACGGACTGTGTTCCGACTCTATTGACCCCGTCAAGTATGTTTAATAAACGTTTTTCGCTAAGGTAGACTTATGTGTTTATAAAATGTTGACCCAAACATGCCGGGTGTCACATGGATGACCATCATGGATGATGAGCCTCCTCCACACCCAAAGGTCTAACCCAATGATAAAACTCAAAAGGCAACTTCGTATGCCCGTGATCGTACACAGCTCTGATGCCACTTGTAGGTCAAACTACATATCAATTACGCGGCCATTGGGGTTGGTGGCCCAATGGTAGAAGCAAAGCTTCTAGGAACACCTAAGGGGGAGGTCATGGGTTCAAGTCCCACAAGGAGTAGAAATTTGCCGTTCAAAAAAAATACGCATTTATGATTATAAACTATGAACACATATGCGCGGAATCCATAAGTGTTCATGATCTTTGTTTGTTTGATATTTGGTAATGCTCGAACATGTAAATATAATTGTTTTCTTTCATTAAAAAATTTGGCATCATTACGAGACGGTTTACAAGGTTCAAATGATAAAGGTATGTCATGGAAACGCAAATTTTTCTCAATGCATTGAGACGAGAACGTCATAATACATAACGCCCAGTGTTGACCGAGGAAAGCACTGCATCTACACCAACACCGTGGGAAGAACCTCAAGAAGAAAGAATGCGAATGATCCTACACCAATTAAACCTATAGAAACGAAAATCTCTAAATTATCACATTACAACACCTTCATTCTTGTAAGTTGTAACCCTTTTACTTCCGATAGGAAGAAGGGTACTATTGAAGCCTATAAATATCCAAATGAAGCGAAAAAAGGGTTGGTCATGAGTCTAAGGACCATGAAGTATAGAATCTGGGCATGTTAAACCGAAGGATAAGTGGCCCCGGGGTTTAGAAGCGGAGGTATTGCCATAACACGGCCCGACTAAGTTGAGGTTGTGAGTTATATAAGAAATATACAAAATGTCTAACGTGAAAAGTTGGTAAATAGATGCCATCTCCTAACGGGTCAGATTGACTCAAAATGATCAAAACGTTAGACTTGCCTTATAGATGATTTTGCAGCCAAAAGATGCAAAATTCATATAAGTATCGGTTGGAGAAAAATTGAAAATTGGCTAAGTATGAAAAGACCTAGCATGGTAAATGATGTGTGCAAATAGGTATATAAATAAATTAATCAAGTTAAATCCTAGACTCTTCTAAAACCACACACTATTGGCAAGTGTACCGATCGTAAGTAGCAAGTAGGCAAGACCAGGTATCGAACCTAAGGACTTTATCTAACACTTTTGAAATTACTCCTAATGAATTACCTGATAAAATATTATTATTATTATTATTATTATTATTATTAAATTGATTTATTAATTGGGGGTTTAAACTGAAATTAAAATAAATATTTAAACTAATTAAAACTAAATTACTAATTAAACTAAGAAACTAAAAATAGACGTAAGCTAACGAATTGGATTGGAACTCTAGTGAAGAGAAAACTGGTAACCTGGGTAGAATCCCTAGACTTTGGTTATAAAAGCTGACTTATGTAATCCGATTGGAGACCCTGTTCTCACCTAATAAACCTCCTGTCAAGGATAGTCGACTAGACTCAAGGCGGGACAAGTATTGAGATGCTAAAATGAAAGTGGATCGCCCCAGCGAAACCAAATCCCACAGTAATCCTTTAATCAACCACTCTTGGATTGAAAACTCCCAAACTGTGAAGCAGACTTAACTAATACGGATGAAATCCTAGGAAAACTCTAAACACGAATAAGTAACCGGTCTCGCCCCAGCGATAACCAAACTACCAAACAATGCCTAGTTAGTCAACCTAGCAATCCCGAATTATATTCCTAACCTTCAGGAAGGGATTGCACACCTTAGCTAATTGACTTTAAAAACCTGTTAAACTTGCGCTATTCCTAACTGCAAGAACTAGCTCGACAACAAAAGTTAATCAAACTAGAATGATTTCTAGATCTAGGGGATATTCCTATATGCCTAGAACATCAAAACCAACAAACAGGTAATCAAATCAAAAAGCGCCAGTACATAAATATTCAAAATCAAACATAAAAATTAAATCATGTAACCCAACACATCCAAAACGGAAAACATAAGTCTTTAATTAAAAACCATAATCTAGTTCATCATCCCAAGTCACCAATAAAAGGTCTAGCCAATAATATTTAAAAACATCTTCACAAAATAAATAAAAATAGCTTTAACCATGTCTATAGAAAAAATAAATAAAAACTAAACCTAACCCAAGGCTCGTTGGCTATTGATCTTTAACGTGCCCGTGGCCTTTTCTCCTTCAGTGCTCTTTTGCTCGTCACCGCTTCTTGGTTCGTCCCCCTGACCGTCCGATGAATGAATAATAATATCCTTTTTTTTTTGCCGTCCAAAATACACATCAAATATAAATTTCATCTTTTTTGGTTCACCGACTTATGACATTGGGCCGAGCCCGTCTCACTTATTTTTTTATTTATTTTTATTCTTCACGAGACATACGTCTCTTTTCACAAATGAATTTCTTTATTTTATTATTATTATTATTATTATTATTATTATTATTATTATTATTATTATTATTATATACTATTAGTAGTAGTATTATAACTCTGTGTTCCCGACTCGGGTGTTCTTGGCTTGACCAAAATTTCTCGTTTACGCTCCGTCATCCATGAACACATACTCTAAAGTGTTCGTGTCTCGATTAAAATTCTTTCGTTTTGATCCAATTTCCCACGAACACCTATAAAATAATAAAATAAATAAATACCTAATAAAAATGACACAAAACAAATAAAAACTTGACCAAATAATATGCAAAATACATAGGAAAATAGATGTGTTTTACAACACATCAGTAAACTTTCTGTTGGAAATAAGGTTCTTGCGTCCAACGAGGAAGTCCTTGTGGTATGCGACGGATATGTGGATATTTACAAGTTCCTCATGTACTGCGGCGGACTTGGTCAAAGTCCACGCGATACACGAAGGACTACCATGCTTGCAAAAATGTTTTCTTTTTAATTATCAACCCTAATTTGATGACTAATGATTTTTTTGTGGGTTTTTTAGTAGGTAAATAAGCTAAATGACACATTGACACCATATGAAGATCAAGTATGCCCAAGGGCAAAACACTCATAATGGTGAATGCGCTTTTGAATTTTGTAAAATCCTTCATGAGCTATAATTTGAATGACAATTGTAAACGGTTCGAATCATTATCATTATCATTACTAATTAGAATGTTTAAAAACTTATTTTGATAATTTTACTTTGAAGTGGCAAGTTATAAATGAGAAAAATTATAAGACCCATTTTGCTTAGTAATTTATATGTTTTATTTATAAATTACTATTGTAAATTGAGAAGGGTGTTACATCATTACACTTAAGATTTGGGGCATTGTCTTCTCGTATTGTAACAAAGAAGTTGTGAAGAGTTGTTGTGGCTGGCAATGCTTATTTCCGAGTTATCGGTTCCAATACTATTAAATCATCATCAATTAACTTGTGAATGTACATTTGGACTTAGAAATTATAAAGGTCATACGTAAACGCCTTTAATTTAAAAATTATTAATTTATTAATATAATATATAAACCTGAGTTAATAAAATATATCGGTCCAACATAATTAATTTGTGAAGGTTTTAATGTATAAATCTATGGAAACCAATCACGATCGTAAACTTCACTTCATATATTTTATTGATTATTGACTACGTCATGCACATGAAAAAATTATACTTTAAAAGATTTTTTTGAAAGGTTGTGTTTTAGCGTTAAATCATTGGCTAGAAGATCATATCTGCCCCGGATCAGATCCTTCCCACACGGGTTTCTTTTTTCAAATCCAATAGTTATTTTTTCGGTGGAAGACGAAATCGAACCTGAGACCCCGAACAGGAACCCCACAAATGTGGGTAAACCTTCTCACATCCCTTACAATCACTGGCTACAACATCATTAAGAAGTTTGAAAGCCTTTTACTCTTTATACTTCAACAATGGTTAATTTTAAAACGTATCATAGCGTTGTCAATATACTCGTAGAAACACTATTACTTATTGTTTCCTAAACAGTACCACCATTTATATAAAAGGTATTTTATAATTAAGAATTGAATCACACCATGCCTGAAACTCATTAGCTGATAACGACATTTATTCACAATTTAAATAACCATCCGTATAACGTGTCTATTACAAACGAACAAACTCGTATGTCAGTCATTGACAAATAATAATGCAATCAATTGAAATGACTATCTCCTTCATTATCACTTGGTCTAAAACTTGTTTAACCAACATCCACGCTCAATTTATTAGTTATTACCATGAAAATTCAAATAACATCTAACATTTGGTTCGACAAATTATATATAAATACAAAAACTAACTTAACGGTAAAACTGACTTCCGTTAATAACTTGCGTTAATTATTTACTCCGTTAAATATCCATCTATTCTGTAGGCGGTTTTTTTCCTCCATATTAAATGTTTTTTCCCCCTTTTTATTTTTTATTTGTTTCCTTCTTTCTTTCATTTTTACCAATAGGTTTTCTTTCAATATCATATGAACATTCTTAGTTATTTAGAACTAGCTGATTATCCCGGGAGGGTCCCGGGGTTGAAAAATCCAATTTTACGTCATAACCTATTACAAATGGCTCAAGTTAACTAACTACAAAATCTCTCAATCATTGCATGTGCATAGTATTCTAATCAGTAATAACTCATATTCGCTAATCTAAAACCTAATAGTAATCATCTAAAGAATCACTTATGTAAGCTGCAACTATTAAAAAACTCATCACATCTCTCTAATTTCTCACATTCTAATGGCTCTTATAATTCCTAACCTAATCAACTAAACAAACATTTAAGTTGGAAGTTGTAATCATTGCATCTCATTATGCCACGTGGCATAATCAAGAGATGGTTGAGGCCACCATTGAACGCCACGTCAGCAACAATCAATTTTTTCCGGGAGCGTCCCGGGGTTGAAAAATATAATCATTCTAATAATACTAATAGTAATAATTATTACTCTTGTAATTAAATAAATAAAAAAATAACCTTGTTATAAGGTGACACCATGTGTTGCAGTGTTGCGCGATTCTTTCTCCTAACTTTTCTTGATGAAGTATACCTAGTAAAATTCCAATGATAACATGGCGATTGTGCTGATTTTCAACATCGTAGATAAGAACCTGGTTTAAAAGAAAAAACATGATTAATGAATAACATTAACACTTTGTGTGTTTTTTTCCAGTATGAACGAAACCCCACAAAAAATAGTCAATTTTTCTCCGTTTTTTATATAGGACTATGGTACTCGTTGGAAAGATAATAAAACGCTCGTTAATTTGGTGTAATTTTTTTCTTTAAAAAATCCCGTATATAAAAGATATAAACGTTTAAAAATTATAGGAGGAAACATGAGAGAGAAAATTTTAAATTTATTTTTAAATTCTTTTTTTTCTAAAATAACTCAATTTAATTTAGGGTTTTATGTTCATCTTTTTAATTTTAATTAAAAAAGGAAATAGTTCAAAAACACTAAAATCTTTCAATTATGATGCCACGTGACACTTTCAATGGAAGGTTGAGGCCTCCATTGCACGCCACGTCAGCATATACGTTTTCTTTTATATATATAGATAGATTCATAATTTCCACTCAAGTATTTCGGGTTTGATTACACTATCCCCACCGCAATTAACTCTCCTATCATATTGGTATATGTCCTTTTTACTCCTCTATCTGTTTGATTTTCTTCTTTCTAAACTACCGTGTTATGATGCCATGCGGGTGGTCGTAACGGAACGCCGGTGTAATCCGGTTAGTGTATAATTGATCATCAATGGCTGAGGGTTACAAACTCAACCGGATCAACATATCGTTTGATCTTCTTTTTGAAACTAGTCTTGAATTAATATTTGTCCTAATCTCAGGGGCTGTTTGGTTCACCTCTTAATGGTTTATTAAGAGGGAACCTCTTATTCGGACAGAGGTTGGAACTGTTTGGTTGCAAAAATCCCACCTTCTTAATGATTCAGTTAAGTCTTTCCACTACAGCATCCTATTAATGCTGAATAAAAAAAAGACCTATTCACCCTCACCATCATTCACAGCTCCTTTCCTTTTCCCTTAACCAAAACCCTACCCTTTCACCTCTGATCTCCCTCTCGTCGCCCCTCCACCTCCTGCCGGCCCTCCTCCTCCGGCCAGCCCTCTTCCCTTTCTTCCACCGGAGCACATGTTGCTGGCAATGAAGACACCGGAGCATAGACCGGAGCTTTGGTTCTATTATTATTATTATTATTATTATTATTATTGTTATTTGAAAAATTGGAGTTGAAGAGATAAAGAGAGAAGGGGAAGAAAGAGGTGAATGATGATGAAGATGGTGGTTGGGTATGGATATGTTTTTATTTTTTTATTTTTTTTAAGAGAGATGGTGGTTGGGTATGGATATATGAAGAAGAGAAGAGGGGGTTGGGTATGGATATGGGAAGATGGTTGACTTGGGTTGTATACCGTTCAAAAAAAAACTTTATAAACAATAATAATAATAATAAAGAATAATAAGGACTAAGGAGAGAATAAAAAGTAAAGAAGATGATTGATGTTTGGGGTAAAATAGTAATTTTGTAAAGTTATTAAGAGGTTTAACCAAACAACACTTACTGGTTCAGCACTTACTGGTTCAGAGCCTCTTACCCATTCAGACCTCTTTCTGGTTAAGCACTTAGTGGTTCAGCACTTGCCAAACAGCCCCTCAGTTTGTATTTTAATTCACGTGCAACCGCCGTCCCCTCTGAACAACACGTACCCCTACAACATACCCCAACATGTTTATATACAAACTTACTTTAAACAAACAAATACAGTGATATACACATATTCGAGAAGAAGATGGATGTGGGGAATCGAGAACATCCGTTTATATATAAACTTACCTTCATCGAGTACGTATTAAAGAGCAAACCCGTGCGTATAGTAGATTGAGAAAAGATTATGATGAGGCAATCATTCATGCAATCATGCGGTATTAACAATAAAAATCTTGCCTTGAGTCTGAATGCTTAATAATTCGTTTTTTTAGTCTGCATGCCTAACAATTTAGTATATGATATATATGTTTGTGCGGCGAGTCTAACTGATTTTTTTTCTTTCTAAAACTATAACATCTAAATGAACAAGATAAGACGAGAAATTAGTGTTTCTTTGAAATCTGATTGGAGGGGACAATTGAATAAAAAAAAAAATTAAGAAGGGAAAAGGAACTAATTTCATAAATATGTTGTCTTTTTTGTGTTCTTGATCTACCGCTTTGTATAATTGGGTGTTTTTTAATCGATATCCCGCTGCAGCGTGCGAGTTTACGTCAACTCGTTATGAACAATTATCATACTTAATACTGTACTTAATAAAAACACAATTTTTATTGTTTTATTGTTGATTTTCATTTACCTAAAACAATAAAGCATTAATCTTAACCAAATTTACCATAAAAAAAAGTCAAACTTGTAGAGTTTGACAATACTAAAATAGCCTTCCATTTCCATACATACAAAATTTTAACAAATAAAATTAAAAATAAAGGTCCATAGCCCAGTTGGTTGAGGGCCTAAAGTTTCTTATGAGAGGCTTGGGTTTAATTCTCACTAGCTACATTTGGAGGACATGGGTGAAGTGGAAATGAGGGATGACTCGGCCATTGGCTTGGGTTCGAGTCCTGATCCCGACCGGTTTTACCGATTATTTCACTGTCGTGCCTTCGGGCGGGTGAGTAGTCGGGTTTTCCCGTAAATTGGTGGCAATTGATGGCCCGGGTACTCTCGAGTACCTGATTCACCAAAAGGGTGCCCGAAAATGCTTGAAAATTGATTCGTTAGCCGTTTAAAAAAAAAATAAAAAATAAAGAGAGGGTAAAATAATTCCCAAATGAGGAAAATCCCAAACAAGAAGAGGGAAAAATTCAAATCAAAACCCTTTTCACCATTTTCAATCCCTCCAATTTCCTCTAAAATTTTCAAACCCTCTCTTCCTCGCACCAAAAACCTACTCTCCCTCACTATATTAATAACAATAACAATAATAATAATAATCTTCATCATCACCACACCATCATATCACATACTCTCCACCAATGGCGCACGTTAGCGACCTCCCCTGCGACAACGACGGCCGTTGCATGATCTGCAAAACCAATCCACCAGAAGAAGAGAAGATCACCTGCAAGACATGCGTCACTCCATGGCACCTCGACTGTCTCTCTTCTCGTCCCCAAACCCTAGCAGACGCTGCACAGTGGGAGTGTCCTGATTGCTCTAGTCTCCTGTCCTCTAACGCGCCACCGTGTTCTGTTGCATCGGGATCTGAGCCGTCCGATTCGCTCGTTGCCGCCATTCGAGCGATTGAGTCCGACGCGTCACTTACTGATCAGGAAAAGGCTAAGAGACGTCAGCAGTTGTTGAGTGGTTCAGGATCTGATGATGCTGGTATGGTAACTGATGAGAAGAAGGAGAGTGCAAATGCTGGTGGTGGTAATGATGTTTTGAAGCTTCTTAGTGGTAGCTTTAACTGCTCCTTTTGTATGCAGCTTCCTGAGAGGCCTGTCACGGTATTACCTTTTAACTCCAAATCTGATATTTAAAAAGCGAAAAGCGCACAAAACCGAGCACAAACTAACACATATCGCATTCTGAAAATTTCATCATGAATATTATACCAAAAACTATACTAATCTAATTACCCCAATATACTTGACATTATCTTGATCACATAATGTCTCATAAAAACACAAAATTATCATATTAAATTTGAACTATCGAACACAAACAAACATAAACGAACACGATACCGAACGTTTACGAACATAAATGAATGAACGCGGCCTCTGTTCTTGTTTGTTTGTTTGTTTAACTAAACAAACACAATTTCGTGTTTGTGTTTGTTCATTTATTAAACGAACAAACACAAATGAACTTCCCGCTGAACATTTCATGAACTGTTCGCCAAATGTTTGGTTTGTTTACAACCCTAAGCCTAGGCGCGTGCGCGCTTTTCTAAACGGAGGTTTTAAGAATTTATGAAATTGCATATTCAATATTTACTTTTTGTTTTTAAGCAATTTTTTTTTATTAAATAAAAAACATTACAAAATATTTACTGACTATAAAAATTAAAAAGTTTTTAATTGTAAATTGTTTATTTCAGAAGCAAAAAAAACAAATTTTTTTTTTAATAAGCAGTAGGTCACTTGTTTTATAAGATGTATGGGATCTCTTTGTGTCTAGTGTCTACATCTTGGTATAATGAAATGTGCTGTTTAGTTCTCATGTTCTAAGCAGTTAATATCACCGATATATCCGCTATATCGGTCCGATATATCGGTTATCGGTCATCAACCGATATATTGATGCCAATATTTTGACCGATATTTTCTACCGATATTATCGGTGATATTGACCGATATTTGACCGATATCTTACCAATATTTGACCGATATATCACCGATATTCCCGATATCGGTATCTTTCTTATTAGTTCTTCTATTTGTCTTGCTTATTATTGATGTTGTTAGTGTTTTAAGTCTTAATTGTTAATTGTCAGTGTTAAATATTAGTGTTTAAAGTCTTAATAAGTTCCTACTTGTTACAATTATTATTGTTTTGCATGTTGCAAGAGGTCAATTTGTTAATTGTAGGAGATTATATTTAATTGTTAGTGTTAAACCTCTATATATATATGGATTTTGCATGATATAAAATTACCGATATCCCACCGATATCTCACCGCGAAAACCGATATATCAAATATCGGTCCTCGACCGATAACCGATATTTTCCGACATTAACTGCTTAGCTCATGTTTGCCCATTTATTAAAAAAGGAATTCTGCTGCTTGCATTACTGAAAATCTGTTGCATATATCAACAAATTAAATCTGATTAAAATTAACATAAAGATATTTTGTTTATGGTGCAGACGCCATGTGGTCACAACTTCTGCTTGAAGTGTTTTGAGAAATGGGTTGGTCAGGGGAAGCGTACTTGTGCCATATGTCGAACTTCAATTCCTCCTAAAATGGCTAGTCAACCTCGAATCAATTCATCGCTTGTAATCGCAATTAGAATGGCAAAGATGACTAAATCAAATGCTGGTTCTGGGCCACCAAAACCATACTATTCTGTTTTGAATCAAAACAAACCGGACAAAGCGTACACCACTGAGAGGGCAAAGAAGACTGGGAAGGCTAATGCGTGTAGTGGGAAGATATTTGTGACGGTTCCGCCTGATCATTTTGGCCCCATTCTTGCTGAGAATGATCCAGAAAGAGGAATGGGAGTTTTGGTTGGGGAAACATGGGAGGATCGTTTGGAATGTAGGCAGTGGGGGGCCCATCTTCCACACGTTGCTGGGATATGTGGGCAGTCTGATTATGGTGCGCAATCTGTGGCATTATCTGGTGGATATGAAGATGACGAGGATCATGGAGAGTGGTTCCTCTACACTGGCAGGTATGATATGCACAATTGCACATTTTATTTCCAAAAAAAAATTGTTAAAATTGCAAGGTATTCATGGTATGTTAAGCTGCCATAAGTTTTAAACTTTACTACATTATACTATTGTGTTAGGGGAAGTATGTATGTTTAAAAGTTTAATCTTTTTTTTATAGTGGTGGAAGAGATCTTAGCGGAAATAAAAGGACTAACAAGACACAATCCTTTGATCAGAAATTTGATAAATCAAATGAAGCTTTACGTGTTAGTTGTAAAAAGGGCTACCCTGTACGTGTTGTGAGGTATGTTATTAACTTATTATGATGTTTATACATGATAATTCCATTCTGAGTCTTTTTGCATTTGCTTTTATAGATATTCAATTTCACAAATAACCACTTGATTATGTATCTGTGTATGTTATTATATTATTTTATTAAATGATCACAAAGTGTATTTACGTTTAAAAACTATAGAAAATGATTCAATGCTAGTATCACCTTATTTTGTCATTAGTTATGAAATATTTATTCATTTATATTTGAAATAGATGAGTGTATTTTTTGAAAGGCTAAAAAGACATTTTTTAGTTAAGATAACTGGTTATATATTTGTAATTCATCTTTTCTTTGGTTAGTTAAGTTTTATTTACATTCTTTTATTGCATACGAATGAATGTCACTTGACATTTCTTTCTAACAAAATGGACAGGTCTCACAAAGAAAAGCGATCAGCCTATGCACCCGAACAAGGAGTTAGATATGATGGCATATATAGGATTGAGAAATGTTGGAGGAAACCTGGAATTCAAGTAGGATATTTTACTATTGGCTCTTAGTTACATAATTTTTTTTAATAAGATACTTTGTTTGACTACTGTAAAAAATGCTTGATGACCTTTATTTTAATTGCTAACAGGGATTTAAGGTATGCCGTTATCTTTTTGTTCGTTGCGATAATGATCCTGCTCCTTGGACAAGGTCTGCATTGCCCTGATGATTATATTTTCTAGCATATGGAAACTGTAAATTGGATTATAATCATTTATATTGGATCATAATTTTCTAGTGATGAAAATGGAGATCGCCCAAGGCCTTTGCCTACTATTAAGGAGCTCAAGGATGCAAGTGATGTGACTGAGAGGAAGGGATCCCCATCTTGGGATTATGATGTAAGATTATGTAACTTCTTGCTTTTTTCTTGTGTTTTGTGTAACCTCCAATACCCGATTCTTATGCACAGGAGGAAAAAGCTTGTTGGCTATGGAAAATTCCTCCACCTGAAAGTAGGAAACAAATAGATGCTGGGGATGGCACAAAACCAAGGGTAGTGCGCCGTAAGACCCAAATGATGTCAGTGAGTGAACGGCTTCTCAAAGGTCAGTTATTTTAGCAATTTGAGTGCGCTGTTCCATATTTTTTTTGAAAAGCTGTTACTGTATAGAAATTCGATTGCATAGGCTTCTAATCAAAATGTAAAACTAAAAAAAGTATTTGTGCTGCAGAGTTTTGCTGTCTTATCTGCCACAAAGTGATGAATCTCCCGCTCACCACTCCATGTGCGCACAATTTCTGCAAGTCATGTTTGCAGGATACTTTTGCCGGCCAAACTTTTATAAAGCAGAGAAATTGTGATGGTAGACGTACGTTAAGGGCACAAAAGAACATTATGAAATGTCCATCATGCACTAATGATATTTCTGAGTACTTGCAAAATCCACAGGTAAATGGGCTGATCTAATACGTTTATCTACTATAATATGTATGTGTATTAAAATTTTTAATTTAATTAATTTAAGCATCACAATGTATTTTCTTGACAGGTGAATAGAGAACTGATGAGTGTAATTGAGTCACTTCAGAGACAGACCAAAGAAATGGAGGAAAATGCTGTTTCGGATGAAGAAATGCTGAATAAAGATGAGAAAAATGATGTTAAAGAGGAAGGCAAAGACAACGAGTCTGCGATTGAGGTAAAAGAAGTGTGCTCTGAAGCTAAGGAAGATATCAAGGAAAGCGATGAAAATGAAGTCATTGCAAAGCCTTCACCTAAGGCTAACAAGAAAAGGAAAGCTGCAGGTATTGCCGATAATGCCCCTGCTAAGAAGCTGCATGAAGAGACTGATACAATGATGGGCAATGAAGTTAATGATTCTGACAATCAAAGCATCAAGGATACAGTTGTAAATCCAGGATTGGCTGAAAGTGAGGACTTGGAGGTTGTTGAAGTGGAAAATAAAGGTAAGAAAACTTCAAAGAAGAACGATAATGATGCGAAATGCTCTTCGCCAGGAGCTAGGACCAGAAGCAAGAAGGCCTAGCTGGAGCCAGGTGGCAGTGATGACCGTGCAAGATTTGAGGCTCACAATGTTTTCGGTTGATTGCTAACTGATGGTGGCAATGTTTAGAATTCTGTTAAAATTGTGATGTTTTCTGTTTGTCTCAGATACCAAGTCATACATTGCATTGCTTTTATGGTAACAATCATGGTTCTCATGATTATTATGGTTAAATTATATATATTATTTTTCTCTCATAATTGTCTTTAGAGCATTGGAATGTAAACCAAATGCATTAAGCTTCATTTGGTCTGTGTTTGTGGTTATCATCATTCATCAACTATTTGTGTTTGTACTTGTGGTTACTTTTATAAAGGTAATCTGCCTTTAAAAACTAACCATAGAGCATTGAAGAAACAAATAGTCTTACCTTATAGTCTTATACTATACACGATGATAATGCTATATTCCACAAAGATTATCCTTCAATAGTAGCTTTATAGAACTGGATTAGCCTACGAACATAAGAAATATTTGGGTAGGGAGACGACTACACGTGGTTTTTGTTTATAACAAAAACTGGGGTGAATGGGGATACTATTAGTGATAGCTCTTTGGGTTAGCAAAAACTGTTGCCTCTATTGGGGATGTAATCCCTTACATAGAGGTAGACGTATGTCACCATTACCCAAAGCCCTAATCATGATGGGCCAAATCCCGATTAGGGTTGTCTCCACTACCCTAGGTTATATTAGTAAAGTAGTTAATGAGTGCTATATTTAAGGAAGCATTGGAACAATTACCGCTTTTACTGCTCCGCGCGCGTGTTGTCATCTGTGATTGTAGGTTGATAGCTGACCTGTTGCGTGATGCGCACGTGGTCATGATTGCGTGGAATTTCCCTCCGCACAGGCTTTAAACCGGGTTTGGGCTTAACTGCTTAGTGGTTTAGTACCCAATCCCATCAAGCACATAAATAGAAGATGACAACTATGATCGAGAGAAATGCCTACCGAGTGATTTGGATTATCAAGAGCGTTGAGGTGTTCCTCAGACCAACTTATATATGTAGTTGGTGGTCAACTTGAAAAACAAACTGTTCTTGAAGAAGCTAATGCTTGATTTTGTTTATGGTTAAAAGAAAATGTTTGATAAGTTTTGTAAGATATATACTTCCAGCTGGCAAAACAACTTACAGAGTTAACTGAATGCATAATCCCATAGTGGGATCATACATGTATGCCACTTATCTAGGGTTCATGATCTTTCTTCAACAGTCTTTAATATTATTTCATTAGCTGATAGAAAAGGAAACACATAAGCTACTAATGATGCGCGTCACGTGGATAAACAAAATAATGAAAACATGACTGAAGAACATGCACAAATCTCACCACCAAATGCAAAAAGTACTACTGCATTTTATAGCTCAAATATATCTATACAATATTTGTAAGATTGGGAGGATATACAATCATAATCTATGATTTTGATAAGTTTTGCTGCTCTAGTTTCTGTATCAAAGCTTTCTTTTCTTCTTCAGGCAGAGCCTTGAATATAAAAACAGATTTGTCACCAATATCATCCTGTACAGCCAGACATAAATCAGTTTAATCACAAGTTTGCTTCAGTATCAGTACAAACTTCATGTAAAACTCACCTTAATAGGCTGAGTGAACTTTCTTGCTGCGAATATTACAAAGAGTGCCATCCACGCACCAAGCAGACCGACTTTTACACCATCGTCCATTAAACCACTCTGGTCCATGAGACAAGAAACAACTTCATAAGTTTAAAAGATAACAAATTATATAAAACACTATCATATTGATTATGTGATAAAAGATATAATTTCACAATCAGAGTCTTAAATCCTAAGTTCTAGTTAATATGATTAATTTAGGGGTGTCAATCGTGTCAAGTTAGCAAGTTGAATGATTTCGGGTTCAGTAGGTGAACACAAACATGACCCATATATTTAAATTCGTTTTAAAGACATCAACCCTAACCTGGATACACTTAAAACCGTGTCGTGTTTCGGATGAACCTGTTTGATGTTCATTTGCGTCGTTTTATTTGTTGTAATTTGTGTCTTTTTATTTGTTTTTGTTCCTTATTTCTCATTTCCAATTAACAAAGTTGGATTTTTTTTTGCTCACGGCTTGACGAACCTGATTGGAGAACAGATAGAATTAAGTTGCTGAAAATGAAGAGTTTGTTAAAAGTTCTTTCCAAAATGAATAGTTAGGAAAACTTAAAAATCAAAATATTAAACTTTAAATGTCCACTCTTTTTAAATAAAATATAAACCTTTCAAAACAATTAAATGTGTTCATGTTGACCTATCTAGTGAACACAAAACTTGATTACATTCATGTATCATTCGTTTCAGGCCGTGTTAGGAATTTCCACCCGTTACATGACAACATCAATAAGCTTGAATAAGCAAAAGGATCAAAACATATGTACCAAGTGGCCCAGAAGAACCGATGGAATAATAAACGTCAGAATACCAGCTTCCAACTTGCCATAGCAGAGTCCTGTTTCCACATTCAACAACAAAAATTCAAACAATTTGATACGAGTATACGACCATCACAATAACATTCTAATTAAAAAATAATAATAATAAAAAATCACCTTCTTTGAATACAAGCCCAGTTAATGCCGCAAACAAAGGACCAACAAACCAAACAGTCACAGGATTATCGACAACATACTGCACTAAACTCTCATCTACAGGTTGAGCCAGAAAAATTTTCGCTGCAATCGATCCAACAACACCAAGAACCCACAATGCTTGAAGAGTCCTTTTAATCTCGGTAACATAAATATGAATCAAAACCAATGATAATCCCAATCCAGCACCCCCAATTGCATACAATACATCAATATTTCCCTTCAAGAAACCAGTCAACAAAAAATCATCAGGCAAGAAAACAGCTGAAGACGCAAGCACAAATGACGTGGCAGCCGTCACTAAACCGGACCTGTATAAAATCACCTGCAACACAAATGATATAGTTGTTGGAAATCAGGACCTTGATCAAACACAAAAACACGAGACCAAATGACCCCGTTCAACTCTTTTATTATTATTAATATAAGAAAGCACAAACATTAAAATAGCCTTAACCATCTATTTGTACTAACCTCATACTAATCCTAACCCAACTCAAACTCTATTTTAATAATCTTGGTTTTAAAAAGCGCGTATGAGGCGCGCTTAAGCGTGAGGCGACCTAAGGCCGCGCAAAGAGCTGCACCTTGTGTGACATAAGGCAAGCTGTGTACATGAAGTGCACAAAAAGCGAGCTTTTTGAAATAAAAGAATCCCGTTGAGGCATGATTCAAAGTGTTAAGACACGTAACTAAAAACGTTGTACATTCAAGTTATTTATACATACATTAAAATACATTAAATCACATGTAAACTTTATTTATACCTATATTTTGGGAAAGAGATGCTAAAAACTATAGGATATATAAAAAATCATATAATGTACAAAAAGCCCTCCACTTTTGCATTTTGATTTTAGACCTTAGACCATGTGTAGTGGGGCTTTATAAATATAAAGCCCCTGAATGTGATTGGTCCACGTGGCTGCTGAGTCAGCGTGGAGAGAGAAACTGAAAAAGGGGTGTAGTGGTGGGGCTTTATTTATAAAGCCCCTGATTGTGATTGGTTGATTTTTATATATTTTTTTTAATCTTTTAATTCAAAATAATTAAAATAAAATGCAAATAAATATAAAAAAATTACAAATAATAATAAAAACACCCAAGTAAATATTAAAAACACACAACTGATATTAAAAAAAATTACAACTAAAATTAAAAATAAAAGTTACACACTTCCTAAATTCCTAAATTACTTATTAATCCTAAATTACTTATTAATATTCCTAAATTACTTATTAATCCTAATTTTCTCCACTATGGAGAGTAGTTGTCCCATTCCCGGGGAAGGTGATGCACTCGGGTGAGACGGAACGTGAGCTGTCCCGTCCATCAGATCTCGCATCTGAGGGGAAGTAGTAGTACTCACGAGGAGGGGTAGGTTGGCTATAGTAGTACTCCTCCTCCTCAATCTCCCTCAGGGCTTCCAAGTCCCCCTCAGTGGGGAAGTCCCATGGTCTTGGGGGATGGGGATGGGGGTAGTTTGCTGTTGGGGGATGGGGATGGGGGTAGTTTGCTGTTGGGGGATGGGGATGGGGGTGGGGGTGGGGGTGGGGGTAGGGGTAGTCTGGTGTTGGGAGAGTGAAGCAGTCCAGGGGGTAGGGGGCGACAACGTTAGTCGCTCCATTTGTTGCTGGGCCATGACATAATCCATAGCCCAGACCAATTCCTCATCCGTCCAGTCATCATCGGCAGGAGGATGAGGAGGAAAGGTTGGTTGTGCAGCAGCAGCAGGAGGGGGATATAACCAATGTTGTGGAGGAGGAGGAGGAGGATAAATAGGAGGTTGTGGAGCAGTAGGAGGAGGAGATGAGGAGAATGGTAGTCTCCGGGGACGGCCCCGTCCCCTGGGATACCGGCGAGAGTACTGTCGGAGGTTAGAGGAGGATGAGCCTCCTGGTTGAAAACCAGACATATTATGGTTTGAGGAGGAGGATGAGGAATTGGAGGTGTGGTTGATAAATCTGATTTGGTTACCTATTTATAGGGTTAGCAAATTTTGAAATTCAAACGGTTTGGGGGGAAAACGTTTGAAATTCAAATTTTGAAATTTAAACGGTTTGGGGGGAAATTTTGAATTTCAAACGGTTTGGAACAGTAACCGTTTAAAATTTAAAATTTTCAATTATTAATATTATTATCATGTTTATTATTATTATTATGTTTATTATTATTATTATTAAAAATAAAAAAAAAAGTTGACCTTTGACCTTGCCACATGGCAAGGTCTGATTGGATGGAAACACAAGCATCAGGCGTTATAAATATAAAGCCCAACCCTCAAATCAGCATATAGCGCCCCCCTGTAGCGGTGTGGGGGGCGCTATTTTTGAAAATAAAGCCCCAATGGAGCCCCACTACGGGTGGTCTTATCGCTTTTGTGCGCTCCACGCTTTTTAAAACCAAGATAATAATCAAATAAACCAACCAACCAAATAAACATATTTATATTTAATAAAACCTATAATCAAACTAGTAAAACAAATACACCAAACTATATTTATATCAAACCCACTTGAACTATCTTTTTAACTCAATCCTCGAAGCTATGAATTGAGCTAGTTTGATGTGAATACCTCACGGATATCGGCTGAATCGACAGACCAGGGGCCGTAAACTCCTTGATAAATTGTGGGTGGTTCTAATAAAGCGTTGTCTCTGGAAGCTTGGCATTTAAGGTTAAATGAAGCTGGTCTGTGTTGATTAGGTTGTGTGGATGATGGGGTTAAAGGGACCTTAAGAAGATGATGAGTGGTTCTGTTGAAAGTAAGGGGTCTGGAAGGAGAGAAAAGAGAGAAAGACGATGAACAGGCGGTAACCATAGCCATAGACATGGTTGGTAATCGTTAGTTGCGTCTTTATTATTGTTATTATTATTATTTTTTTTTTACTCAAACGAGAGTAGAAGTGTTAATGGTTTGGTTTATGGTTTATCTTGTACTAGCTGATTACCTGGGAGGGTCCCGAGGTTGAAAAATCTAATTTTACGTGATAACCTATTGCAAATGCTCAAGTTAACTAACCATAAAATCTCTCAATCATTGCATGTTCATTGTATTCTAATCATTAATAACTCATATTCCCTAATCTAAAACCTAATCAGTAATCATCTAAAGAATCACTTATGTAAATTGCATCTCATTATCCCACGTGGCATAATCAAGAGATGGTTGAGGCCACCATTGAACACCACGTCAGCAACTATTAATTCTTTTCGGGAGCGTCCCGGGGTTGAAAAATATAACCATTCTAATAATACTAATACTAATAGTAATAATTATTACTCTTGTAATTAAATAAATAAAAAAATAACCTTGCTATAAGGTGACACCATGTGTTGCAGTGTTGCGCGATTCTTTCTCCTAACTTCTCTTGATGAAGTATACCTAGTAAAATTCCAATGATAACATGGCGATTGGGCTGATTTTCAACATCGTAGATAAGAACCTGGTTTAAAAGAAAAAAACATGATTAATGAATAACATAAACACTTTGTGTGTTTTTTTTCCTGTATGAACGAAACCCCACAAAAAATAGTCGATTTTTCTCCGTTTTTTATATAGGACTATGGTACTCGTTGGAAAGATAATAAAACGCTCGTTAATTTGGTGTAATTTTTTTCTTTAAAAAATCACGTATATAAAAGATATAAACATTTAAAAATTATGGGAGGAAACATGAGAGATAAAATTTTAAATTTAATTTTAAATTCTTTTTTTCCTAAAATAACTCAATTTAATTTAGGGTTTTATGATTATCTTTTTTTTTTAATTAAAAAAGGAAATAGTTCAAAAACACTTAAATCTTTCAATTATGATGCCACATGGCACTCTCAAGGGAGGTTGAACCCTCCATTGAACGCCACGTCAGCATATACGTTTTCTTTTATATATATAGATAGATTATGGGACCTGATCTTACCTAACTTATACCTTATGATTTTTTTTTTAATATTTGGTGGTATTCAACCGACATCAAAAAATTTTCGCTGACTCTAATGAAAAAACGTTCCGGGTCTGCCACTAATTTATACCAAGGTAACTTTTTTTCGTATCGTAACCTATACGAGTGCCGATACTGTGATAAATTGAACTGATTCTAACCAAACTATAATGGTACTGGTATCAGTTATCATATTTGATATAGTTATTAGCTTTTATGGTTTCTAAAACTAAAACATTGATGTGTACCATATCTCTGCCAGACTGCCACCTCCAAGACTCGAAGACTCGTTCATATGCAGATTTCTCTTTTATTTATTTTTTGGTTTGTTTTCTTTTATGGAGTAGTGGGTTGTTACTTGTTAGTTTCCGTTATATTTATTTATTGGTTTGTTTTTCTATTATAGAGTAATGGATTGTTAATTTCCTTTATAAATACGTCAAGTAGTGAGTAGTTACATCTTTCGGATAAGGTTATATAAAGCATAAACAACAATATCATCTTAATGAGTGTATGAATGAAAAAATGAATGGAGTCACTCCTAAATCTTCAAATTCTCATTGATTTCCTTCTCTCTCTCTTTTTTCCCCCCAAAATGATACATATCAATTGGTATCGGAGCGGTTGTGATCCAAATCTATAAACACTCAAAACCAATCTACGACTTTCTCCTTTTGATTTATTTATTGCATTGTTTTACTTGATAGAGCAATGGTTTGTTAGTTTCCTTTATTTATGTCTAGTGTGTAGTTGTTTCTTTCGTGTAAGACTATATAAACAATCATATTCTCTTAATAAAGGAATGGATGAAAAATATGAATTGAGTCACTCCTAAATCTTCAAATTCTTTATGATTTTCTTCCCAATCTTCCATCCCAAACTAATACATATCAAACATATGCCAATATATTTTAAAGCGTATCACGACTTTAATTTATATATTTTTTATTGCAGTACTATACATAACAAATCGAACTGATTCCGACAGAATTTTTACCATAGTCTAGGGGTGTAAACGAGCCGAGCCCGAGCTTGAATGGGCTCGTCATGCTTTTATGAAGCTCGAGCTCGGATCGGTTCGGTTAGAGCGTAATATTTTGAGCTCGAGCTCGACTCGAATGTAAAACCCAAGAGCTCGAGCTCGGCTCGGCTTGGAATACTTTTAGAACAATTTTAAAGAAGCTAAAAGCTCAGCTCAAGCTCGTTTAGATAGTTTAAACAAGCCAAAGCTCGGCTCGCCAATGTTAAATAGTAGGTAATACTATAAATAAAATAATAATATAAAATTTGTTTGAGCTTGTTTAGGCTCGCGAGCTTAAACAGTCTTAGTCTGAAAAACTCGAGTTCAGGCTCAATAACTAAACAAGTCATTTTCAAGCTTTTTACCAATCTAATCCGAATAGCTCTCAAACCGTTCCACATCATTTACACGCCATAGTCTCACTTGTTTCCTTTTGGAGATCATATTCCCAAATTTTATTTTAATAGGAGTTGCCCGCCATAGTCTCACTTGTTTCCTTTTGGAGATCATTCTCTCCGGTTTTGATATTGGCGGTTTTTCTAACAAGGACACCGCCCCCCAAAGCCTCATAAAACTTTGGCGAATGCCCTTTTTGGCAAAATCGCTCAGAGCCTGGGTGAAGTTTTTAGTTTGTCCCCCGTCAGAGGGCAGTTATTGAATGCTTGCAAAGCCCCCATGCTCAAGATTTCCTGACTGTTATCCCGATCGAAGGTTTAGGACAAAGCATGTCCCCTATTGAATACAGGGCCATTCTTAAATATCGACTGATGATCTCCATGTACCAGGAGGATGGAATATGTCCGATTTGCCGTAAGGTCTGCCTGGATGAATACGGGGAACATGCGGTTCATTGTAAGGAGTTACCTGGTTTCAAATATCGGCATGACTGGGTTCGAGACATTCTGTGGGACATTTTAAGACGGGCTGGGATTTCAGCCAAGAAGGAGGTCCGTGTGAACTTCCTCTTGAATCCAGCAGAAGGGAGATCCACTCTACGACCAGTAGATCTCCTTGTCTTTAGGTGGGCCGGGGGGAAGCATGCTTGTGTTGACTTGACGGGTATATCTCCCCTAGTTGGGTTGAGGGATAGTGGCTTTGTAGCAGGCCAAGTGGTGCGGAAAACAGAGGCAAAGAAGATAGAAAAGCATGCTAAAGCCTGCGAGGAGAACCAACACGTTTTTGTACCCTTGGTCTTTGATACCTTTGGCTCATTGGCACCGAAGGCTACCCGTTTCCTAACTAGGGTCCAACGGGTTACTAATAGTAGTGTCTCGGCTCCGGGTGGGCAGAGTTACGTTTTTAGTAGGTTAGGATTTGCTATTTAAAAAGAGATGGCGGCGCAACTTGTTGCCCGTTATCTTGATTTAATTTTTCTTGTTCCGGAATAATATTTATTATTAAAAAAAAAATAGGAGTTTATTATGGTAGCCACGAAAAGTCAGCCAATCGGATCTCTTATTATTATTCTCTAGAAACTAGAAAGTTGCCTCCCCTTTCCATTTCCAGCGGCAATCAACCCCCATTTTCAACCGACTTTATAATCGTCAATGGCGGTTGTCGCGGCGCCAGCGCTGACCTTAGTCTCTTTCCTTCTCAGGTATTATTATTATTATTATTATTATTATTATTACTGATCAAACCTTTCACATTTGTATTTCTAGCAAATTAACAAGCAAGCAGCATCTTTAACTTTCAATCTGTATACCAAATTAACAAGCAGCTTATTTATTTAAAACTTCAGCTCTAACTGATCACACTTCCAACAAAGCTGTTTAACTGAATTGGTTTTCTTGCGTTACACGTTTTCCCTATTATAATATTTTGTTTTTGCCAATTTAGGTTTTAGCATAAGGGGTTTGTGTTTTGTTGGGATATGGAAGAGCCTGGGCAACTTAAAAGGGCTGTTATAGATGCCACTGCTGGTTCCATATCCGGCGCTATATCTCGCACCGTCACTTCGCCATTAGATGTTATTAAAATCCGCTTTCAGGTTATTCTTTTCATTTCTCTCTACAGCTTTTTTAGGCATTGCTATTTGTATAAGTATCATTAAGGGAATATTGTAATAGGATCTTGAATCTTATAGTTTAATCCACGGTTTGTACGAAAGGTCTCTCCTTTTGGTTAAACCAATCAACAAGGATGCATTTATTCTATGAATGTTATTGGCAATTATAAGTGAGTTTGCAATAGTTTTCTTTCATCATTATGGTTTTAGCGTTTGTGGAAGACAGATTATTAGACTGAGATTGAGGTTTAAGCTAACATACTTTGTAACCCAAGTCTTGTTGGGTCAATAAATTGCTTTGATGTGAAACCGATCAACAATAGCAATATGTTTGAACTTAGAATCCATTTACTCATTTAGTGACAGTCGGTGATGCAAGCGTTCTTGATTTCTTTACATTTTGTTCTGCATTACTCATATCTATCACTATTCACTAGTATTGGAGGGTTAAGTTACACACTTACTGTGGAGAAGGCTTTATCAAACATAATGGAAAATTTCTACTATTGAAGTTATCTTTAGGTAACTGAGTTTGGGTTAGACTGTATCATTATATCACAGATCCTGATCGCCTTTTCGGCAGGAAATAGTTTACTAGATTTTATTCATCTTGATGGTAGATTTTTGCACCTTATGAAAAATGTATGTGCTCTGAGTGATTGAGTTTTGGTTGATTGATGGCTTCAAGTTGAACTGAGAACATAAAAAGCGTTGGTTATATTTGTAGGTTCAATTGGAACCGACTTCTACGTTTGCACTGCTTAGCAAAAATGCATATGGCACTTCAAAATATACTGGAATGATTCAAGCATCCAAAGACATCTTTAGAGAAGAAGGCTTTTCGGTATGGATATTTCTACTAGTATTCGGAATACTTATGTTCAACTCCAGTGGCTCAATTTCTAGT
Source organism: Ambrosia x helenae (assembly GCA_030844895.1). Lineage (NCBI taxonomy): Eukaryota > Viridiplantae > Streptophyta > Magnoliopsida > Asterales > Asteraceae > Ambrosia > Ambrosia x helenae. The sequence goes on along the minus strand of JAUTDX010007100.1, from coordinate 529,731 downwards.
GAAGTAGTTTGATTTTGTTATATTCTTAGCAGGTAACCATTTATTTTGTTGTTGCTAGCGGTTATGTGGAGGCTAGAGGGGGGTTTGTACATTAGTTAAGACCTTGGTTTTTAAAAGCGTGAGACACGGAGTCCTAGGCTAAGGTGCTAGCATCACGTACGTGTGGCGCTTGATATTCAAAAAGTACTTATAGTTTAAATATACATGACATCACAAAGAAATAATAGCAATTCGCCAAATATACATAGAAAATAATTTTTTTACAAGTATAATAGAAAACCTAATGTAATTAGCAATCAGAATCATTCAATTAATAAATAATAATACAAAAGCTAATAACAATTCTCAAAAAAATTGTTGGTGATTTTTGTGTCATCAATCATTTTATGTAAGTGAGATTTACACGAGACTAGAGGGGCTTTAGGCTAAGCTTTAGGAGGTGCGTAGTGCACAATCGTATAACGTAAACTAACCTGGACCCATCGAATGGCTAAGGGCTGGCGTCTCCTTGCGGGTTTAAGGCATTGTGCCCAAAAACCTAGACAGGTTGCATGACGAGATCGTTTTTTCTGCAAAAAAAAAAAAAAAAAAAAAAAGCGTGAATCATGCCTCGCGTCATACACAAAATCCAAGTGCTCTAAGCATTAAAATCAGCATAAGCCTCAATCAACTCACCTCGTACCAGTGGCGCCATGAGTGAGCACCTTAAGTTGCTTTTGAGATTGCCGCACTTCAGGCGTCTTGATGCGATTTTTCTTTTTCTCGCCTCATGCGTGACGCGCGAGTTTGTAAACCAAGTTCAGGGCCACCTCTTTTCTTTGGATTTTGAAAACCACACTTTAGGGCATGAATTATCCTAATCCTACACCTCACGTTATTTTTTGTTGATTAGACTAGTCAACATCTAATTATAACTAGGAATACCATGATTTTTATATATTTGTTTTATCTGTCATATATTAGTATAGTTCAGTTTTATTCTTAGGAAGTTTAGTGTGTGATGATTGATTTTACAGCTCGTAATAACTTTCTATGTTTCATATGTGGTGTATTGGTGGTAGAAGGGTGTTTGATGCCAAATTGCTGTTTGAGGATGTGATACTTAGATTTCAATTATTTAAGGTTTTACCCCTAATTACTTTGCCAAACACCTCCTTCCTGTTGTATATAAGGCTTGCTATCACTCTTTTTTGGGTTGTACAGACCATAGCTAGATGAAGGCCACAACTCATGCCACTAGTCCAAGAGTTCTATCTTTTTTTATCTTAGAGAGGTTTTCTTTTAATTCTTGTTTTTTTCTTACCTGTGTTTGTCGTAATTTCCTTTTTAGGGCTTTTGGCGTGGTAATGTCCCTGCACTTCTCATGGTCATGCCATACACTGCTATACAATTCATGGTGCTGCATAAAGTAAAGACTTTTGCTTCTGGGTCCTCCAAGTCGGGTCAGTATGATTTCGATCTCTATGATAGTGTACCAGTACATTTTAAATACACCTAAAAGCAATTTTTAAATTTTTTATTTAGTTTATATCCTTTTAATGCAACTTTGGAGGGGGATTTTTGGAATTTTTATTGGTATGAAGTAGGTCCCTTAGGTTATACCTAAGACTAAGTAGTTAACAGTTCTAAGTAGTTGACACTTGATTCTATTGGCGATCAAGTTCTCTTAAGATTTACTGTTTAACAGTGTGCATTACAATCATATTTTCATATATGGTAACAACAGGTCAACAGTCTTTCTGATTTAACAGTTCTATTCGGTTAATAGGAACATGGGTGTTGTCTCAGTAATTTTCTTTCATGAAGCACAAGTTATTATATTATAAAAAATTTGTGGCTCAAGTTTTTGATTAGCCATAGTTAAATTGTCTCAACAATGTGTTTTTCTTTTGTCTTGACCCCGTTGGATGGGAATTGGGATTACTGTTCATGATATTGATAAATGGAGTTCAGGTTAAATGACTGAAGTTGGCATATAACTAGACATATTCCAAAGTATTGTTCTGTTAGCAAATGGGACATACAACCAGCAAACTAAATATGTTATATTTTCTTGACTTATTTGATACCTCTCTTTTTCTTTCACACTTATCAACTTTAGATCTCTGTGTATTGCAGAAGATCATATTCATTTAAGTCCATATTTGTCCTTCATGAGTGGGGCCCTCGCCGGGTGTGCTGCTACAGTTGGGTCCTACCCGTTTGATCTAATACGAACGATTTTAGCTTCACAAGGGGAACCAAAGGTATTATGTACTACATTTACTCCGCACAATAATTAGTTAAACTCAATTGGTGAAGCCTCATATGACGTGTTTTCTTACTTCTGTCATAATGAGCGCACTCAAGATGCATATGAGACAGAAACACAGGAGTGCAATGAATTAAATATTACATGCTTTTTTAGTAATACCTAAATGATTTCTTTATATTATTAATCATGCTACTTTGATCATTTTACAAGTTAATGGTTCACACTTTCTGACTTTCATGCTCTGTCTAACCTAGTGTTGCAATATAAGAATGTCTTGTTCAGACTTCAGTGTTTGATTAAATAAACAACAACAACCATACCCAGTAAAAATGTAAAATCTCACAAATAGCTGAAAGTATATGTTTGATTAAATAACATATACTCATTGGCGGACCTATAGGAAGCCCAAGGGGTGCGGGCGCCCACCCTGAAAAAAAAAAATTTAGTGTTATATACGCGCGTTCATCCCGTCCGCACCCCATGAAATTTTTCAGCCGCACCCCTTGGACTTTTGAAACCGACCTCAAGAAAAAAAAATATAATTATATGTTAAGAGTTAGCCCATTTTATTAGTTAGTAGCCGAATTTCAAGAATGAGTCCAAGCCCAAAGTTTATAATAAGCCGACATGTGTTTTAATATTGATTAAAATGAAAAAACAAACAAAAAATAAACCTAAAGCCAGAAGAGCGCTAAACAAAGAAAAATAAAAGAAAACGTTGTCTGTCTCCCTCCCTGCTTCTGATCGGCGATCGCTAAACAAAGAAGAGGAACCTGTGACGTTGACCGGTCACAATTTACAAACAATTGAACAAATACAACAAAACTCCAAAAGGTAATTAGGTAAATGTGATTATGTGAATATTTTTCTTGAACGGCCAACAAAGCAATCCCGAGCACTTTCAAAGTGCCCACGGGACAAAGGAGTATCCCGAGAGTAACCCGGATCCACCGGTAATTTCACACCAATTCCCGGGGGAAACCCGTCGCCCGAAGGCCCACTGCGGTAAAACTCGACCCACCAGCAGCATTTTAGTATTATTATTTTTGGTATACGAGTCGACCTGAACCGAACCGACCCGGGCCACCTGATGGATAAACGACCTATATAAGGTATATGATTCCGCACCCCATGAAAAAAAATCCTGGGTCCGCCACTGCATATACTTTTTTGGAAACTATACATATGAAACATATGGCTATAATATTGAGCTGATATACTGCCAAATGGCATGTAGATTAGACGTAGAATAGTCAGGCTTATTCAACCACTAGTGGTTATGATATATGAACTTTTTGCTAATCTTGACATATATTTCTTATGTGAAATTGTAGTAGTAAATTCAGAGAATCACTTAAAGACCAAGTTGTCAATTCTATGCAATATAGTTTTGAGCATTTTGTAATGTAGTTTTGTTTGATTCACAGTTGTTTAAACTTAAAGCCTTAACATTATATATTTTATTGATATTGACAGCTTCATCAGTAAAAGTTCTTATATCTATATGTTCTGCAGTTACAGTTGTCTCAAGTTATTGAACTTTTTCTATGATCTTTTTCTTACCAGAGATATCTTATTCATGTAGATATATCCAAATATGAGGTCTGCCTTTGTTGACATTATGAAAACCCGTGGTTTTCGCGGGTTGTATTCTGGATTATCACCTACTCTAGTCGAGATTATTCCTTATGCTGGCTTGCAGTTTGGTACTTATGACACCTTCAAACGCTGGACCATGGTATTATATTATTTTTCTTGTAGTTTTTGGTTTTTACACAATATATGTTGGCTATGGAAATATACACGTCTGATTTGTGATCTTCATACATATGGGGGTAGTCATTATTTTATCAGTTAAAATACTATGATATTTATTTGACTGGTTCTTTTCCATATGGTTTAATAAGGTATACAAAAGTGATTCTATTTCATTTTTATCATGTAAAAAGATACAAGTTGCATTTTTTAGGCCTGGAATGCACGCGGGTCTTCAGATGTAGCCCCAACTGAAGAATCTTTGTCAAGTTTTCAGCTTTTGGTTTGCGGGCTTGCTGCTGGTACATGTGCCAAGGCTGTTTGTCATCCTCTTGATGTAGTGAAGAAGCGATTTCAGGTAAAACTTTTACAGTTTTGATAGTAACATTAACATCTCTAGAATGCAAACTCAAATTTTAAAAATTGGACAAAGTTTTAAATACTGGGTTTGTTTTGGGTCCTGTTTAAGGGGGTATTTGGCGTTATGACATGAAAGAGACTATCTGGTTATTGATTTTCATTTCGTATATAACCGGTTTCTACCTTCTAGTATTTGGATACGGTGACATTGATTCTCATTATCTGATTACTTAGGGGTCAAATAATCAGTTTTAGAGTATGTGACAAAACTAGTTATGTTTATATGATATTTAGGGCTATTTTACGTGTAAATCCTCAACAATTTTTTTCCCGAACACTCAAAACAATTGGTTGTTATATTGCTACCCTGTGATTATCACAACTTTGAACAGTGATTTCACGTCCAAACACTATAATGCTTGTTTTCTGATTCTGATTATTCTCTCTCTCTCTATATATAAAAAAGAGCTTATTCCATATTACATAATCATTTTTGAAACTTAAAATATGCCAAGTATAAATATAAACATCATAGAATCATACGTAGGGCTGTAAACGAACCAAACGAACACGAACTTGTTCGTGTCCGTTTGTTAAGAAAACGTGTTCATGAACCGTTCACGAACACTTATTGAACGAGATTTTTTGTTAGTGTTTGTTTGTTAAAGAAATGAACATGTTCGTGTTTGTATGTGTTTGTTAAATTTAGGTGTTAAACAAAAACGAACGCAAAAGAACACATACATCAAACATGCTTTCATGAACAACAAAGGACACAAAGCACATATTAAATTTCGAATAACATCATCATTTTTCTTCAAAAACATTATCCGCCCAAAAATACTAATCCAATTATCCAAGCATACTGGGATAATGTTGATCACATAATACCATAAAGTAATGTCTCATAAAAAATAAAAAATTGTCATATATATCAAACTTGAATCCTTGTTTAATCCACCCAAAGTAATAGTTAATCAAAACAGGCGAATTAATATTAATATGTAATACACTAATATATATCAAGTAATCCATCACTCGGAATTTTGAATGCATATTTAAAAATTAAAAGTTAAAAACCCTAATGAACTATCAAACACAAGCAAACATAAACGAGCACGTTACCAAATGTTCACGAACATAAATGAACAAACGCTACCTCTGTTCATGTTCGTTTGTTTAATTAAACGAACAAAATTTCTTGTTTGTGTTCATTCATTTATTAAACGAACGAACACAAATGAACTTTCCGCCGAACAGTTCACGCTGAACGTTTGGTTCGTTTACAGCCCTAATCATACGGGTCAATCCAACTCATTTAGTTGGTACTAGGTGGATCCAATGTATTTGCTAGCTTTCTGGCCCATCCAGATCACCACCCAACTCATAATCAGTTTGGCACATGCTCCACAACTGTATTGCTCCAACTTATATTCCTTTTTCAACTTAGATTACAAAAGTACCCTTGACTATTTCATATACTAGGCAAAATGTAGATCAAACAGGGCTTAATTGACATATTATGGTCACAAATTATTGTTCTTATCAACAAATATGTTTTTGTAAGTTTAAATTAAGGCATCACTTGCTCTAAAACCCATAATAATTAATTTTAAAAATGAATGTCACTTGTCGCGGTTTTGTTTCGATAGAATGAAATTGTTGGTTGTTTACATTTACAGATTGAAGGATTGCAAAGACACCCTAGATATGGGGCGCGGCTTCAGACTCGTGCTTATAGAAACATGTTCGATGCACTCAGACGGATCTCGCAAAATGAGGGTTGGGCAGGACTTTACAAGGGGATTGTGCCATCCATTGTGAAGGCTGCACCTGCTGGTGCTGTAACATTTGTGGCTTACGAATATACATCTGATTGGGTGGAGTCTATTTTGACTTGATTTATTTTTAATTTTTGGATCCCAATAGGATTTAACTTTAATAAAACTTAAATGTCATTCATTTCATTCATAGCTTTGTAATTATAGCTTTGATTTACTTCTTAACATCATATATGTCTGTGTAAAATATAGAAGTAATTAAGTATGTCTAAATAAACTAAAAGTTGACCATATTGTATGAAGGATAATTATAAGGCAATGCAATTAAATTTCTATTAATAAATTGATAAAAAGTAAATAAAATTACCCGAATTTATCGATCCAGCAGGTAAGGGTATAGAGTATGTTCCTCTTTTATCATTTTTTTTTAAAATTTATGTGATATTTTCTGGTTTGTATGTTAGAAAAAATTTTTAGACGAGCCCGAAATTATGTAAAACACTAATTTAAACATGACACAAACATTCACGGGTTGATGGAACACATCTTGGGGTTTTTTTTTTTAAAGGATAACTTCATTAAAACATCACAAGCGTCCTCAAAGCGAGGACCCCTGGGAAAACAATCGACATTACATCAAGTCCAAAGGGTTCTTACACCAATTATTCCACCCTATATTTTTTTCCATCTAGGTCTATTACAACACCAAAAATACGACGTGGACTTGACGGTCTGAACTATCTCAAGAGGTCTTCGAAGCTTGTTTGTGAAAATCCGGGCATTACGCTCATTCCATATGACCCACAAGGTAGTATAAACGATACCCCGTAAGATGTGTCGTTTATCCTTCGAGTAACTTGATCTCCTTTTACTTTTTGTATATAAATGAGTTTATGCCACCTCGCGCGTTGCAGCGGGTCGTTGATTATGAATGTGTTTAGTATTGTTATATGATATGCGAAGATTTCTAATAATGATTTAGCCATTATTCTATCACATAGAAGAAATTAAGCCTAAATATTTGGCTACTATCTCAGATCTCAATACATTCATTCCTACAGACGGCTCTCCATAGATTTTTATTGAAATGCTTAGTTCAGTGGAAATCCTTGTACACCCCTAATTTGGCGGTTCCAAGTTTGAATCCCTACCCATACACCGGTGTCCTCCTTGCCTAAACTCAAACTGCCACGAGGAATTTTTTGTGTGGTGTGCATGAATCGAACCTTTGGCCTACCCCCAGGATGGGAACTCTAAGAGAAAACTCATCATACCTCAAAACAGCTGGGCTGAAGATCATTGGCGACTGCTCTTTATAGATAATCATGGTTATTTTCAATTATAAAGTATTTATAGTAAATAAATGGCACATTACGTGGGTTTTCAGTTTTAGATATTCTTTTGTGACAGAAAGTTTAAAAGAAATGTTTTGTTTATGTAAATTGTTTTCATAAATTCTTTGTGTTTATTTTTGAAAGATATGGATCATAATTCAAACCGGAAAATTTGAATTATTATTACTGTATTTTCCTCAATTAACGACGGGATGAAGAGGGTGGGTCGACATGATTGTTATGAAGAGAAAGAGGGACTGTTTAGATTGAAGGAGAAAATTCAATAATAAAGAAAGAATCGGCAGAAGGGAATGCCGAGAGGGTCGGAAGGCAAAAGTTGGAGAAGAAAGCTAGGGTTACTTAGACTCTTGATACCATGAAAGATATGGATCAATTGATCACCCTCTTTTGTTCAACACTTGTAGCCCAGTTGGTTGAGGGCCTAAAGTTTCCTATGTGAGGCTTGGGTTCAATTCCCACTAGCTACATTTGGAGGACATTGGTGGAGGAGAAATGAGGGATGACCCGGCCATTGGCTTGGGTTCGAGTCCGATCCCGACCGGTTTTACCGATTATTTCACTGTCGTGCCTTCGGGTGGGTGAGTGGTCGAGTTTTCCCGGGAATTGGTGGCAATTGGTGGCCCGGGTACTCTCGAGTACCTGATTCGCCAAAAGGGTGCCCGAGAATGCTTCGAAACTGATTCGTTGGCCGTTAAAAAAAAATTGATTGCCCTCTTTTCATTAATCTCATCATAATATATACAAATCCCTAAACTGAGGGTGAAAGGAATTATCAAAAATAATTACAAGATAATCTACCTAAATTACATTAGGAATATTCTAGAGCTATTCTATTAATTTTGATTTAAAGTTTCAGAAGATTTTGTTTATGTCTATGTTTTATATTATTCAAGCGCGAAGCTTACTGAGACCTGGGGGTGCCCCGATATATTATTCAAGTGCGAAGTTTACTGAGAGCTGGGGGTGTCTCGACCCCCACCTATTTTTGACTTAGTAGTGTAAATTTCCCTGGTTTTGTTCGAAAATTTTGTATATTTCAAGTCTGGCCCTACCAATTTGAAAAAAAATTTAGGTCTCGTGGCTTTCGCCCTCACCATCTAAAAGTTCAAGCTCCGCCACTGATATTATTAGCTTTTGAGAGTTTATTACAGTTAAAAATAAGAAATATATAATTTATCCAACTTAGTGGTGGAATATGATCGCGTGGCAATATTGGTGGTACGATGATACTCTAGTGTTCCGTTAGTGATTTCAAATTTGTTAGCCGTTCAAAAAAAAAAAAAAAATTCGTATTAAACAATATAGTGTTGGATAACATATTTATAATCCATGTAACCATTTTCTATTTTCTATACACAATCTACATCTACATCTACATCTACATCTACATCTACATCTACATCTCTATATAATAAAAGAAAACACATGAGGGACACATGGCACTCCCTCATGAATTCTCTCATTTTATTATTTAATTTAATACAATAAATTCAAATTTAAATATAATAATTGATTTGCAAAAGCATATTATATATTTATTAAATTGAATTTTATTATATATTAATAATCATAGTTGTAACTGAAATCATTAATAAAAGAAAACACATGATTCTTTTTACAATATTTGATCTGTTATTCTAAGTTTAAAATTAAGTTTGTTACAATATTTGACAAATGATTATTAATTTTTTTTTTATTTTGGTCATTGTTTAGATGTTATACTATTCTCAACAAATACATATTAATTTTAATACTTAAAATTCAAAAGTCAAATAAACAAATTAAGAATAACACAATGCAATTAGTCAAGCTTTTTGTGAGACTTTCATGTTGTTCAAAACAAATAAATAAAATATATTCTATGTTTTTTTTTGTAAATCAATTAATATAATTGTATTATAATTCAAAATTAGAAATAAATATTAGACATAATTTGAAAATGTTTATGAACTAACAAAAGTAATCTTTATTAAAAATTATTTATTTTTTAAAGATAGCATATTTATGTATTATTAAATTTAAATCGTGTACCTTAAAAACGTGTTTTAATATGTGGTCTTTCACTCTAAGTTTAAAACTATATTTCTTACAATATTCTGAACAAACAAAATAAAACAAATCAATTCACATTAATTAAATATTTGATTTAGTACAAAACTAAATATGTTTGGCTATTTTCGTATTATAATATCTTCATATATAAAATACATTTTATTATATATGAAAAAATCATTATTTGAAATCTTCATTGACTTTGTTTTTTCAAGTTACTTCAATAGAGAAATACAATATCTAAACAGTCTTTTCATTACTAATTCGTTTCAATCTTTATTTCCATGCTATTAATTCACACATTTTTTTTATAATACAGTAAAATTGAACCAATAAATATCATTAAGGACCTTGATGTTAGAAAAAAATTATTATACACTCAAGAGTTAGAAATACTTTGGCTTTGGAATAAACTTGATGTCAAATTCCAAAATGAACAATACTCGAAAATTTAAAAAGTTAATTAAAATTATTTCTAAAGTCAAAAGGATTCTTATTTCATTTCTTTTAAGTATAATAAAAAAATATGATAGAAAAGAAAAAAATATTAGAGCAGACCGGAACTGAAAATCACTGTTGAAGTAGCATGCCATGAGTGATGAGAGTTATAAGTAGTGTGAAAGTGAAAGAAAGGCAAAAGGACAAGAGCCGCAATGTTTGAATCTAGGTTGCTTGCCGAAAGTTATGATTTATGATCATCATAACCTCCCTTTGTTTCCTGAATACAAAACGCCAACTGGCTAGCTGCATGTCCCCATGATTGCTTTTGACTTGTTTTTCTTTAATTTTATGGAATATATGGAAGTTTGGGTTAGCTTATGATTTTATTTTGGATTGTGTTAAAGCACTTAACTTATTCACTCCCTTGATTTAACTTGATATTCCTCCTTCCCATAATATATCAATTATAGTTAGTGGCTGCAAAAGAACTGAATGAATACGAATAAAGTCTTGTTTGTGTTCGTTTCACAATCTGTTCATGAACACTTACCCAAATTTCGTGTTTGTTCATTAAGAAAATAAATGTGTTCGATTTTGTTTGTTAATATTGGATAACGACCACAAACTTTCGTGAACACAAACAAACGTTCATGAATACTAATGAAAGAGAACGAGTGTTCTTGAAACAAGCGAACACACACAAATATTAATAAACAGAAACAAACACAATGATCTAGAGGAGAAAGCTGGTGTGGTCGAGAAGATGAAGCCGATTGTCCCCGAGAAGACAACATTGATGATGTAGGTGGCGATGAGAAATTTATTTCAAGGTTGTGATTTGTGAAGGTTGTGATTTTGAACTCTAATATTTTATCAGTTAGACTTCTGAAGTATTTAAATAAATACGGAAGTTAAAAACCCTAGATAACTATTGAACACAAACGTACACGTTAGCGAATGTTTACAAATATAAATGAATGAACGCGGTCTCTATTCTTATTCGTTCATTCAACTAACTGAACCGGATTTCTTGTCCTTGTTTGTTCCTTTATTAAATGAACGGACACAAATAGACTTCTAGCCAAACGGTTCACGAAATATTCGTTGAACGTTGATTTGTTTACAACCCTAGTTTGTTTGCTCTAGTATTTCTCTACTTTTACCCCTAAAATGGTGCGTTCAACATATAGGAGGTACATTTAGCCTTATATTTTTACAGCTTACTTAAATATTTGTTAAATTATACTTAGCAACTTGTTAAAAAGTACATACTCTAAATTTTGAATTTGAGATCTTAATTTAGGTTCATTTGCACGTTAAATGTAAGATTATGGCCTGATTTGTGTTATATGTATTTTAATTATATTGTTCTCACAAGTTACATGCTTTTTTACTTTATTTTATGTTATATTCTTGCTTTTCATCAAATCACAACGATTCATAAGCACAAAATCTTTAATTATTCTCCACATTTTATTTTGCTTAAATTCTGCAGCCGTTTATTATATTATTTTACCAAGTTATACTACCCTTCATTGAAATATCATATCTGATGTTTATCATTTTTTTTAAATGTAATAATGTTTCTTTGATATAGTTGTTAAATATAACCGCTAATATTAGTCATTTGATACCTACTTCCAACATGGTCCATTTGAATTCAAAACGTGTTTGATAAGAACTCGTTTTGATCCAAGCCAAATTGTTTTTTTTTTTTTTTCCAAAAGGTTCACTTTCATTGAACCTGTTATGATCTGCCATGCTCGCCCGTCCCATGCTTAGTTTAATAAAGAAACTCTTTATCCGTAAATTAACCTATATAACCACCCTCATTGTTTCTTAAAAAGTATAAAAATAGGTATGATGTAGAGGTACAATAAAGGTAACCTCAATCCTTGTTGTGTTAGTGATAACCGATGGACCACTTATGATTTGATGGAAATGACTTTAGATCACCTTTTACTCCAATAATAAATGATATGGCAGGGGTTGATGAAATCCTAGGGTGAGTGACTACTTTAGTAAAGCACATGGGCTCACGCATGCATGGACAGGCTAATGTATGTATATCTTTGATGTAACAAAAGCCATTCCCAAATTATGTCTACTTGCTATCACTATCAAGTATCAATCCATCCTAGTCAATAATTAGTAGACTTCTTTTTTCTCCTTTTTGGATAGAGGTTTCTATTATAAATTAAGTATGAATAAATAGCAATTGCTAAAATTTTCTAAGGAAATTAGTTTTTAATAATCTAAACTTTGCCCTGTTAGCAGATAATAATCTGTACTTAGTAAATTCCTCACGAGAGTTTCAACTTTCAAAGTATTTTCCTCAAATGAGCTTTATTAACTGGGGACTAACCCAATTAGTTTTTTGTTGATATGACAGCTTATGTGCCATCCAAACTTTGTTATTTGATGACGTGGTTGTTATGTGGCACCATCACCACCTCCACCACTATCAGCCACCACCACAAGCAAACTAGTTAAACTAATGTGATTGGTGAATTGCAAGCACACATGTATTTTATGGACGATGTTAAACCTCATACAAGACACAATCGATACTAGCGAATGAGCCCACCTTTGGACATTCATGTGCATTAGCGACACTCGAGTGTCGACAGTTCACATGGTGACATTCGAGCTCTGGCAATAAATACCATATTGTGAACTCTCATTTTCAAGCTTTTGCCATCGAAGTACTGTCACATAGTTATTGTTAGAGGTGGGAGCTTAAACTTATCACCATGATCTTATTGTAAACATATTTGTGGTGTTGAATTTTTTGCCCTCATTCTGTCAAACTACATTAAGAGAGTTATTGTTAATGGTGGAAACTTAAACTTATCGCCAGGATCTTATTGTAAGCATATTTGTGGGGTTGAATCTTTGAATCAATTGAATGTATTTGTTTGAACCTTCATACTCTTCTCTTTTTGTTTTGAGTTTTCTATCACTCTTGGATTCAAACACTTAGTAAATAAGTGTTTTGAATCTGATTATTGTTGAGAAAAAATCACTAGCATTGTAGATCTGGGTTCTGGCACTTACAAATTCTAGTTCTCCCATTTCTTGTCTCACTGAATATATTTTATATAATACGTCCATCTAAAAAACATACTTAAACATTGTTTCTGTTGGAAGTTAATCCTAAAATGAAGTTGAAAGAAAGTTGGAGGGTCAAAGTGAAAGTTTATTTAATTAGTTTTAATTAACTAGTTGAATTATTTAGTAAGGTTATGTTTTGAACTATCTAGTAGGTTTTAATGTTTAGAGATAATTATGTAAGTTAGTATTAGATTATGATTAGGAGAAGTATTTGAGTAGGATTCATAGGTTATGTTAGTATAAATAGATGATTAGGGCCTATGTAATTGGTGTGCCAAGATTATATTATAATAAAAAGAAAGAGTCGATCTTGATTAAGATCAAATTTGGTTGTTCGTATTCTTGGGCCTGATAGCCAACAATTGGTATCAGAGCTTGGCCGGTTTGAGAGTCGTTTCCAAGAAGGGGTGTAGCCCCTTACGGGGCTGCAACTACCGGTTGATCAAAGACAAACAACGAGGGAGCGGAGGTGGTCTCGTTGGCCATTGGAGGTCGGCAAAATAGGAAGTCTTTTAAGATTGTGGTTGCTTGTCGGTTGGATATCGGTGAAGAAATCTGAAGTCATGCTTGAAAGTAAAGTAACCGACATGAAAAAGAGAAAGGAATTAATGGGTTTTGTGAAACTCAATTTTAAGAACGAATATTAGGTACTAAAATAAAAATAAATGGCAAAGAAGGAGTAGGTCGCAGTAGGTGCTTTGTTTCGGACTGTTGAATCTGAAGAAGAAAAAAAATGAGCAGGTTAGTTGGTTTGTTTTCCGGTTGTTGTGTAGTAGATTTGGGCAAGAAGAAAGAAGCTGGTTCGCAAGAAGGTTTCATGTTGAGTAGGTTAATCAAGAAAGTTATGTCTTTATAAAATAAAAGAACGTAAGAAGGAAATAATGTTATCAAGAACATTATTGGAATGAAGGTTGCCATGAATGTTACTTGAAAATAAGAAAGAAAACAAGAACGTTCCTTGGAAAGAAGGTTGCCAGGTTCGTTTCTTGAAAGAAGGTTAAAGGCATGTCAAGAGCCAGATCTTGAAGAATAGAAAGTATGTCAAGAACCAGATCTTGAAAGGCAGTCAAGAGCCTGATCTTGAATAAAGAAGGTAGTAAGAGCAAGAAATCGGAAACCGTTTGATTCTGATTAGCAAGAAACTCGGTTTCGAGTTAAAGTAAGAAGAAAGATTTCGGAAAAATTCAAACAAGAAAGTAGGAAAGCAGGAAGGAGTAAGAAGCATGTACGGTCGAGACCCGTGTGGTTTAACATGGAATGAGTAAGAGAAGAAGGTCGGGTTTTATGATTAAGGGGGAATGCTGGAAGTTAATCCTAAAATGAAGTTGAAAGAAAGTTGGAGGGTCAAAGTGAAAGTTTATTTAATTAGTTTTAATTAACTAGTTGAATTATTTAGTAAGGTTATGTTTTAAATTATCTAGTAGGTTTTAATGTTTAGAGATAATTATGTAAGTTAGTATTAGATTATGATCAGGAGAAGTATTTGAGTAGGATTCATAGGTTATGTTAGTATAAATAGATGGTTAGGGCCTATGTAATTGGTGTGCCAAGAATTATATTATAATAAAAAGAAAGAGTCGATTTTGCTTAAGATCAAATTTGGTTGCTCGTATTCTTAGGCCTGATAGCCAACAGTTTCTACATGACCCAATCAATTCAATCAGGCGTCCTAACAAACAGGTACCACAATTGCCGTGAGCAAATATGTTGATGAAGAGGAATAATTCAAAGACGCACTCACACATGCATGTAGTCACACAATAGCATATAAAGTCATTAGTCATTTTCTATGCCAAACACATTTTTATAGCTTGTGTTACGCACGCTATCTCAACTCCTAGTTCTAGTAGTACAAACTCGAATCTGGTCCATAAGAATAGCGAGAATTGAGCTCTTTGAAATTGAAAGTGGTATTCCCCTTCATATCCAAAATAAATAAAATCATGGAATTCTCTCCTAGAGCTGCTGACAAACGACTCTATTAGAAAGTAGAATTAACAAGTTTTTACACGAATTTTCAAGTCGATGTGATTAGTCGAGTTTATTAGAGAATATATTATTATAGTTTAGTATTATCTTGTTCCTATAATTAAGAGATTATATTTGATTATGTTTCCTTTGTAATTATCCTTTGTACTCCTATATATAGTTGATTAATAATACATTATACCTCACGGGGTTTTCATTATCTTACATAGTGGTCTCCTGCTAAAGATTGGATTGAACGCATTTCTTTTCAAAATCAAATTTAGAAGGGATGCACAAGTACATGTAAAACGATGAAATATATTATATATATATATATATATATATATATATATATATATCTTCATGGTCTTGACGGAGCTTTGCTTGCTTAAATAATGCAAACCAAAGTCTCATATTGTTTTTAATTAATAATCACCCCAAAAACATACATTCTAATGATTCATAAATCCAAATACAGGAACACAACCATTGCATTTGATTGGCATAACTCATGACTTCCTATTGGGATCAAAACAATCCTTCCACTTATCCCAATTTATGCGTTGATCCGACCCACTATCCGGATCATTGCTGTAGTATGGTTGATCATAAGACACTGACGATGATCCAACGCTGGGTGAAGAAGCATATTGATCAGAATATTGTGTTTGATGACTAGTAACCTCAGCATTGTTGATATTATGAGGGTATTGATCTGAAGTGAGGTAACGTAATTGCGCTTCATTGCTGGAAAGAAGTTGTGCATACTGAAGAAAGTCTGGATAATTGGTGGCTATGGATTGATGTGACGTGGGATTTGGAGGCCGTGATGAGGTGGCAGCGGGTGCTTGGGTCGCGGAGGTGGTTGTGGTTATGTAACGGAGCTCAGTGCGGCCTTGAACACGTTCGGGGAAGTTGAGTTTGGCTTTTGCCCCTTTGAACTTAAGTGCAGCCTGATCATAAGCGGCGGCTGCAGCCTCAGCTGTTTCAAATGTACCCAACCAAACACGGGCGCCTTTGTTGGGATCGCGTATCTCGGCTGCCCATTTGCCCCATGGCCTTTGCCTTACACCTCGGTAGTGTCTTTTCACCGTTGTTTCTTCAAATCATGCACACAATAAATAAAACTTAGAAAGGTTATTTTGTTAGCATATCAGGCATGCATGCAAATGGCCACTTCTATATTTGATGCCATAGAATTTATAACTTAATATATATATATTAACAAAACAGACAATTAATAACTAGTACGTAGCTGACTGATAAATAGTAAATAACTAAAGAAGGTAATGATAAATGATTTGAGTGATAGTTATAAATTTTGAGAATATTGGTAGGTGAAATGTATATATCTTAGACTGTTTTCCAAACTCATGTATTGTCATTCTAAAAC
Organism: Ambrosia x helenae; assembly: GCA_030844895.1. Lineage (NCBI taxonomy): Eukaryota > Viridiplantae > Streptophyta > Magnoliopsida > Asterales > Asteraceae > Ambrosia > Ambrosia x helenae. The sequence goes on along the minus strand of JAUTDX010007100.1, from coordinate 513,258 downwards.
CCCATGTGTCACCAACCCCACCTCTTGCAATCTTGCTTTAGATCTAGCTGCACCAATTAGCATACTTTACATAATATACATCTTCATCTTCATGTAATATAAATGAAAGTAAGGATAATTAAGCATATGATAAAAATGTGAGATCACTTGTATACTGGGGTATTGGATTTTAATAATCTAAACTTTCACTCATTGGCCGATAACAACCTGTACTTCAAAAATTAACAACGATCCATCAATTATATATTGGGGTACTGAATTTTAATAATCTAAACTTTCACCCATTGGTCGACAACAATCTGTACTTCAAAAATTAACAACGATCCCAACTTTCAGACATTTTTCATCAAGTGAACTTTTTTTAACTGATGACTAACCAAGTTAGTGGACGATGACATGTCATGTCATGCCATGTCAGCATCCACGTCACTTTAGCATCCACTAACTGAGTTGGTTCTCAGTTAACAAAGGTTTATTGTCGGCCAATACGTTGAAAGTTGGGATCGTTGTTGGGAATTTTTGAAGTACAGATTATTGTCGGTCAATGAGTGAATCCAACACCCCTTATATATTTGATATATAATTGAAACATGTTTTAATTCTACTAAGGGGCTGTTTGGTAGCCTCTTAACCATTCAGGTCTGAATCATTCAGCATTCAGACTGTTTGTTTCAGCATCTGAATGGAATGATTAAGTGCTGAACCATTAAGCTAATAAGGGATGCTGAATGATTCAGCTCTTAACCATTCAGAGCCTCTTAATAATTCAGCACTTAATCAACCAAACAGCCCCTGAGTGTTTTAATTTCCATAAAGAGTTATACACATTTGTATGTACTCATTTTGATCTATATATATTGTTAAGTAAAACAACTTTTTTCCCTATTGTAAAGAAGAAAATGACAAGCTAGCAAGATCACAAACAAGATTTTGCCATGTGAATCACAGTTAATTGAGTATTAATAAATCTTAGTGATAGTGATTGTAACCAAGATTTTTGTGACCCAAGTGTCAAGTGATAAACATGTGAACAAGATATATATGATATATAAATATAATATATATATAGAGAGAGAAGCTGAACACGGAAAGTAAAACACAAGTGCATTGAATCTAGCTACAAGCAAGTTGCACCATATATGCAAATCTATTGTCCTTGAAGATGATACATACATACATACATACGTGTTATTGTGTATATCACATAATTAATAAATAGTTTAACAAACAAACAAACAAACAATTACATAAACTTTTAATTAGCTAGCTAGTTAATTGTTGGTAGTATTTAATAAATGATATATAGCTACACAAGTAGATATAGTAAAGAGCTAATTAATTAAGAGATCCATCGATGGATATAAATAAGAGGCGTACCTTGTTGACGATGATCTGGTGGTGTAATCGGTTGATGATTTTGCGATTGAGGTATGATCATCATCGAGGGAGGAGTAGTCAAATATTGAGGGATGAATCCGCCATAAATATTATCTGTCGGAGTTGTTCCCACGATCTGATTATCATAATTATCACGATCTTCTTCTTCTACTTGCTTCTGCTGCTCCCAGACAAATCGTTCACTATCCATTTCTTATCCTATGTTCCGATTCAAACTATTAGTAGAAGTTAATTGAAGTTTTAATACCAGGATATATTGTTTGAATTTAACACGATATGCATATATAATATTATATACACTGCAGAGGGTTGCATAAGACTATAAGAGGTTGCGGTGTTTCAACTTTGAATGGTGCTTGGTCCTTAAATACTGCTTTCATCCTATCACGTTCGTAAATTTATCAATACTTATAATAAACCAAAGGGTTTTTTGTGACATGGCACTCAAGGAGGCAATCTCCCCCTTGAGTTTGCCATGTGTCATCCTAGGTGGAAGGGGGTATATAAGTTATAAAAAAAATTAAAAAACACAATTCACATGTCGTCATTCTAAACACAATTCACATATCATCATTCTCCTTTATTCTCCAAACCCTACATATCTCCTTTAATACATTTGAAGATCCGTTGACAACAATCCACATATCGTCATTCTGCATTATTCTCTCCTTTAATACATTTGAAGATCTGGTCGTTTTGTGAAAAGGTTTTTGATTTCATCACTAAATAAAACGGTATGTAACTGTTATTTGCTGTGATTAATTGTTAATTGATATTAATAATTTAGGGCTTTTTTATGTTTAAAGGTTCAACGAGTGTTTTTTATGTTTAAATCTTCAAATAGGGTTTTAATTTTTATTACTTTCTGATATTATTGATTTAAAGGTTCAACGACTGTTTTTATGTTTAAATGTTCAAAGAGGGTTTTAATTTTTATTACTTTCTGATTTTATTGATTTAGGGTTTAATTTTAATTTACATTCGTCTACGATATGTTAATAACAGTTAAGGGTAACATACGATTTGTAGTCCGCCAATAATTACATATATCTGTTTATGGGGTGTAGATCTGATAAATATTATTTAGGGGTTTTAGATCTAATAGTATTTAGGTGTTTCAGTTTTTATTTTGGTGGTCATATTCAGATTAGTAATATTAGGAATTTAAGATCTGTTATTTATTTAGGGTTCATTTTTTAAAGAGTATTGAAAGATTTGTATCTGTTCATATTTAGATTATTGATATTTAAGACATTATTTAGGTGGTCATATTCAGATTATAAATATTTAGGAGATTAAGATGTGTTCATGATTTAGGGTTGATTTGTTAAAGAATATTGAAAAGTTTGTTAGATGTGTTGGTTCTTGATTGAATTAAAAAAGATTAGTAATATGTATGAAAAGTTTTTTCTATTTTGCAGGATTTTAAAGAATGGTTCGTTCTTTCTTCAAGGCAATTGTTTTTAATCATAAAACGTTTCAGGTACGTTATGTTTTATAATAGAGTATTAACACTTTTGTAATAAAAAATGTAAAATGATTGTAATATGTTAATAATTTGTCATATATTTGTGTAGCATCTTCCTGGTTGCTATCATAAATTACATATAGAAGAAAACTTTCCTGTTGGTGTTGTGATGTTAAGAAATGATGAAGGATGTGTTTGGCATGCTGAGATAATTGAGAATGTTGATGATTGTAAGTCGTACATCATTACGAAAGGATGGGAAAAAGTTATTGAAGATCTAAAAGTTGAAGAAAACGATTTCATCATATTTGAGCTACTTGAAGATCGTGTTTTCAAAGTGATTCACCTGCACTCTAAACAAATAAGCAGCAAATTATACTTTTGGTTTCTGTATCCAGCTATGAAAAAACTGGTAATGATCATTATTTTTTATGTTATTTACGTACTTTAATTTTTACAATATGCTTCTGTACATTATGTATTTATATATGTAAATTAATTTGCAGAAATTGTCAAGTGATTACATTAGTCAGAACTTTGGTAAAAATGTGAATAGTATTCCAGTTATGATAAGGTTTGGAAAACAACATGAGTGGCAAGTGTTGCTTCAGAAGAAGGGGAAACGTTATTATTTCACTGATGGTTGGTATGAAGTGTTTGTAGGCCTTAATTTACGTATTGGGGATTTTATAACATTTGAAAAGAAAAGTGAAAACTCATTTGAGGTACAGAAGTTCCTTCATGATGGTTTAGAAGTGCTGCCTAAAAAAGATGAGGTTAGTATTTTCATGAATTTCAGTTTATATGTTGTTTATTTAGAAGTCCAATTTCCAATTTTCCATATTAGAAGAATTATAGTTATGAAAACTGAAATGAGGTTACAAATGTTCCAACAATGAATTTATAACCTGTTGTTAACATAATGCTAACTTACTAGGTGATGCATATAAATGGGAAAGAAATTATTAGCATTTCAAGTGATGATGAAGTTGAAAAAGAAAGGACTCTAAAAGATGAGGTTAGTATTTTAATGAATTTCATTTAAAAGTATGTATGGACAAATTTTATTCAAGTAATATTGAATTATTGTTATATATTGTTTATTTAAAAGGCCAATTTTCCATATTAGAAGAATGATAGTTATGAAAACTGAAATGAGGTTATAGATGTTGCAACAATGAATTTATAACCTGTTGTTAACATAATGCTAACTCATTTGCAGAAAATGGTTACTGATAGTGTAACTAATTCAATTGGGAATCAAATTGAAGGAAAATTGTCAAAGCCATTTCGGGTAATGTAGTTTTTTAAAAATAGTGTTGTGTTAAATGGTTTCATAGATTTAAATTGTATTATAACATAACATTGTTTTATTTTCGCATACATATGCAGGATTGTTACCAGGTGATGCATATAAAAGGGAGAGAAATTATTAGCATTTCAAGTGATGATGAAGTGGAAAAGAAAGGACTCTAAAAGAAGAGGTAAAGGGTAAGTCTTAAAGAAAAGCAAAAGATGCAGTATAATTGAAGACAATTGAAGTTTTGGATGCATTAAAGAAGAAGTAGAAAGTCAAATAATAAAAAATGGAAGTATGTAAAAGTGAAAAAAAGGTATGTTTAATTTCAGAATTTTTAGTCTAAAACTTAAAACGATAAATGGACTTAAAAAAAATATAATGGTTTTATACTTGGTATGGGGAATGATTTTTTGTGATTGAAAGTTGAAAAATGTGTGTAATGTTGGTAGCCATTAGAAGTTTACATGTAAAGTAGATTGGAAGGTTGTATTTAATATTGTAAAGGTATATATTTTTTCAATTAAAAAATAATATATAATACATAATGAAATTGAAATTCTTGATTTTGTAAATATACCATGTGTTTAAAATAGGATGATATATAAATTTTAAAACCAATATAAGATTTGTTCAACATTAATGAAGATTTTCATTATAATTTTTAATAAATAATAGTAAAAGTTAAAACGATAAAAGGATTTTAAAAAAATATAATGCTTTCATACTTGCTATGGTGAATGATTTTTGGTGATTGAAATTTGAAAATTGTGTATAATGTTGGTATCCATTAGAAGTTTATCCGTAATGTAGATTAGAAGGTTCTATTTAATATTGTAAAGATATATATTTTATTAAATTAAAAATATTTTGTAAATATAGCATGTGTTTAAAATAGGATGATATATAAATTTTAAAACTAATATAAGATTTGTATAATATTAATGATGATTTTCATTATAATTTTTAATAAATAATATGTTATGTAATACTTGCAATGATAACCAATTTTTTGTTATTGTAAATTGTGTATAATTTTCGTAGAGAGTACAAGTTTATTGGTCAAATTTCCGTTTTCTACAATTTTAAAAACGGCTTTGATTCACATGTTGGTAAAATATAAATTGCAAATAAAAAGTTATTATTGAATATATACATTGCAAAATAATCTTTATATGTAATAGATAATAAAATTTGAATTTCAGATTGAGGTAAATATGCGATATTTTTAAAATCCGACATCTAAATTTAAAAAATAATTAATAAATATTTTGAACCGACTTATCAATTAAAAAGATGTTATCTAATTTTAGGCCTCCTACAACTATAAATAGAGGTCATTATAACATTCATAAATCACAAAAGTTTAATCGTTCTTACGTAAAAGTTTTCTGCATCTACAACAGGTATGTTCATTAATCTTTTATAAACATGACTTTTATATTAATTTAGTAATTTATGAATATCAAATTAAATTATAAATTATTAAAGTTGTCAAAGTGTTATGTTACCAATGATAACTTTATTGAAAACATCAAATAATTATATTATAAAGTATAGAGGTTGTAAAAGTGTTTATATTACCAATGTAATCTTTATTGGAAATCAAAATTGCAATTTTACACAACATATATATACATATGTATATTGTTGTTTAAAGATTGTAAGTGTTAATAAATATACGTACGGTTAAATAGGTGATACAAATACATAACCAAAAACTAAAACAAATTCACAGACCGATGGATATATTAAATTATAAACTTAATTTGTTTTAAATTACTATATTAATATTTATTTAACAGATTAATAAACAGTTTGAATTAACAATTGTTAATACAATTTTGATAATAATTTCAGGACAATGGCAAGCAACAATATCACATTGCTTAAAGATATTAGGGGTTACAGGAGGAATGCATCTGTTAAGGTTAAGATTGCAAGCTTATGGAAGTTAAGAATGAATGGTAATGAAGACCAAACATTCAGGGTGGATATGATCTTAATGGATGAACAGGTGATAAAAACAAAATTAGTAAAATTTTATTAACACTTCTATTGGAAATAAATTAATATTTAATTTATATTATGTTTTTTCAGGGGAATTTCATTTATTGCACATGTTTTCATAAACTGTTAAAAGATTTTGAGAAATTCCTCAAGCTTGATAATACAATTTTTATTACCAATCCTGGTGTTTCTAAAGATGACAATCCAAGATATGTTACACATGAGCACAAACTTTCATTGACTGGCAAAACAACTGTTTCTACATGCAACAATTGGGAAGGCCTAAAGTTTGGTTTTAACTTTGCAAATTTCAAAGATGTTTTGGCAGACAAGTACAAAGATAAGGGATTTATAGGTAATTGTATTTAATAAATAACTCCATTATATTTTGAATAAATGGAAAACAATACGTATTTATGCTGTTGACTTTATTTACAGATTTCATTGGATATGTCCAAGTTTGTAATGAGTTGGGTATGATAACAAAAAGAAACGGAGTTGACTCGCCAAAAATTAACTTCAAACTTCGGGATCTTGAGTTAGTGTTTACTGTAATTATAAATAAACAATTTTCTTTGTTAAACATTTAATTTGTTAATGATTTTTTCTTTAAACAGTGGGATTGAAATTCATGCAAGCCTTTGGGAACACAATGCTGTCTTATTGTCAAACTTCATGAATGACAATAACAGAGATCCACATGTTTTTATTATTGTGCAGTTCGGGGTAGTAAATAAATACCAAGGTATAACCTTAACTTTTTACATATCTTTATGAATTATAGATCAATCTCATCATTAATATAATTGTTTATGAAATTGCAAATAGGTAATATTGGCGTAACTAATAGGTATGACGCAGCAAGGATTTTCATAAACGCTGATGTTGAAGAGATGGAATCTTTCAAAAAGAAGTAAAAACAATAAATTTTTATACAATTTTAACGTAAAATTCTTATGATTTTGTATCTAACTAAAGTATTTACTAAAATTTTTATAGGTATCTTGAAAAATTTTTCAACAATGAGTCTTCAGGTTCATCAATCACAAACTCAGGGTCAGTGGTTATATCAAGTGTGGAAGAAGAGTTTCTACATAAGTGTGGTTTTATTCTTACACGATATATTTCTTCAATGAGAAAAGTAAGTTTTAATTGTTATTGTAAAATATTGCTCTTTCATGAAATTTCATAACTTAAATTATGATAAAAAATCGTTTCATAATAATAGGCAAAGAAAGTTATCATTGTGGGTACTATTACTGAAATATCAAATGAGATGCAATGGTACTATAGAGGATGTAACTTTTGTAAAAGTAAGGTTGAAAAAAAATACCAATCTTATGAAAGAGAATATGGCGTGGAAGCTATAAGAGAAGTTTGGGAATGCACAGGAAAATCATGTCCTGGATTGGATGTTCATGAGGTTATAAGGTAATTCTATATAATATTAGTTGTAACACCAACAATTAATTATAAAATTGGACTTACATTCTATGAAATTCGTTAGGTTCAGGATTTTGCTTAAAGTTAAGGATTGTTCTTCAACAACAACTTTAACTCTTTTTGACTCTGATGCGAAAAAGATATTTGGAAAGACTGCCCAACAATTAGTTGAAGAAGAACAAGAGGTGATGTTACAATGTATTTTATTTTAAAATTGACAATTTTAAATATTAACAGTAAACTGAAAAAATGTTATACAAACTATGTTTATTTTTCAGGTTTTGAACAATGGTGAAATCCCACCAGAATATCCAAAGGAGTTTGAAAAAATTATTGGTCAAAAATATGCTTTTGTTATCAAAGTGAGTGAGTACAATATTGCAAATCAAGTAGAACAGTATTCAATTTCAATGTTGACACAAGATAAGGAAATAATGGCTGCTCTAGAAACAAAATTTGCAATACAAAAGGTATTAATATGTTATTTTTAGGATTTTAATGTATTTAACATAAAGAATCCTCATATTTAACTAAAATATTTCAGCTTGAAGAAAGATACACTGATGAAGGGAATTGCTTTTCCGACTTAGAATCAACTAATGAAGAAATCACAAAGGTTATTCTTAAATTCTTGAACATTTATATATAATACATATTGAAAATTATAATTATAAATATATTAATCATTATGTTTCAGGATGATGCAATTGATCGTGTTGAAGAGAATGCTGATGATGAAGATGTTTATGAGATAGATGGCCCTATTTCAACCCGAGAAAGGAAACGGCAAAAGTTGAATGACACTGATGTTGAAGTTGCGGCTGATAAAATCAAGCTTCTTACTCCAAAAATTGAGAAGGATTGATTCGTTTTTAATATTTTTATCGTACTTTCTTTTATGTTTTCGAAAATGGTTGTTTGAATTCTCTAATTACTTTTTACTTTTATAACTATTGTTGGTTTGAATTTGGAATTTTAAGTTTATTTCTTATGTTTACGTATTTTATTATAATTGCTTCCTTATGTTTACAATTTTATGGGCCAAGTTATTTGTTTTAAATTATAGCTATTGGGTTACTTTAGGTTGGGCCTTCAATATATTGGGCTTATGAATAACCATTATCAAATTAAATGTAAATCGGTCATTTACATTTCCCAATTACATTTACTTATAAAGAAAAAATACTACCATTGAAAACATCACCATTACTTTACCAATTTCAAAGACTCTTCATTTCTTCTTCCTTGAAGGTATCAACATTTCAGTAAGTTCTTTAATCTTTTGTTTTTAGATTGTCCATTAAACAAATAATATTGAACACATAAAAACAACAATTAAACAAATGGTTATCGTCTATGTTTACGATAACTTACAACTTCATGATCTGGATAATGATTTCGAAAATTACAAGCATGTTTAAACAATAATCGTTTGATTTTCGACACATATGTTATATAACATTTGTAATATCAGTTAAAGTTAATTCATATTATTCCAAAAAAACGAAAAAAATATAGGATTTGTTACTATGAAACAAACCGTAATTTTCAAAGTTATGAACATGATGATAATATGAGTTTCATTGTAAAATAACCGGTTATATGACGGTTACCGGAGCGTTACGTGGCCACTCGAAGGCGATATTGTGTTTGATAAATGTTACGGATTTGTCGTTGAGTGGGTCGGCTGATCGGACGGTCAGGATCTGACAACGTGGAGTAGTGGGGAAGTATTGTTGTTAAAGGTTATATATTATTGCTTTATATTATTGACCTTTTTGATTTTTATATTACTTATCACATTATTAACCCTAATTATCATATTGTTATATGTTAATGTAAAGAACACTTCTCTATTCTTCCAGGGATTTTATAACCGATCTATTTGCAACAAAAATGGTAATTCTCATTTAAAATAATAAGTCATTGTTAACATTTAATTTTTACAAATTGTAATAATCATTTTTTAATTGTTTAGGTGAACCCACAAGTTCCTGTTCCTATTATCGACATTTCAAGTGATTCATCTGAAGACTTTGAATATGACTTTGCTGATGGATTCCCAACTGATTCTGATAGTGATCTCTACAGTGGTGATGAAGTTGACTTGGATTCTGTTCCTGAAAGTCACTCTATTGTGGCGAAAGTGACATACCGTTTCGTAAGCTTTTATAATTTCATAATACCAATTAACTTTGAGTTTGAATGTTTATTAAAATTCCAAGTATTTCTCTGTTTTCACAGCGATTTCCAATCCCATTTGGAAGAGACTGTCACTTTCAAAATGTTATGAATGTGTGTGTGCAACTTGAAAATGGGAAGTTCATGATTAAGAAAATATTAGCCGAAGGAAAAGGAAACAAAACAAGGTATTCAATAAGCAAATGGAAGTCCACAATGAAAAAGCTTGGTATAATCAATGGACGTCGTTATAGGATTACCTATGTGCACGGAAGGGTGGTCTTCACACGTCCTTAGACAAAAGCTGCATAAGTAAAATATTTTCTTTCGTCATTTGTAGCTGAAAATGACGTTATCGTACAACAAGTTTAGTATAATGTAATGGTAAAAAATAGTATTTGTCCCAAATTTTTTGCTCTCTACTAATCTGGGACCGTAATGTAGTAAAAATTTAGAAACATAGGTGTAATGTAAAAATTGGATCTTCCAAATTTTTGGTACTTTTGTTTGACGCACAATGGAAGAACCAATTTTAATGATCAATGACTTTTCAATATTTCACTATGTAAATGTTATGTGTTAAAATTATAATATTATTAATGAAAAAGGCATTTCATTCATCGTTACATTTTGTTCTACTAACATACCTTTAATATCAAAATTGGATCTTTACAACATATCGTACTTTTGTTTGGCACACAATTGAAGAACCAATTTCAATAATCAACGACCTTTGAATATTTGACTATGTGAATGTTACTTTTCATTTACAAACTTTCAATGACATGAACATTTCTCGCTTCAATTGTTAGTTAAACCAAATTGTACGATCAATGGTGTTTTTTAACTCAATTCATAACTATGTTACGTAAATCCTTTACACGAATAACATCATGCAATCAGCAATGTTAATCATATTTGTAATTGTTCCGATTACTTTCAATACAATAATTTTTGTTATAACATTAATGTTATGTAATTGAATAACATGTCTAACGTTTTTCAATGTCTTGAAAGTTATCATTTAAATAACTAAAATAAATAAACTTATCATTGTACGTTCACATTATATATTAAATGTAAATAAACAAAGAAATAATGATATTCTATTTCATTAACAGATTAGAGTATATATCTTTATCAAAAATAAATTAATATAGGATAAACATCACCTATTAAAAGAATCATATCTTTTAACATATTTAAATTACAAATTAGATTCGAGTATACAAATTTCTTTATAAATTGACATTCTCATGAAATCTCCATTCGATTACATCTTCATCACGAATCCTTTTCTCCAAATTCAGCTAAACTTCTTTCAACTACAAGTACGATTTTATTGAGGTAAAGTTGTGTGAATCTTATAATTGTATTTCACATTAAACATTATCATCCCTGATGTTAATACTAAAAGTTTAATTTTTTGTTTTACATGAAAATAATATGTCGAAAGGACTTGAAGAAACAACTTTGCAATAGTTTCACGTAGAACAAACAAGGTATGTACCAAAAGTATAACATATTTTCAAATCCATTAATTACAAATTGTGAATAAATTTTTTTTAGCAGAACATGACTCGGAAAAGAAAGACATCTCCAACGAACATTGAATCAAGTAATCGGCGACAAAGAAACCGAAGATCAACAAACAATCATATACTTCCAACTAGAAATTTAATAAATCGTATGATTCTTAATATTTAATATATACAACTACAATTTTTAAGTTTTTTTTTGGAAGCATGTTGTATTTAATTTTATTTAAAACTTTAGGTGAAGAAGCTGCTGAAAGACGAAGGATTCGCAAACAAATTCTTGATAGCAAGAAAAGAAGACGATTATTAACTTTCGTACCTCAAATTTTGCCTCCATTTATACCAAGTCTTTCAACGTCAATCCAACAACTTGATAATCGTAAGTAAAATATTACTACAACTGTGCTATCACTTTTTCGTTTTTCTAACTAAAGTCTTCATTATTACAAAAGGTCAACTCGCAGCACAAAAAAGAAGAGAGAGGAAAACCATTCTTGATAATAAAAGACGAAACAAAAATTCGAAACAACAATCAAGAAATTTAAACGTTGGTAAGTGGTTCTATCTCCTTATACAGTACATATAAATACATATTTATACTTATGATTATTAACTAACAATGTATTATTGAAGAAATTAACAACCATCAAAGTCGTCAACTTTCGGTAAAAGGAATATCTCCAGGTCAGTACAAAGAAAAAACTTAACTTTTCAATTTTCATATCTAAACTATTGAAAAATGTTTAATAACGAAATTTCTTATTAGATTACATGGACGATGGAGACCAATGTCTAACGTGTCAACTGTGTAATGCAAAGTTGTGGAAACAAGAGGGTCGCAAGCATCGAGAAACTATGGGAATGTTAACATATTCGTTGTGCTGTGGTTACGGCAAAGTGGTACTTCCAACGGTGAAACAACCAAATAGAAATTATCAAGCTTTTTTTCAAGCCTTGGATTCTAAAAGCAATTATTTCTTGCAAAACATAAGACGCTACAATTCTATGTTTTCTTTCACGTCAATGGGTGGGAAAGTTGACGAAAATCTTAATCAAGGAAGAACACCCTGCATATACAGATTGAGCGGACAAAATTGTCATAGTATTGGTAGTTTACTTCCAAAAACTGGTACTACACCAAAATTCTCGCAGCTGTACATCTATGATACTGAAAACGAGGTCTCCAACAGACAACAATTGTTCAGGTAACCATTTTAAATTTTAAAAATTTGTAACTTAAATAATTTTCCATTGACATAACAATATTTACTTGACTTGGTCGACCAGCCAAACTAATACATGACTTTACCACCATTATTAATGTGTCACAAAGGCCTGACATTCAGCCCAACTTCCGTAGTCTGGCCCGTATAAAAAACTTTGATAAACATTGGATCAATAATTGAAATTTTATTAAGTATATGTTCTATGAAGACATAAAAGTTAATATTTTAACCTAAATAATTTTCCATTTTTATAACAATATTTACATCAATAATTTATGTTATGGAAAGTCAAAATATTTAAACTTTTTATACAAAAAGGTGTATTACGAAATTATAGTTTAATAACATTTGTCCAACTTTTAATAAAAAATTATTAATGTAACAATAACGTATTCACTTATTTAACGTATATATGTAATGCTAATAATTGTTTTTTATTTTTACAGGGGTTCAACAAGCAAATCAGCCAAATTTGATCCTAAACTTGAGCTTGAATTGATACAGTACATCAAAAAATTTTTAGATGAAGAAAATGAATTGGTCAAAACATACCGAATGGTTAGAGATCACTTTCATAAAAAACCCGAGGTGTCCCTAAGGCTAAGGCTTATTTATTCAAGGGAAAAGGATGGTCGAGTCTATAACTTACCAACTTCATCCGAAGTTGCTGCTTTGATTGTCGGTGATATCAATGACGTAGACAAACGTGACATAATTGTTGAATGTCAATCAGGCGAATTGCAACGTATCAGTGAACTGCATCCCTCATACCTTGCTTTACAGTATCCACTTCTATTCCCTTATGGTGATGACGGATACAGAATTGACATACCGCATAGGGATGGGATGAAAACTGTTAAAAAGATACCACCTAAGTGCACTATGAGGGAATTCTTCGCATACAGAATTCAAGACCGTGACACTGAATTCTCACTAACCCTAAATGCACGAAGGTTATATCAACAGTTTTTAGTTGATGCATACACCATGATCGAAAGTGAGAGGCTTAAGTATATACGTGGAAAGCAAAAGCATCTTCGCAGTGATACTTATGACAACTTAATTAACTTACCAAATGATGGTAAAACAGATTTAAGTCAAAAAGGTCAACGAATTATCCTCCCATCTTCATTTACAGGTGGAGCTCGGTACATGCAACAGAATTATTTAGATGCAATGGCTATATGTAAATCATATGGTTATCCAGATTTTTTCATAACCGTTACATGTAACCCTAAATGGCCTGAGATAAAAAGATATCTACAAGATACAAATATTCAACCACAAGATAGACCGGATATCTTGTGCCGTCTTTTTAAGCTTAAACTTGAAGGCATTATCAAAGACTTAAAAGATAATTGCTTCTTTGGAGTCATCAATGCAGGTATAATTTATAAATTTCCCAAAAATTTATTTCACATTAATTTATTGTTTACTAATGTAAATTTTAATTATTTATTTTCCAGTTGTTTACACTATTGAATTTCAAAAGCGTGGTCTCCCTCATGCACATATATGCCTTTTTTTGAAGATTGATCATAAACTAGCAACAGTTGAAAACATTGATCCATTTATATCAGCTGAAATACCTTCAAAAGATGAAGATCCGGAACTGCATGATCTTGTAGCAGAATTCATGATGCATGGACCATGTGGAACAGCAAATTTGAGATCCCCTTGCATGGTCGATAGAAAATGTATAAAAAATTTTCCAAAAGATTTTCAAGATGCAACTACAATTGATGAAAATGGATTTCCCTTATATAAAAGAAGGGATAATGGCATTACAGTATCAAAATCAGGCATTGACTTGGACAACAGGTACGTTGTACCTTATAACAAAAAACTCCTAAAGAAATATCAGGCTCATATAAATGTCGAATGGTGCAATCAAACTGGGTCAATCAAATATTTGTTCAAATATATAAACAAAGGACCAGATAGAGCATCACTTGCATTTACAAATGAACAAGGAGATTTGGTACAACTTCAACAAAGAAATGAAATCAAAGAATACTATGATTGTCGATACGTTTCTGCATGTGAGGCTGCATGGCGAATTTTCTCATTTGAAATACATTACCGATTTCCATCTGTAATGCGCCTCCCATTCCATCTCCCAAATAAACAAAAAATTGTTTTTGGTGCAAATGATGACCTAGACAACGTGTTAAGTAAACCAAGTGTTGCATCTTCAATGTTCTTACAGTGGATGAAAATAAATAAAACAAATTCACTTGCACAAACGTTGACATATGGTGAGTTCCCTACAAAATTTACATGGAAACATGATCAAAGATGTTGGGAGGAACGCAGATCTCACTTTACAACAATTGGAAGAATTCACTCAGTGCCTGCTTCATTGGGTGAACCTTATTACCTACGAATATTGTTGAATGTTGTTAAAGGTCCAAAATCTTTTATTGATATTCGGAAGGTAGATGGAAAAGTTTATGGAACTTTTAGAGAAGCATGTTATGCAAGGGGCCTATTAGATGATGATTCAGAATATGTCGATGCAATTAAAGAAGCCAGTTTTGCCGCCGTTCCTTCCTATCTACGCTACTTATTTGGCATGCTCCTTATTTCAGAAAGTCTTTCCCGGCCAGAATTTGTATGGGAACAAACTTGGTCTTTGATGGCAGAAGATATTTTATACACACGACAAAAGAGATTTCCAGGTATATTTCCTAATTGCATCAACGTTTAACTCAATAAATATATTTTATTAGTATATATCATAAGATATTAGTACACTTATACAACGTAACATATTACATAAGATACTTACTTAATTATAACATTTTTCATCAATATTATAACCTTTTTTTAATTTAAACATTATATGAAATCTACTTTTGCATTTATCCTATTAATATCCGAACCTTTTTTTTTAATATATTTTACTTAACAACCTTATTATGTATAGTGTCTTTATATTAAATATAATGTATAATAATGGAAACATTAAAATTACCTTAAAAAACTTTTGTCATGTCACCCGAACTAATACATGATTTACAAGGCTTCTTAATCTGTGTCATAGGCCTCACATAAAGGCCAACATTCGTAGTGTGGCCCATATACAAAACTTTGATAACCATTGAAAGAATGAATGTAATATACATTTGTGTTTACAGGTACAACTTTTCCACAAGAATTAATAATGAACCTGACTCTTATGGAATTAGAGAATTTCCTTCGTCGAAATGGCTCAACATTAAAAAAATTTTCCACCATGCCATACCCAGATGCTTATGTTTTAACTGACGTTCATAACCAGTTAGTAAACGATGAATTATCATTTGATCAACATGATGTTTGTACAGAATTCAACATGCTTAAAGAATCTTTAACTGATGAACAACATGCAATATTTGATCAAATAATTCATGCCGTAAACAATGAAACGGGAGGTGTTTTTTTTGTTTATGGGTATGGTGGAACAGGTAAAACATTCTTGTGGAAAACACTTGCTTCCGCAATCAGAAGTAAACGGCAAATTGTACTAAATGTCGCCTCAAGCGGAATCGCTTCATTATTAATGTCAAGAGGTCGTACAGCACATTCAAGATTCCATATACCTATAAATCTTCATGAGGATACAGTATGCGGTATATATCCAAACAGCGATGAAGCTAACCTGTTGAAGAAAACTAAATTAATTATTTGGGATGAAGCACCAATGGTGCATCGTCATGCAGTTGAAGCTCTAGATCGTACATTGAAAGATGTTTTGAGAACCAATAATAATAACAACTCAGAACTCCCATTTGGAGGTAAAGTCGTTGTTTTTGGAGGAGATTTCAGACAAATACTACCTGTTGTCCAAAATGGTAGTAGGCAAGATATTGTCAATGCAGCTATTACATCTTCACCTATATGGTCACATTGCAAGATTCTAAGGTTGACAAAAAATATGAGACTTTCTACTGCTTCATCGACTTTAGATAAAAAAAAGACAGAAGATTTTGCAAATTGGCTTTTGCAAATTGGTGAAGGAACTGTTGGTGGTACAAATGATGGTGAAGCATCCGTTCAAATTCCGGACGACCTATTGATTTCAGATTCAAATGATCCAATACAAAGTTTAATAGAGTTTGTTTATCCTTCAATTTTAGATAAATATAAAGAAAAAACATACTTCTCTGAAAGAGCAATTCTTGCTCCAAAAAATGAGGTCGTACATGAAATAAACGACCGACTAACTGATTTGATCCCAGGAGAACAAAGGGAATATCTAAGTTCAGATAGCATTTGTGCCTCGGAGCCTTTAAATGCATTCCAAAGAACATTATATTCTCCTGATGTTCTTAATCAAATCCAAGTTTCAGGTACTCTCAATATCTTTTTCAATATTTTAAAATTCATTTATTCTTTCAACTTTTTTAAATATAACAATATAAACTTTACCAAAAATTATACGTATATTATGTTCTTAATTTTTTTTTTCAGGTCTGCCAAACCACAAGTTGGTTCTGAAAGTCGGGTTACCTGTAATGCTTCTAAGAAATATTGACCAACAACAAGGCCTATGCAATGGTACAAGGCTACAAATAAAGAAGTTAGGAAAAAGGGTTCTTGAAGCGGAAATTATATCAGGTGGAAATGTTGGAACTCGAACTTTTATTCCAAGAATAAATATGATTCCATCAGACAACAAGATTCCATATAAGTTTCAACGAAGGCAATTCCCGTTGTCAGTATGTTTTGCAATGACGATAAACAAAAGTCAAGGTCAATCTTTATCAAGAGTTGGACTTTACTTAAGAGAGCCTGTTTTCACTCATGGACAACTGTACGTAGCATTGTCAAGGGTCAAGAGCAGAGACGGAGTTAAATTGTTGATACTTAACAAAGATGGACAACAACAATCTGAAACAACAAACATGGTCTTCAAAGAAATTTTCTCTAATTTATGAATACATGTTAATTTTTTTCCTTCCAAATTATAATACTTTTGTTTTTCATAATGATGTTGGAGTATTTTACATATTATTTTGCCGTCTTATTTACTAATGAAAATCTCCCACACATGTATAAATAAAACTTCACAGCTATCGTTACAAAACATATATAAAATATTCGAAGCCTATTATAAATGTTATAAATATTCAATATCGATAATTTTATTAACTATCCATCTTTATATTATAAATTACAATACAATCAACTTTAATAATGTAAAAACCGTCAAAAAAAAAGTAGAGTCATACACACATATCAATACAACTACATAGCTTCAACTTTCAATGTTTTACTTTTAACTTTTTCAAAATTATCATCATTACAACTTTTAATCAAAACACTACACCAACTCTATCATCATTTACTTCTTACTTTACCTTCTTCTTCACAATCTTCTACATACTATCCATCTTCAATTATTCAGGTTAGTTGCTATACCTTCATTTGAATTTTCATACGTATATCTCTTTATATCTTCATATGTGTTTTCAACCCACTTATCATATAACTATTACTTATTAACACTACTTTTGACATTCATGTAAACCCTTTTTGCATGCTTCTTATTAATAATCCATTGTTAAATAACAAATTTCGAAATTTTAAGAATGCCTTTTCAAAACAACTACATTATAAATCTTCTACAAAGTAACAGATAGAATCAAAAGTTGCTTTAACAATATATTAATTTACAATTAATTGATGTCTATTAATTCTACATGTTTAATAACTTTGTTTTTACAAATATGTTATTTACAATAATTTATTTTTTTCTTCAATTAAATAAAATAAATAAATGTATTATTTAACGTTGTTTTATTAAAATTAAAGTTAACTAACACTTTCATTCAGTTTTTGTATTTCAATTGTCACTTTACAACTATACTCATTTGGGAAATGACTTCTATGTTTTCCTTTTTTTTTATTCTTACTTTATATTAAAAAATACCAATAGGCTCCAAATAATACTTTGTAAATTATTTTGGTATATGATAACACTGGAAAAATAGTACTTCAACAAAACATATGTACTTATTGTTAATACATTGCGTGTATAAAATTTGTGAATCAATTGTAATGGAACAATAATTATTCCAAGCCCTTTCTAATGATTCTTATGCTTTGAATTTGTTTCATCATTGCTTAATGATTATTATTTTTCTATACTGTACAGAAGCATTTATCCGGTTAACAATACAAAAAAAAACATGGTTCCAACTTTTGTTACTACTGCTGTTGGAGATTTCAAGTCTAACCTGGTAAAACATTCCCTTTTCACCAAATAATATTAATATTAGTTCATTTTAATATTATTACAACAAGAATTAATTTGTTTAACTTATTTCAGAAACTCCCAGATTGTTATCATACATTGACGCAATACGAAAACCTTCCAATTCGTTTTGCTGTAATATTCAAGGAAAATTTAGGAGTATGGTTTGTTCAAATTACTCAACAGTATGATTCATACTTTATCACAAAAGATTGGGATCAAGTTGTTATTTCATGTCAAATAAAACATGGCGATCTTTTAGTTTTCCACTACATAGACAATATGACTTTCATGTTAAAAATTATCACCAAGGACGACCCACAACAACTTACAAACACTTTTCACATTCCCTTCTTATCCGTTGACAATAACATGGTAAAATTTAATATTTCATTATACTTATATCGTTCATTTAGTTTGAATTATAATTTTTAAAAAACTTATTTCTAACATTTTCAATTACATCTACAGCCGTTGCCAATTCATCACGCAACACATCACTTAAAGGACAACGACCTCAATACTCCTTTTATCATTCGCTTTGGTGGTCATCTTCAATGGGCAGTAAAGATTGAAAAGATTTACAATACATATTACTTCACTGACGGGTGGCAAAGTGTAACTACACATTTGAATATACAAGTCGGAGATGGTTTCATCTTTCAAAAACAAACGGACACTTCATTTAATATACAACTATATCTTGCTGATGGAACCTTTGTTGACCCACATATCTTTACACCAACTCATTCAGGTATTAAGTATAAACTAAAAATTTACCTTATTAAACATATACTTTTAATCAATTGCTATATCTTTAACTCTTTCACATTGTAGAAACTCTTCCTAATGTTCAAACAAATGCAAACAGTACTCATCCAAATCTCATTGAACCAGACAGTGAAGGTACATATTTTAAACCCTATAAGTAAATAAAATCTCTTTAATAAATAACTAACAATTTTGTTCATTTATTGATATTGACCGATATGAAATTCTAATTCTAAGAATTGCCTTTCATGTAAAAACTATTCTTAAATCATCAACATCTCATCAGAAGAATCAGCAATTCATCCAACAGTTGAAGAAGATGATTCGGTTAATAATAATGTTGTCGAAAATCCGAATCTTAATCAACCTGCAAATTATTCACCCATCCATTATCCAGAAGATGAAGTTCCAGTATTAGAAAAACCCATCACAAAACATTTTGTAATACTCCCTTTTTTACTTTACATATAAATTCATAATATTCTTCATAATATAATTTTTCCTGTAACGCGTACAAATTATTACTTATACTTCTCCATTATTGCAGAAATTTAACAAAGGATTTGCTCAAAAGGCGGAGTTCACTAATGATCAAGAAATCCTCTTGCAACTTGAAGATGGTGATGTCTACAAGGGAAAACTTAGAGCTGAAGCATCAAGAAATGATGTGAGATTTACAATTTGTTCTTGGCAAACATGGATGAACCAACTTGGGATAACAAATGGAAGGAGATACCGACTTAGATATTACAAAGATGATTCCCTTTTGGTCTTTTATAATGCCTAGAAACTTTTCAACAACAATTTCCATGTATGCTGTTAATCTTTAACTACTTGCCTAAAACCTTTCTTTGCTTTTTCAATGTTAATCTTTAACTACTTGCCTAAAACCTTTCTTTGCTTTTTTAATGTCCCATACATTTAGTATTTGCAACGCATTATGATTGTCTAATTCATAAAATTAATCCAACATTTCCAACCACAATTGCACTTTATGTTGGTTATGCTAACCCAAAAGTGTATACTTTTCAACTTATGTTCATATGCAAACTATATGCCCTTTAACCTAACTCATTACAATCCAATTCAACTGCAACATAATATCAATCATTGATGTTTACTATTCCGACAACTCTTTTATCCGACCCTCTATCAACCTTTCTATCCGCGTTTTCCAACTTTTCTACTATCCTCAACCCCATTCTTCGCCTCATTCTACGGCCAAATGCAACAAACAACTTTAAACAACTGAAGGTGGCATTTCACAATATTTAACCCCTTTTCAATGAACACTTTAATCCTTATGTTCTTTAGTAAAATTGTTTTTCCTCAATTTCACATATCAATGTTTACACAAAATATTTGTTTGAAAACTTTATGGATTAAGTTGTTCTAATGACAAATTTACTCAATTCCCTATGTCTAATTCATAAAAATAAATTTCTTAATGCATTATTAAAATTTCCAGCCCGGGAAGCTCCCGGGTATAAACTAGTTTAAACATAAATAAATAGGATGAAGTTATCTTACAAATACGCCCCGCTTACGGTGTGTCTATATAATTTATATATGTGTGGTTCTTGTGCGACAAAAGTTAAGTTGCACGAGTTCTAACGTTATTTTACTAATTTCGTGAAAATAACGTTAAAAACGACGGACGGTTAATCATGCATCATATGGTGGTGTGGATAGCCAAAAGACAAAGGGGTAGATGCACCGATCGGGTTTGTCCCGATTGCTAAGTGTTCTGTGCCTTATGTCCAAGGCTTGATACCAATTCACATCGAGCCGGGGGCCTCACTAGAAGCAACCTCTCTATTCTTAGGGGTAGATGTAAGGCTGTCTACATGTTACCCTGCTCAGACCCTACCTTAGCTTTGCTATAGGCGTGATTAACTGAGTATGATGATGATGAAGTTATCTTACAAAGTGTAATAAAAATCCGAAGCGTGAGAAGAATACAAAACTAGTAGGGCTAGCATAACAGGTTACACAAACCTGTTAAGACACGAACACGAAACTTGTAAACACGAACACGACACGAAATCTAATCGTGTATAACATGTGTATAACATGTTAACACGACAAGACACGATACGGAACACCTAGTAAAATAAGTTAACAAGACAGGACACGATAAGACACAATAAGACACGACAAGACATGATAAGAAACACGATAAGACCTGTTAAGACACGTACACGATAAGACACGAACACGAAACATGTAAACACAAACACGACACAAAAATAAACAGGTCTTAACGTGTCGACCTGTTATAGACACAAAACCTGTTGAGGCCAAACACGAACCCTGTTAAAATCGTGTAGGTTCGTGTCAGGTTATTGTGTTCGTGTCTAAATTGTCAGCCCTACAAAAAATACAATAGATCACGAAATATGACATAATAAGCCACAAAATATAACACAATGTCAAAAAATATAACACAATGTTGAAGAAAAAAACCCAATGAATCGCAAAAATGACACAATGATAAAAATAAGAAAAACACACAATGTTACATAAAAGACACAATGATATAACGTAAATTCTAAAACTACAAGCTTAAAATCCAAAAAAGCGAAAACCTAAAATCTAAGATCGTAGGGTGAGACAGTTCTAATTCGCTTGAATCATGAGTTCGATTAGAGTTCGTTTAATACCCTTCTTACGACTTTCTATTTTTCTTTCACTATGTATTTGATCCTAATCCTAAGTATAAGTACATGATTTTATTTCATTATACCTACTTTATCATTTTTATTTGTATTTTGGATTTTTGTCGCTTAAAATCATAGGGTAAGCAAAAGTGGTTTAGAGGACTCTTTTTAAGTTATGCGGTGGGAACACAAACATTTTTATTGGTGTGCATGGTTTGGTTAGTCTCAACCGAACCAATGTCATTGGTTAATTGATCTTATTAATCAATCGGTTTATATATTGGTTCAACTTATTTTGTAAGATTGTTAGTTTTTAGTTCGTTTATGAGTCTCAACCAAAACCAAAGTCATTGGTTAATTGATCTTATTAACCAACCTATTTATTGGCTCAGTTTATTTTGTAAGATTGTCAGTTTTTAGTTCGGTTCATTTTATTTTGTAAGTTTTTCAGTTTTTAGTTCGGTTCAATTAATTTTTGTTAATAACCAAAACCAAACCTTTTCAAAAATATTTTCTTAGAAGTACATGAAATATGTGTATAAATACATGAATTGAGGTATAAAAGCTAAGAATTGATATTCCCAAATGATCTTGTTTAAGCCTTGAATTGATAGAAATATAGAGACGGGTGAATTTGAGCCAAGAACAACTAATATAAGAAAGATAGATAGATATTGGATTGAACAAAGAGAACTTTCATTGAATGTAATAAACAAATAACAAGACAATCACCCACCCCGGGTGAGCTCCCCCGGGGTGGTGGCTCCAAATGCACACCCTTCTATGGTGTCTAGTGTCCTATTTATAGATCCTGAGCCTTGTCCTCCAAGCAAGCCGTCACTTGCTTGGAAAACTACTAAAATACGTTGAGTACTTGGCTGAGTACTTGACTAAGTGCTCAGTGTGAGTACTTGGCTGAGTACTTGCCTAAGTACTCAGTGTGAGTACTTGGCTGAGTACTTGACTAAGTGCTCAGTGTGAGTACTTAGCTGAGTACTTGCCTAGGTACTCAGTGTGAGTACTTGGCTGAGTACTTGACTAAGTGCTCAGCCCACTGTGTGAGCACTTGGAAAACTTGCTTGTAATTGATAACATCATTTTCTAATTTGACCCAACAAGAATCTAAGAATTGTTCTATTCAGTTTGGTTAGTTTCGGTTAACTAAGGTTACAAAAAAAACTGATAACCAATTTTAAGTTAATTCGTTTTTTTTGTTAATTCAGTTTTCAATTAATTTTGCTTAGTTTCGTTTTTTTTTTCAATTATTACTCAACCCTGGATACTGTTAATAATGTAACATATTAATTTTTTTAAACTAAAAAATAACCGGAATACTATATTCAAATTAAAGAGAATATGATCGTGGTTTGTATGGCG
The DNA here is from genome assembly GCA_030844895.1 of Ambrosia x helenae. Taxonomy (NCBI): domain Eukaryota; kingdom Viridiplantae; phylum Streptophyta; class Magnoliopsida; order Asterales; family Asteraceae; genus Ambrosia; species Ambrosia x helenae. Next base: position 489,648 of record JAUTDX010007100.1, on the reverse strand, counting down.
TGTAATTATTTTGAATGACAATTGTTGCCATACTATACTCTACGTTAGCCATTTATAAAATCTCGTCTTCTCTTATTACATAAGAACAATTCAACTCCCAATCAAACTATATCGTCTAAGTGGAAACGAATATTATATTATTCACCATCAAACTACGATGAGAGATAATATTCCCTTAACTCTTAGGCAGGGCTGTAAACAAGCCGAGCTGAATCGAATTAGGGTGGGTTCGGGCTCGGCTCATTCATAAATTGAACCGAACCGACCCAAGCCCATTTATTTCATCGAGCCTAGATGTTGGGCTCGGACTCAGCTCGTTTAAAACCGATTTAAGCAGAGCCGGCTCACGAGCCACCCAATTTACTTTTTATTATTCATATTATATAGACAAAATTACAATTTTTGTCCTTTATTTTGAGCAAAATTATGGAACAAGTCTTTTAAAAAGAATACTTCCAGTCTTTGTCCTTTATTTCAATGGTTTGTTATAACTTTTGTCCTTTACACTAACGTGGTTAGTTTTTCTCAGTTAAATCCCTCACATGCATGGTATGGTTAATTAGTATGACTTATGCAGTTTCTCAATGTAGTTGTTATAGTCCATTGTACCAACCATTTTGACCCATTGTCCCATTTACGTTGTGTTCCCGAGTTAACTTAAAGAGAGAAAAGAAAGGAAAAGAATAGAAGGAAAGGAAGGGAAAGGAAAAGAAAGGATAAGTATCCTTTCCTTCCATTTCCTTCCAAATCGGAAGGAAAACTAAACTAAAGGATTTTGCCTAGTTTTCCTTCCATTTCCTTTCTTTTTCTTCCTTTAATGACACTCGGGAACACACCATATTTTGTTTTTCTTTCTTTTCCTTCTTTAATGAAACTCGGGAACACAATCAAATTTTTCCGTCCTTTCCTTTCTTTTCTCTCGTTAGTTAACTCAGGAACACAACGTTACAACAGATTACATATATCATCCATATGACCCATTTCCATCTTAAGAAAATTTAAGAACTAGGGATTTTCGTAGCTAATAATCATTCATTACATCTTCATTGCTAAAAGAACGATAAAAAACCCAACCCAACTAGCCATCAACAGCTTCTTCAGAATCTGAGCAGTAGATCGACTCTTTGTTAGCTGTTCTTCCATCTCATTACGGGATCTCAGCAAACCAGGGATGACATCAATGGATCTTTCACACATTGGTGGATCAAACCAACCAATGAATCGGCATCTTGATCTAACCATAGGACAAGCATAGAAGCGTCGACCATGATTCCTTGAAGTCCAAGAAGTTCGTACAACAGCTACTTGACCACACCAATAAAATACCATCTTTAATTGTCGATTCGCTTTTCAGGAACAAGAGGATTTGGGTTTGGATTTGAAACCCTAAATTGAAAAGGGGAAAGTGAAGGACGATTATAAGGAGGGGTATTTTTTTAATCAGGTTAAAATGAAAGAAAATTTACAAATATACCCTCACGTGCCATGCATGTAAGGGATTTAACCGAGAAAAACTAACCATGTTAGTGTAAAGGACAAAAGTTGTAAAAAACCATTGAAATAAATGACAAAGACTGAAAGTATTCTTTTTAAAGGACTTGTTCCATAATTTTACTCAAAATAAAGGACAAAAATTGCAATTTTGTCTATTATATAAGAATTGATATTTATTTTTGTATTTGCTTATGCTAAATCAGTTAACCAATATTCTATATCTATATATGTATATAATATAACGATTGAAGGAAGAACACATGACACTTGGTGAGACCATCATTGCCCTTAAATTCACGTAAAAAAATGTAGGTTATAAATAACCCAATTAACCTAATATTTATTAATTTATATTTTTTTATCTTTATCTTTATTTTTATGATTACTTTACTATATAATAAATAAAAATCTTATGACTATCTTACTTATCTCTCTTATGAAATAATATTATTAAATCATAATTTAACTTTTATCTCTTATTTATTTAATATTTATTTTCTTAATTAATTCTTTATATTTCCGCTTATTAAAAACCATTTACTATTTTATTAATAAAAAAACTACACCTTCAAAAGCACCGTTTGAAACACGACATGCTATGGTTGCTTATGCCTTTACACTTCATCTAAACATACATTCTCTCTTTAATACACATTTTCATTCTTATTCACATTATTAAAATTGTTGCATTATCATATTATAGCACATTAATTTTTATGCTACATCGTAACACATATTTTATCTGAATATTAAATCTGTGTATCCCGGGAAGATCCAAGATGTAACCTAGTGTGAACTTTGAGTTTTTCTCGAGCGAATTTCGAGCGAGTTGCGAGCTTTTTGAATAGCTGTACTTTTAGGGCATAATGAGTCACTTCGTTTTCCCCACGTAACACATCAACGTCACATCAGTTTTTCCTCACTTTTCTTCAAATTGCTTGGTGTAATCCAGATTTCCCCAAAACTAAATTAATTTATTTTCTTTTAAACTTTAAAAAATTCAATAACTGAGAAAAGTTTTAATATAAACCTTAACTGAAAAGAAAACAAGTTTTGATTTGTTTGAATTATAGGCATTGCCTATGTCTAAAATTATATTCTTAAATATCACAAATTACACATTTGGTTTTAATAGTTTGACTTTATGACGATTTTGTTACATTCAGTGATTTGTTTAACTGTTGAAGGCATGAAATTCACGCATATCTAAAAATCCTTAGATGTTTTCTCAATGCTTACTTAAAAATCCTTACCAACACAGGTTCCCATTTGTCATGTATCAACTAGCATCACCACCCATAGATTGCCACCAGCGATAATCATGATCGGTGACTCGGTGTGACCCATTATGACCACCATCACAGATAAGTTGTTGATAATTGGCGCCTAAATCAAACCAATAGATCAGACTACCCACACTCGACAAGCTAAATACGTAAACCATTTGAATGTTAATAAGACTCACAACACCTAGTCACGTCCTAAGATGAATTGCAACCGTAGCTTGGTAATCATTAAAGATGGAGACTGAGAATGTCAAAGGTGGTGGCGTATGATTTTAGTACCATGAGTTTTTCGATACAATGGATTTGAGGAAATGGAGTGAATGCGTTTTTTTTTTTTGGGCATAGTGACGGTAGTGTTTAATAACTGAAACGATTGTGAAGTTGTGAAAGTTGAGAACTTAAGGACATAGCCGGTTTTAAGGGGGTGCGGGGAGGACTCCCTTATGTCGGTTTTGAGGGGGTGCCAGAAGGACTTCCGGTCCGGGCCCAATTTCCAGGGGGCACTGTGACCGGCGATAGTGGCGGACAGTGGAATATAATTTATTGGAAAAATCTAAATGATCTGTGCAATGTGCATAGTGTTGGTGTTACAGTGTATAAAAGGGGTTGTTTTGAGGACGATCGTGGCATAGTGTAAATACTAGAAAATGATGGGGGGTATTATAGACATTAGAATATGACAATGTATAAAGAAAAAAACGCCTATAGTGGTGTCATCCTATTTATTTAAGATTAACAATAACTTAAAAGTAATCCCTTATCCTCTTATTTTAATGTTGGTTCCGATTTTTTGCTCTCCCTAGGCTCAAAACACTTAAGTTAAAAAAAAAAAAAAACTTCACGGATTGGCGATGATAGCTATCGAGAACGTATTGTTGGATAAAATAAACTGTGAAGAATTGATTCATCAATTTGATATAATTTTAATCATCGTTTAAAAAATATAGTTTACGTTATTTATTTCGTTAAGATCTAAAACTAAGGGGCACATATTTCGTGGCTTGGCCTGAGCACTTGAATTCTCAAAGACGGCCCTGCTTAAGGAGACCATGATGGCTTGTGTTGATAGAAAGAGAGCAAAACATTGAATGTCTTATGTTTATGTGCAAGAGGACTTTTTTTTTAACGGCTAAATCTTTCTTCCCTTTAAATGCATCTATTTTTGCCTCTTATAAAGCTTGAAGTTCTAACCTCTCATTTAAAACACCAAAGCCACCACCACATCACAAGAAGTTGGGCTCAAGAGGACGTTTTATGCTCGTCAAATGAGCATCCTTTTACTATCTGACAAATCCAATTTTGTCGGACCCACTAAAAAGGTCAACTGAATCGATTTTTGATTTTGTTGACATTAGCAAAAGCATTGTATACTAATCAGAAACATATACTTTTGTCAATTGTTTGATAACGCAAACTCATCTTCCATATTGTTGAAAACAAAACTTTGATCTGTATGGTTTCTTGGTAGTGATTCTTTTATATTATTTAATCAAAAACCATTTTCACAAGTATTATTATTCTTTAAATTTTGACATTTTAAGCAGGCAACTCTTATTTGTGCACTTTGACTTTAGTAGTTTATATATCATTAATTGACCCCTCCCCCAATCAGGCCATCGCTTTTGCTCAGAAAATGGAGTTAACGAGGACGGTTCTATACTTCTATCTCTTCAGCAGGACGAGTGTAACCGTAACTGTAACGGCTTAGGTGGTAGTGGTGGTTATGATGGTGATGACCTAATAATATTAAGTGATTATTTCACTATGTTTTTACTTTTAGTGGTCAAAAGGTATCAAGGTTTGACAGCAAAATCAAGTTCATTGGCTCTCCGGTAAAGCAATGATGATGCCTCCACCCTGTGTTGCCAAAACATATGTCAAAATTCATTTCATGAACACCAAAATCAACTGTAACAAGCTTCTTTTTTTTTTCATACCAGCCAGGATGCACAACGGGTCTACCTGTCGCAAGTGCCCAATTAACCTGACATGAAAACAGAGGAATCAAGCTTCCCATACCTACTGCGGTAATGAAGTCGGTAACATACCTTATCAGTGCCAAGAGAATTAGCAACTACATGGGTGACCTGTTCATCAATTTGATTGGTGCAAACAGCACCGAATTGCTCAGCCGTCTGCCATAATGGGTGTAAGTGAGGAATAGCCTCACCCACGGGGAACACCCTGCTGAATAATATTCGACACCCACCTAAAATCTTTCTCTGCTCTGACGCTAGTATATTTCTAGCATCAGCTTCATCTAAAGATTTTTCCAAGAAAAAAAGTTGATGTATTTTCTCAATAACCTAAAGCAAAGCAGATGGCATCAGAGCAGACACAATAGAATGTTTTGTATAAAATATTAGATTATAAGTGTTTACCGCCAACGAAGACGCTAGAGACCCGTCTTCTGGTCTCTCGTCATGATCAATCTCGAGAAGTGAAGGACCCGAAAGTCCAAATTGTCGTCTACTACATGGAAAATATATATATCTGCAATAAAAATAGAGATATTACTATATTAGAAAGGAACATGGAGTTAGACAGCAATCTATGTTCTAAATCAAGGCCATATATACAGTATACCTTTCTACAACTATCAAGTTGGGTTTGTTATGAGGCCAGACTCTTATAGAATCATCTATAATAACAACAGCAGACTCTGAAGGACACAGGATCGATTTGAGGGAAGGATCTTGAGAGAGAATATGAGAAACTAAAGATTCAACACATACTATAAAATGATACAATGTTTGGGTATTTATACATGATGAAGGGGTGTGTCCCCTTGATACTAACCGACGTGTCGGTTCATTAACAAACTAACATGACCCTTGACTAAACTTAGGATAAGATATATACTTATGATATACTTGATATAATATATGTTTGGGAAATAAGAATTATATGTCTAACATTCTCCCCCTTAATTCTTGATTTCCCCAAGGTCTTCAACTTCTATGAGACGTCGCATCTCGAGAAATTTTATTCTTGGTAGTGCCTTGGTGAGTATATCTGCTTTCTGCATCTCTCCACTGATGTGATCAACTTGTATCTGCTCGTTCTCTATGCATTCTCTGATAAAGTGATACCTATGTTGATGTGCTTTGATCTTCCATGAAACACTGGGTTCTTCATAAGTTGTATTGCTGACTTGTTGTCTACTAGTAGTGTTATCTTCTTTGGTTGTTCACCCGTGAGTTCGCTGAGTACTCCTTGTAGCCATATTGCTTGACATGCTGCTGATGTAGCTGCCATAAATTCTGATTCGCATGATGATAGTGCTACTGTACTTTGTTTCTGACTTGTCCATGTGATAGGTGAATCTCTGTAGTAGAATATTGTTCCTGTTGTTCCTTTTCCATCGTCTTGGTCTCCATAACTGCTGTCGCTGTATCCAGTGATTTCTGCTTCTTTACTTCTGCTGTATTGAATTCCATAATCCAATGTGCCTTTGATATATCTTATTAAGTGTTTGACTGCCTTCATGTGAGTTGTTTTTGGCTTCTCCATAAATCTGCTAACGTATCCAACTGCGTAAGTGATATCTGGTCTGGTATGTGTAAGATACCTTAAGCTTCCAATTAGCTTTCTATATTCTGTTTCGTTGACTGGTTCACTTTCATCTTCTTTAGTGAGCTTTAGACCTGATTCCATTGCATATTTTGTTGGATTGCAGTCTTCTAGACTGGTTCACTTTCATCTTCTTGTTGACTGCTTTGAAGTTCTCTTGTATACTGCTTGCTCTTGTGGACATCTTATAAATCCAATTTCTTTTAGGATGTTATTCGGCCTTATGTTCCATGCTCTCGGTGCTTGCTTCAAACCATATAGAGCTTTCTTTAGCTTGTAGACTAGATTTTCTTTTCCTTTCTTTATGAATCCATCTGGTTGTGAAACGTAGACATCTTCCTTTAATTCACCATGTAAGAATGCTGATTTTACATCTAAGTGATGTACTTGCCATCCTTTCTGTGCTGCCAATGCTAGTAGTAGCCTGATTGTTTCTATTCTTGCAACTGGTGCAAAAACTTCATTGTAGTCTATTCCTTCTTGTTGTACGTATCCTTTTGCTACTAATCTGGCCTTATATTTGGTGATCTGTCCACTTGCGTCTCTCTTGACCTTGAATACCCATTTTAGACCTATTGGTTTCTGACTTGAGGGGAGTGTAGTCAGTGTCCAAGTATTGTTCTTCTCTATTGAGTCTATTTCGCTTTCCATTGCTTCTATCCATTGTGGGTATTATGCTGCTTCTTTGTAATTTGCAGGTTCTTCATCGTATGCTAAATATAGATGTTCATATTCTTCTGGTCTAAGAGGTTGTGTGGCTGCATAGATGTCATTAAGTGATCTAAGGGCTCGAAATGGTCTATGTTGAGAGCCTGGTGAGTCTTCTAACTCTTGAGTACTTGTCTCAACTGCTGGATCACTTGTCGGCGTTTCTTGAACTGTTATTGGAGTTCGTGTAGCTGTGATTGGACTACTAAAAAATTCATTATCACTTTCATTCTCTTGATCTTCATTGTCCTCATTACTTTGCTCTTGTACAACTTCACTTTCGTGATCTCCATAAACTTCGAATCTTGTCCAAGATGGTTCGTCATTGCTTCCTTCTTTCAAATAATTGTTCCAATTCCATGGTTCGTTTTCTATGAATTGGACATCTCTACTAATGTGTATCTTTTCTTCTACGGGATCATATAGTCTATAGGCTTTGGAACCATTTTCGTTTCCTAGATGTACCATTTTCTTGCTTCTGTCTTCTAACTTCTTTAAATAGGGCGTTGTTACCTTTGCATATGCTGTGCATCCAAATACTCTAATGTGCTTGATATTTGGTGCTTTACCATTTACTGCTTCGTAGGGCGTCATTCCCTTTAATGCTTTAGTAGGTAACCTATTCTGTATGTAAATTGCTTGTCGTGTTGCTTCTGCCCATAAGTTCTGTGGTACGTTCATAGCCTTTAACATGCTTCTGGTCATACTCATTACTGAACGGTTCTTTCTTTCTACTACACCATTCTGCTGTGGCGTGTAAGGTGCTGTAAGCTGTCTAAGGATTCCTTTATCCTCACAATATGCGGTAAGAGCTTTAGAAGTAAACTCTCCTCCACGATCCGTTCTTAATCTTTTGAGCTTGTGACTTGTCTCTGTCTGAGCTTCGCTTAGAAACTTCTTGAAATTTTCATAAACTTGATCTTTTGACTTAAGCATGTAGATCCACATATATCTTGAATAATCGTCAACTATCAGGAAGAAATAGTTGTTGCCTGCTAATGATGTGGGTGTAATTGGTCCACATAAGTCTGCATGTACGAGTTCTAGAGGCCTCGTAGCTCTAAAACTTGCTTGAGAGGGAAACGGAAGTCTGCTTTGCTTTCCCGTAATACATGCATCACATACTTGAGATGGGTGCTGAATCTTTGGCAATCCACGTGCCATTCCTTTTGTGCTCAATTGTCCTAGTGAATCAAAATTCACATGTCCCATACGTGCATGCCATAGCCATGCAGGTGTATCTATTGTAGCTTGTAAACAAATCGGATTTGTTATTATGAGCTTTACTTTGTAGAGTCTGTTTTTAGCTCTTGAGACTTTCATCAATAGGTTGTTGTAGGCGCCATAGATCCATAGATGTTCATTTTCCATAATTACTTTACATCCTGATTCTGTAACTTGCCCGAGGCTTAAGATGTTGCTTTGGAGTGTTGGAATGTAGTATACTTCTGTGACTAGTCTTTGTTCTCCATTGTTACATTCCAAAACTATTGAGCCTTTACCTTTGATGTTAACACACGATCCATCTCCAAATTTTACGCTGCCTGCTATCTTTTCGTCTAACTCTGTGAAATAGGAGCATCTTCCTGTCATATGATTGCTTGCGCCATTGTCTAAATACCATACTTCATTTACATTTTCTTCATTGTGATAGCGTTTTGGTATTATCTTCTTTTCTTCGAGAACTACACTTCTTTCTTCACCAACTGCCATAAGTAATGTGGGATCCTCTTCTTCCATTACTAGGTGAGATTCTTCTTGCTTATTTCGAGGTTTAGGACATCTGGGAGCTATATGTCCTAATTCATTGCAATTGTAACATCTTACATTGCTGCCATCTCTTCTGGGCTTGTAACTACTGTTGTCATGACGATTCTTAGTGGGATTTCGATCACTTCTCTGATCTTGATGGCTATATCTGTCAAAGCTCTTCTTCTCATATCTTTGACTCTTATTGAACTTCCTAAAGTTCTGTCTACCTCGATTCTGATTGTAGTTCTTGTAATTGCTGTTAGGTCTTCTATCTTGCCTTGTAAATAACAGTTACTCTTGACCGGCTGGTCCATATTTCTTCTCATCTCTTGACTTAAGGCGTTCCTCATAAGCTTTAAGTATTCCAAGCGCTTCATCTAACGTCATGGAATCTATATCTGAATATTGCTCTATGGATGCAATAATCTGTAGGAACCTTTCTGGTACAGAGTCCAGCAATTTTCGTACCAACATCGACTCTTCAATTGTCGTTCCTAGGGTTTTTGACTTTGTACTAATCGCACTTAACCTACCAGCAAACTGGTCTATGGTTTCTGTCTCTCTCATCGTAATCATCTCAAATTCTGTGCGTAATGATTGAAGTCTTGCTTTCTGGACTCGGTCAATTCCAATAAATCTTGTCTTTAATGCTTCCCAAATTTCTCTTGCTGTATTATGTGACGCCACCTGCATCACCATATCTTCTGGAATTGCCTGGAAGAGATAGGCAATCGCTGTCTTATCCTTCTTTACATCTACCGTTGACGTGCCTTCTATGGGTTCCACTACTTCCCAAAGACCATTTGCACTCAATATTGCTTTAACACGAACAGCCCAAATCGTGTAATTTGTAGATGTCAACATCGGTGTTTGAAGGCTAAAAGTGAGAGTCTCCTTTGTGACTGACTCTCTTAATACTGTCTCTTTCGACATTGTGGGTTTAACGGGCGTCTTCTGCGGACTTTTGTTCTTCTTTTTCCCTATTGTCCAAATCTAATATGGACTACCCACGCTTCTTTAGGAACTTTGTTCGACCACTTTTGTCAAACAAATTTTCGACCCCTTCTTAAAGTCGATAACGGTATTGATATTCAAAGAAAACTATATAGGTTTAACAATTTTTTGATATTTTGTAAGGCCTTGAACAATAATACCAAAAGGTTTTGTCAAACTTATGTAGTCTTATAAGTTTTGATTATCAATAAATGTTCCTTTCAATATCTAAAAGTCAAATGCTTTTTGACTTAATAATCCTCCAACAATTTTGATTAGTGTTCTTTTAATAACACTCAATCTATAAAACACCCTTCTAAAATAAACAAACTCACTTTGTTTAATATTTTTCGACTTCAATAAAATCCTCTTTCGAATCAGTGATAAACCCGAACACTGATTAATAATTTCTTTATAATATCTCTCAATAATTATAAAGTTTTTTCAAGATGGAACTTACGTGGGTTGACTATCCAAAAGTCAAACCTTATCCACGATTTCTTTTTTTTTTGTGAGGGTTGACTTTAAAAGTCAACTACTTCTTCTTCAACAAAAAAAAAAACTACTGCCCGATACAAACACTCCAATCCTTTTGTGTTTGTATGATCCGATCAGAATACTAATTATGTCCGATCCTTCTAACAAGTCTCTCTAACTTGTTCTAATAATCGAATACGAAATTTTTTCAGAAAAAAATTTACGGTTCTTGTTAAAAAAAAACTTTAATCCTTTGATAAACTTCAATGTTTTGATAAAAAATTTGCAAACCGTTTCTGTTTCGTATCAATGATTGTTCGATGATGAGTTTTGAAATAAAAGAACTTGGTTTTGATTATAAAAATTTTGGCGGGAAACAGAACTCTTCGAACGAAAAAAAACAGAGTGTGGAAAAAAAGTTTGTGAATTCTGATTTGGATTAAGTTTCTAAGTATTCGATTATGATAAACTAATAGGGCAGGGATAGATATAACCGTCTTTAACGTGATAAAGCAATTCGTTCCGATTCCGGTGTTTCGCCGGAGAAGATGAAGTTGGCCGGAAAATCTGACCGGTTCTTATTCTTCCTCTTCGAACGGTTATAACGATGTGTATTGATCTTCTCTTGATCCTGATATGGCCTATGATAATTGTTCCACTGAATAATAACTTCTGCGTCGGTCTCTGTTAATCGGAGAAAAAAACAGAGGATCGAACTCAATCGTCTTCTTCTTCGTGACTTCTGTAAACGATGGAACTTTTGATAAACTCTTGCTCTGATGCCAAATGAAGGACACAGGATCGATTTGAGGGAAGGATCTTGAGAGAGAATATGAGAAACTAAAGATTCAACACATACTATAAAATGATACAATGTTTGGGTATTTATACATGATGAAGGGGTGTGTCCCCTTGATACTAACCGACGTGTCGGTTCATTAACAAACTAACATGACCCTTGACTAAACTTGGGATAATATATATACTTATGATATACTTGATATAATATATGTTTGGGAAATAAGAATTATATGTCTAACAGACTCCATACCTAAAACCCCTTCCAAATCCTTGCTTTTGGGATCCCCGTCAACATTATCACCATGACCACCCCTTGAAATAACTCGACCATTAAACATAACTCCTTTTGGATCAAGCACTTTGGCCATTTCCGTAGCATATACTTTGTTTCTCATTGTGTAAAGATGAAGCTCACAAAGCTTACTGGCCTGAGGATCAGAAACGAAGTGGATTAAAGATTTGGACCCAGATGGTTTATGGATTTTAACTAATTTTTCATTAAATGTAATGCTTACCTTCTCTAAAAAGTTCCAAACCCCGGGCCGAAGTTTGGTCCACATACCCATGTGAGGAAATCTAAAGAGATGCCTACGTGGCTTGTCGCGGTCTTGTTCTTCTTTCTTTTTCAACATCTCATCATGCACTGGTTCAATTTCCGAAAACCGGAAGCATCGAGATATTTTAAATACATAATTCTCAGCATATAATCGTATAGAATCATTAAATAGAAAAAAAATTACTAACTTATCAGAATTGAGAAGGGTGTGATCAAGATCTAGCACAAGGCACAGTTTATGGTCAGCAAACATCTTTTTCTGTTCTTCCATTCGTTTTGATCTTTCCCTCTGAATAGCAGCCCGTTGTTGGTCATCAAACCTTCCAATTAAATAATTGTTCAACATCACCCCACGCATTATGTGATTGAGAACGGCCAAGGCCCGAAGCAACTTCTCTAGAGGTGGACCTAGTCCCGTTCTGAAGGTGGCCTGGATGTGATGATGGTCCTTTTATATTTACAAAACTTGAATAGACTGGTGATGTTTGTGATGAAGGCATTTGAACAGATGCATCTGCGGTTGTAGATACGGCGTCCACAATATTCTTCAAATTTTTAGTAAATTGGTAAGTGATATCAGGTGCTGATATGGGTTGAGACGATACTCTTGGATCAGCTTGCTTTGAATTTTTCTTATTAGCCTGAGATAATACTCTTGGATCGGATCGCTTTGAACTTCCCTTATTAGTCGCAGCAGTCGATAAATTGGTGATTGGGTCTTGTTTTTGTAATGAATTACTGTGCAAAATATGTCGGGGATCACGAGGTTTCATTTTTAATTTCCCAGGGTCATCCTGCAAGACATTAAGGAATAAGTAACATATACGCATATTGAATATACAACATAAGGGTTTCCAAAAACCATAAATGGTTAAAAAAAATCTTTAAAAAAGCTTAGAACCAATGCTGAGCGTTGAACCCATAGAATAGCCATACTAAATGACCTTTCATAAAGTATAACAATTGGAACTATAACGAAAAAGATAGGGCATGGAACATGCTGACCGTTGAAGATGTACGTGGTTTTTGCATCTTATCTGCTAATTTTTTCTCGCCCATCAATGACTGAGAGGCAACTGTAGCCATTGGCGTAGAGCCCAAAAGAGAAATTTGGCTTGTTTGTGTCACTTGGTTTCTAGGATCAACTAACCTCTGTTGTTCTATACTACTGATTAAATGCATCCATTGTGTAGGATTTACCGCAATATCTTTTAGAACAGCTTGCAAGGATGCTAAGGTGGGATTGACGCCTGTAACAGGAATATGCACACTCCCACTACTAGTACTGGGTAAAGCAGAGGTTGGTGGAACATTTTCTACGCTTCTAGTTTGTGAGACGGCCATAATGCTCCTAGGATTACCAGACTTTGAAAATTCAATTTTTGGCCTTTTTGGTGCGGGACCATCTACCAAAACAGGCTCGTCAAAAGTTTTCTGCTTTCTTGAGCCTTGGAATCCATCAAGTGGCTCAATTATAGGCTGTTTACTGGACAATGGAACTCTGACTTGGCTGACTTCCAAGGAGCTTGAAGAATTGGCTAACCGGAATCGGGGGTCCCTGGTTTTGTTTAGAAACCTAGTCACGGTACTAGATGTGGAATACACAGGAGCAACGTAGCTGTCATTTGCTTGTAATTGCACATTATGTACTTCCGGACACTAAAAACATTTCTTTTCTCTAAAGTAGCAGACTATACAAAACTTGAATTCTGAACATTTGAGAAACTAGAAACCTCTCCGCCACAATCACCACTTGCATCATCACTTTCGTCAGAAGGGGTGGGGCTTGGGAGATCATTTTACAAAAATGTATTTCGACTAAATTTCTGTTGATAGGTAGATACAACATTTAAAGCATCCGTTTCATAATGTTGCAGTACCACACGTGGAGTAGGTGTGGGCCATTCCGGTCTTATTTCTGCATCCCCAACAAGGAGTGCTTTGCCTAAAGGTAAAATATTTGTGGTTTCTCGTGTTGGTGATGGAAGACTGTCAACATCATGATCCTTATGAAGATCAAGAAGCGGAAGCAATACTCTGTTCTTGGAAGTAGATGTTTGTATTTTCAAAGATTCAGATTGCGTAGAGTTTTGATCGGAAGAACCAATAAGCATTACATCCAATACAGGTTCCTCATTTATAGAAAACACTTCCTGATTAACATGATTCGGTACATCTCCTTCATTATCATCATCCTTGGTACTTGAACAATCGGCATTAGAGTTACATGACAGAAACATGCTCTCTACCTGTTGATACCAAAAAAATAAAAAATAAAAATCAGTAATCGGGTCACTACGAGATACTCAAAGGTAAATGGCTTGCTTTAAACCACACCTCCTTCAACGATTCAGGGGAGAACATAACAGACACATGGCTTTTCACATTACTCAGCATTCTGTAAAAAAAAGATACATGGTATGGGCTATAATAAACATTCCATACAGCATTAAATGACCAGATCATACAACATCCAAATGAAAAGAGACGAAGACCTTGATATTATGTGCCGACTCAGTTCCTTTTGATTTTGGCTCATGGAACAAAATACCTGCAATCAAACACTTCTTAGCCCCTTGTCTATATATTGGAACAACAATAACAACTAAAAGTGTATATACCGAAACTAATCTTAAACAATATCTTACAGAATTAACTAGTTGAATAGCGGAAAGCGCCAACTGAACCAAATCATCTTTATTTGAAACAGAATTTTCCGAAAGCAAGGTTGACAAACTGTCCAGCATATCCTCGAATCTAGAACACACTCCATTAAATGATCTACAAGCAAAACATTAACATTAAGTCTACCATTAAACTTGCACCAAAACGTCAAAAGTTTCAGTAATCAAGTTCATCGTTTAGTTTATTTCGCTTTTTTTACGAACATCCACAAACTTACTTATTTGCATCATTCAATGTTATACCCTCCAACCCAATCCGAATCACATCAATCCACTTCTCAACATCATCATAATCATTATCCTCTCCTTCTTTACCAATATCGACAACCTCCGTAGTAACCAAATCGATCTCACCTTCCTCCAATTCCCCTTCTTCCTTCTCACTATCATCACTACTTAAATCCACTACAATCTTAGCATTGTAGTTATCCCCGGTCGTCGTTGTATCGATATTCAAATTAGTTAAACAATGATCAAGCGGTTTATTCTGCACAGCCTGTGCCCAAGCAAAGTTATACAATCCAGGTGCATAGTTCCTAGCCATCTTATACTTCTTCTGGTACTTCACTAGATCCTGCATCGTCCAAAATCGAGGTCGCTCGTTCAATTCGACAACCGACACATCCATCCTATTAGCAGACGGATTCTTATTCTTAGTAGCAAAAACCTCTGCACTAATCTCCTCAACAGAACCCAAATCCGAAATCTCTTCTTCCTCTGCATCCATTACAGATACCAATAAATCGTTGCCCATTAATTTTATCCGTTTAACAAATTTGAGAGCTAGGGTTTTGGAATATTAACGTAGCCCTAATTGACCTTATTGTGTTGTGGTTTTATAATTGTATTGCAAAATATGGAATCTGTGTGTAATAATTGAAAGATTGATTTAATAGGTTGGAATTCTTAAAATAAAAAAAGTGAAGATCAAAAGACGGGAAGAGGGGTGAATCGATGAGCAGAAATAGAAATATATATATTTTTTTGAGAAATATAATAATATGTAGTGAAGTTGTTGGTGAAGAGGATATTTAAAGGAAAATAAAGGGTAGAGATCTACACCGTATACGTCAGCGATCCTTAACGTGGAACATGTTGTCCTTGACCAATCTTTTTTTTTTTCTTCGTAAATGTTAAAAGCCATATGGTGAAAGTATATTTCATATCGTCCTTCTCACAACTTTATATCGTATTTCGGTTTTAAATTTTCCATCCCAAAACGAGGTATGGGTCTTTTCCTTCAACCATCCGACAACCAATTGATAAAAAGAAAAAGAAACTAGGGGGCACGAGATGACTACATGTGATTGGTTGTGAAGAATGAGTAGACTCGGAATGTTCTGTCAGTGATTTCAACGCTTTCTCCATGAAAATTTGTGGTACCAAAACACAAGGGATGGTGTTTCCTCCATGAAATTAGGAGCTTGTAGGGTTGTAGGCTAACTGGTGAGCGGGATTCAAACCCAAAAGACACGTAGTAGGTGGGTTAACGACATGGTCAAGAGTAGGATCCAGCTTCAACTTCTCCTCCACCAACCTTGCCATACCAATAACTCCTAAAAGAGATCAAGGGCTTTGCAATTAATCTCCAATCGAATTTCCTCCTTTGGTCCTCCAACAAAACAACCAATGAGGAAGGATTCTGGAACATAATCAATATGGTAAGAGAGTCATTCAAATTCTTCTTGGTATGCTACCATGGTGGTCTTCTGTTTAACTGGGTTAAGGCCTCAGCAAGGCCTTCGTAATCAGTTGGGCAATGATGCCACTGTAATGCTATCCCGTCCAAATGAAAAGAGGCAAGACGAACATTGTCGTTATCAACTACATGTAACTCAAAGTATTGTTCGGCTTGGTAGATCCAACCGGCCTGTTCATCCTCACTAAAACGGGGAAACTGTATCTTCAAGTAGGGTTTGTGTAATTAATATCATAAAGCACTAGTCTAATTCACATTATCTATCTATATCTATATCTATATCTATATCTATATCTATATCTATATCTATATCTATATCTATATCTATATCTATATCTATATCTATATCTATATCTATATCTATATCTATATCTATATATAAAGCATGAGGAAGGGATTCTTGTAAAATTAAGTAAATACAAATTTAATTGATCAAAGTACAAAAATTTGATGCAGTTGTATAAGGGTAAAGAGTCTTTTTAATCATCATGTTAATCTATACTACATTATATACTATATATAAAGCATGAGGGAAGGATTCCTGTAAAATTTAAGAAAATAAAATTTAATTGCTCAAAGTACAAATATTTGATGCAGTTGTATAAGGGTAAATGAGTCTTTTTAATCATCATGTTAATCTATACTACATTATATACTATATACAAAGCATGAGGGAGAGATTCCTGTAAAATTTAAGTAAATACAAATTTAATTGCTCAAAGTACAAATATTTGATGCAGTTGTATAAGGGTAAATGAGTCTTTTTAATCATCATGTTAATCTATACTACATCTTTTAGTACCTTCATTCTTCATTAATAATAGCACATCCGATCAGTTGTGTAACCCTCGAATTGAATGCACAATTGATTTTACTCATTTATTTGAAACGTCCATCCATTATTATGTACTAATTGTGGGCATAATGTTAAATTCCTTTCAAATCCCCCTTAAATCGCCAATTGAAGGGTATATATCATTGTATAAAAACATATATCTTAAAGAAATAATTACGAATGAATCAATAATAGCCACTGCTAGTCTACTGTTTGTCTGCATATATTATAATGATTAGGTGTGGACAAATGAACAATATTATTTTAAAGTTAAATGGCAACTTTTGCAATTAAAACATAGAACTAGTCTGTAAAATATTGTTCTAACCTTAAAATCTGACCTTAGGCTGTTAGGTAGCGGCGGTTGGCGGAGCAAGTGAGCAGTGAACAGAGGTGTAGCAGGCGAGGAACGGCGTTAAGAAGAGTATTATCGATAAGTAGATTTGTAGGGTATTTTATTTAGGAGTTATGGATTGGGTAAGGAAAGAAAGGGTGTTGTGTTTTATTTAGGAGGCTGAAGAAGATAAGAGAACCTTAAAAAGGGTTGGGTCAATTTTGTAATTATGTTACTAAAAAAACGCGTCTAGCATGTATAGAACCGGGGACCTACTCTTTAGAGGGTGAGAGACTTAACCATCGAGCCACTCACGTGATATAGCAATGGGCTCATGCCAAAATTTCTTATGAGTTCATGGCTCATTTTTCCTATATTTCTACTAAAAATTGAAAACACATTGGGTTCAGCTGAACCCGTTTGGCTATACCTAAATCCGCCCCTGTGACACAGGATAAAGCCATGCTCGCTTATTTGACTTTGTTTTGGATAAACCACACACCCTCGCTCGCGCCCCCCTCAAATCCAAGACAAAACCCTTGCTCGCTCCCGTGACCGTGGTCGTTTGTGCTCGCTCGTCGGCTCTCGTGCGGGAATGTTGTGGTGTTCGCGAGCCACGTGGCTCATTGGCTCGCGTACCAAAACGGACGTTAATGTATTTCGAAATTTACTTCATGGGATGAAAATAAGGTTTTGTTGAAAGAGTAAAAACGCACGTCAATAATTGCAATCTACAATTTAAGATGTTAAAATTTTAAAATTGCCAACACACATGTTTTTTTTCTGTAAAGTACATTAAGGCCCATGTGTATGGAGGAAGGTAGTCCTTTAGGGATGGGTCGTCATGTAAGCCACCATGTCATTGTGGGATAGGCTCATCAAGATATAGACGGAGCAAGGGTGTGGGAGATGCCAATCACCAGCCTCATTGAATTCGTCTTGTGGCCGATGATTTGGACGAGTCGAGCCCCCAAGGGGGCAGTGCGGACGATCCAGGCCGAACCGGTGACAAGCCCCACACCTACGAGCCTAATGTCATTCGAATTTATACAATATTCCAGATAAGACGAATACCTATAATCATTGTTGAGTACGGATCAATGAGTTCCCACTTCACAGTCAAGAAGAATAATTATTTAATACGGATATGTGTATAACTTGGGGTACAAACGAGTCGAGTCCGAGCTCGAGCTTGATTAACATATGACAGTTCGAGCTCGGTCGTTTATTATTCATTAGTTAATATATTAAATAAAGATAAAATAAATAATAGGGTAATTTAGGCTCGCGAACTCAATGAGTAAAGCTCGAGCTCATTTACTAAACAAACTTAGTTTTAGGTTCAGGCTCGGCTTGTAAACAAGTTCAAATAAGCTAGGCTCAGCTTGTAAACAAGTTCAAATAAGCTTAGCCTAGCTCGTTTACTAACCAATTTTAAATAAGAGGTAAATATTATTAAGTATTAATAAAACTAATGTTAGTGTTATAACTTTTGGTAGTTAAGTCATCTCGTTCAAAAAAAAAAAAAAAATACAATTGATGCTATATTTTTTTTAACGACAAATGTCTTTCTCCTTGTGAACGACTTTGCCTTGCCACTTGACCACCAACTCCAGTGGTTACAGTTGATGCTATATGGTTACAAGGGAAAACAAACCAACTTAAATACAACATGTGTAGCAAAAGAAATATATCCATACTTGTGGGATCTGGTCCACTAGGTTTTTTCGTAGTGTAATTTTTACCAAAATTGATACGGATTCGTATTAGTGGAAGCTAGAAATCCTAGCTTGAATACCTGCCCTTCGGTCGACCGAACAGAACAGAAGAAATAAACGAAACTTTATTGATTAAAAAAACTCTCTACCATCCAACCTTTGATTACATAGTTTATATAGGAAACTAGAAAAGACAAAAGATAAACAAACTGGGAAAAGATAAACACAAATCAAATTTAAATGAGATAAACATAAATTAAAATGGTTGGATGGGTTATCATAAATTTGAATTCCCTTAGCCACTTTTGGACGAAGCAGGCTTGTGAATATTGTCGGGTGGGTCTTTTAATGGGCCTGGTGGATCTTCAAGTGGGCCGAGATCCGTATCATCCTCCCCCTCTAAAAAAGGACTCGTCCTCGAGTCATCGTCTACTTCGGGCTCATAAGGAGTTAAATCCACAACATTAAATGTGGCTGAGACTTTGTAATGACCCGGAAGATCAATCTTGTACGCATTGTCATTGATACGTTTAAGAACACGAAACGGGCCATCGGCTCACGGTTGGAGCTTCCCATACCGGCCCTGTGGAAACCTATCACGTCTCAAATAGACCCACATGAGATCTCCTTCATTAAAAACAACTTTCCTCCGATGTTTGTTTACCCTCGCATGATATTGCAAGTTATGTTTAATGATTTGGTCCCTGACTTGTTCGTGTAGAAGCTTTATTTGTGCGACCTGCTCATCTCCTTCAGCACTGTAATGTTCAAGCTCAGGAAAAGGTGCCAAATCGAGTGGTGTGAAAGGATTGCGCCCATAAACAACAAAGAATGGACCTCTGCCCGTGGAGCCATGATTCGATCGATTATAGGCGAATTCTGCTTGAGGAAGAACAAGGTCCCACTTCTTCGGATTATCACCAACTAAACTTCTAAGTAAATTGCCCAAACTATGATTTGTAACCTCGGTTTGGCCGTCGGTTTGTTGATGGTGAGAACTACTGAATTGTAACTTTGCACCCAAACGTTTCCATAAAGTTCGCCAAAAATGACTAATGAATTTGACATCCCGGTCAGAAGTGATGGTTTTAGGTTCGCCATGTAAACGAACAACTTCGGCAAATTAAAGACGGGCAACTTGTGATGCATCATAAGTTTTTACACACAGAAGAAAATGGGCCATCTTTGAGAACCGATCAACGACAACCATAATGGAATCTTTCTTGCGTTGGGTCAAAGGTAACCCCAAAACGAAGTCGATGCTAACATCCTCCCAAGGCCGTACAGGAGCTGGAAGCGGAGTGTATAAGCCTTGATTGGTATGGTGAGTTTTTGCAATGTGACAAGTTCGGCACCGATTTAAAACTTTAGACACCTCCTTAGAAATGTTTGGCCAATAAAAGCGATCTTGAACTAAAGAGGTTGTTTTCGCCCGACCAAAATGACCCGCCAACGCTCCCTGATGACATTCGAGTATAATTGCTTCGCGAAACGAGGAAACAGGAACACATAAGCGGCATCCCATGTAAAATAACCCATTCTTGCGAATGAACTTTTTATATGAACCGGTTTGTGTTTTCTGCCATACATAAAAAAAACGGGGTCCTCCTGATACAAGTTAGAAAATGACCGAAACCCAACCACCTCAAAAGCCATGGACGTCATCAAAGCGGGGCGACGACTCAACGTATCCGCGACTGAATTAGCAGATCCCGCCTTATGGAGAATAACAAAACTAAAGTCCTGCAGTGTTTCGACCCATTTAGCGTGGCGAGGATTAAGCTTAGCTTGACCTTGAATGAATTTTAGAGCTTGGTGGTCGGAGTAAAGAATGAATTCTGCCGTTAGGAGGTAATGTCGCCAATACTCAAGGCTGCGAACGATGGCATAAAATTCCTTATCATACGTACTATATCGTCGCCTCGTGTCGCTCAACTTCTCACTAAAAAACGCAATGGGACGGTGTTGTTAACTCAAAATGCCACCAATCCCCAACCCGGAGGCGTCACATTCAACTTGAAAGATATGCTCAAAGTTTGGCAAGGCTAGGACAGGAGCATTTGTGACGGCTTGTTTAAGTGTTTCAAAAGATTGTTGTGCAACAGAAGACCAAACAAACTAGTTGCTCTTTAGACATTCAGTAATAGGAGCCACTAGTGTACTAAAATTTCGGATGAACTTCGGTAAAAAGATGCAAGACCATGAAAACTTCGGACATCATGCAAAGACTTAGGTGTGGGCCACGTAGTGATCGCCGATACTTTGGACTCATCCATGCAAATGCCGTTTCCTGAAACCAAATACTCCAAGAAGATTACCTCTGAAGTTAAGAAATGGCATTTTTTTTCATTCGCATATAACTTTTGTTCTCGCAAGACAAGAAAAATGTCGCGAAGGTGGAGCAAGTGTTGTTCGACACTTTTACTGAAAATCAAAATATCGTCAAAGTAGACGACAACACAACGGCCAATAAAAGGCTTAAAAATATGGTTCATGAGACGCATAAATGTGCTAGGCGCATTGGATAATCCGAACGGCATAACCATCCATTCGTATAACCCATCACGCGTTTTAAACGCCTTTTTCCACTCATCACTAGGTCGCATGCGAATTTGGTGGCACCCGCTACGTAGATCTATCTTTGAAAAAAAAAACACTGGCTCCATGTAAATGATCAAGCAAGTCATCAAACCTTGGAATAGGAAACCTATACTTAACGGTGATCTTGTTAACGACTCGACTATCAATGCACATCCGGAATGCACCCCCCGGTTTGGGAACCAAGAGGGCAGGGACAGCGCATGGACTCATACTCTCACGAATAAGACCTTTGTTTAGAAGCTCGGTCACTTGTCGATGCAATTCAGAAAATTCCTTCGGATTCATTCGATAAGCCGGTTTGTTGGGGATGCTTGCGCTTGGTAAAAAGTCAATGCAGTGTTGAATTTCCCTAACAAGTGGAAGACCGGCTGGAATCTCGGTGGGAAAAACATCTTGAAACTCGACTAGAAGCAGCTGTACTTTGGGTGGAACAATCGGCACCACCGGATTTGCTTCGGCAATGACTAGACCAAAAAGAATATTAGTTGGGGCTGTTTTTGTGAGTCCCGTGAATTCAGCACTTGTAAGAAGCGTAGATTCAGTGTCGTTGGTCCGTGGATCTAACGGAGCTAAAGTAATATTAATACCATACTTTTTGAAGGAGTACGTGTTTCGAAAACCATCGTGTTTGACGCGGCGATCATATTTCCACGGTCTTCCCAACAGAATGTGACACGCATCCATCGGTAGTACTTCACACCAAAGTTCATCGGTGTATTTATTACCAATCAAAAATTGAACCAAACAACGATGGGTCACTTTGATGAGGTTCCCTTTTTTTAACCATGTAAGTTGGTACGGTTTAGGGTGAGGCTGTAATGGCAAATTGAGTTTTTCTACCATTGAAGTGGCTACAATATTTTCACAGCTCCCTCCGTCAATGATGACCGTACAAACTTTGCCCTTAGAAGTGCATTTGGTGCGGAATATGTTGGTGCGAAGCCATGTTGTATCATCCGCTGGATCTGCAATGGACGTGTTAAGAATGCGTTGTATAACAAGAGACTCACCTCGATCCGGGTAGATGAGTTCAGTCCCCTCAGCCTCGTTGTCATCATTCTCGGTGTCATATGTAGGACAGGATCATCAACAAAGGCGACAAGTTGTTTGTTTGGACAATCGCGTTTAAGATGGCCAAGTCCCTGGCACTTGTAACAGCGAAGCGCATTAGGAGCCGAACCCGACTGAACGCTTGGCGGATTACTTGGTGGTGGGTCGTGTTTGACCGTATTGGTTCGGGGGTGTTGAAGACACCGTGTTTCGAGCTGGAAATCGTGTGGAAGTCGTTTTGGATTTTGCCGCCAATTGTTTCTCCACACGTTGACCTAACCTGCAAACATCATTAATGACCAATACTGCTGCAAATAAACAACATCAGATATATCCGGTCTTAGGATTCCCAGGAAACGAGCGATTGTTTGTTCGTCAGTTTCCTCAATTCCACATCGTAAACGGAGCTGCTCAAATTCGATGATCAATTCTTCAACTGAAAGTGAGTTCTGTTTCAAATTGTGATAATCCAAGAAGGCGTCTTGCGTGTGATTGATCGGTAAAAACTTGGACCGTAATAAGCGTTTCATCTTGTCCCACGTTTCAACCTTTGTTTTACCCTCCCGGTTTTGTTTGTTTTGAACATGTTCCCACCATAAAGAAGCATATTTGCGTAAGCGAATGGCAACGAGTTTTACCTTTAAATTTTCCGGAATTTGGCGAAGGTCAAAAACTCGCTCAACAGTTTGAAGCCAGTCAATGAAATCATCCGGTTGCATACGACCCTCGAACTCCGGGATTTCTGTCCGAATACCCAACGAACGGATAGGATCGGCCTGTGGTGGGGGTGGGGGGTGTGCGAAGGCGCTGACGCCTGCCAAAAACTTCATAACCGGCGTCTCTCTCGTCCCAAACATCCGACTCTGTAGCCGAGTCTCCGCAATCACGTTGTTGCTGATTGAACTCGAGTTCACGAACCTGTTCTTGAAGTCTCTCAATCTCAATGTCACGCGGGTCACGCTGTTCATAGCCGTTGCCTTCGGCGGCGAATCTACGGTTGTGACGACGATCTCCCTCGCGGTCTGACATCCTGAGTAACCTGGTGCTGCTGATACCACTTGATACAGATTCGTATTAGTGGAAGCTAGAAATCCTAGTTTGAATACCTGCCCTGCGGTCGACCGAACAGAACAGAAGAAATAAACGAAACTTTATTGATTAAAAAAAACTCTCTACCATCCAACCTTTGATTACAATAGTTTATATAGGAAACTAGAAAAGACAAAAGATAAACAAAGTGGGAAAAGATAAACACAATTCAAATTTAAATGAGATAAACATAAATTAAAATGGTTATAGATGGGTTATCATAAATCTGAATTCCCTTAGCCACTTTTGGACGACGCAGGCTTGTGAATATTGTCGGATGGGTCTTTTAATGGGCCTGGCGGATCTTCAAGTGGGCCGAGATCCGTATCAAAAATTTATATATAATAAGTCCCCCTAAATTTTACTGAAAACATTGTTAAAATCTGCAATGAACCTTTCTTCATATGTATCAATCAAACATGAGTTTGTTACGGATCATTGCTATGGATAACAAGTAAAAGCATTGAACCAATTGTGGGATAGGGTTCACAACCGGTCTGATTTCAAAACATTAATTACTTGGCTATAACCATACCATTATTCATACTTGATTGTTTAATGACTCGGACCAAATTGATGTACCTTCGTCATCAAGTTACATGGCTATATCCGCTCCATGACCCGAATTTGACGAGTTTAGTAGTTTACGAACAAGACTAGATCCGGATTTGATGGATCGATCAGTTTGATTAGTGACGAACTACCTCCTTCAATAGTTAAAAGGCCCGGTGATAGAAATTCTAAATGTTAATGTTGTTTATAACGTTGGATGACATGCTTTAAAGTTATTAAAATTTGAAGTTTACGCTCTGTTCCAGAGTTTCATTAAAGGATGGAAGAGAAAGGATCTCCCCCCTCTTCCTTCCCCTCCAATTCCTTCCAAATTGGAAAGATTGAAAATCACCCTAAAAACCTCTTTATTATCCCTCCTATTCCCTCCTTTTCCCTCCTAAAAAAAACTCTGGAACACATTTTTTCCCCACTTCCTTCCCAATCCTTTCTCTTCCATCCTTTAATGAAACTCTGGAACAGAGTGTTATAGTTACATTACACTTGTAAGTTTGAATTATACATTGTCAATTTATGCAGAATACTTAAGGTCAATGTTTGAATAATTTGTCATTCTAATAACACATATTAACGACAAAAACATGTTTAAAAGCAAGCATACTTTAAAGTTAAAGTTCAATTAAATATAATTCGTCAAATTTGGTTACCTTTGAATAATAAACAAACATGGTCATATGTCGACCAACCATAAAATTAAAAAAAAAAAAACAATTTTGTAACTCGCCTAACTCCACCAATACCCATAAAAAATTAAAAAAAATAAAAACAAAACAAATGTATAATAATATTCTTAAAATCAAAGTATATATTGATTATATTCATAGCTTCTTCTACGTATGTTTCCCTTTTTGTGTCTCGTATTACAGAAAATAAAGCAACGAATCAAACTTTTCTTCAATGCGAAGATGTACTTCCTTGTGAACACGCGTATGGAGACATAGCTACGTGCCTGCAATAATATATGCAAATTTATTATTATTTTTAATCAAGTATTTTTTTCCAAAAAAAAAAAAAATAGTAAACAACTGTTCTTAAACTTTATTTTTTACACTTTTTAACGGTTTATTACAAAGACGCGCTCAATCGTAAAAGAGAACTCTAATGACCACATTATATACATGGACGCGCTTTTATTAGATTTTTTTTTTTTAAAGGTGTAGATCGACTGGTTCCCCACTGACTTGCTAACATCCCTGTTAAGTGGTTAGGCAAGCCACGCGAGTTCGAAACAGCCCTACTAAATTTGGTGCCGCTGAGGGGTAAAACTCGCCTCTACCACCCATGGCTATTATGTCCATGGCAGGAATCGAACTCGCAACCCCGGGCAAGGAATCCCCCTAGTGGGTGAAAACCTTTCCCACCTCACTTGGCACGCGCTTTTATTATATGGTTACACAGTTACACGTAACCATTTTATTGTATCACTTTAAGAATATTCTCGTAATTTTCAACTTCTATCATGTAATCTTTATAAGAAACTAGACTATTGCCCGCGTTGACACCAACCTTTCTTTACGCTTCTCCAAAAACATCCGCAACGATCTCTTCCTTGACATTGGTAGATCTGATCAAAATGAACAAAACAAACGTTAATTGTTTTTGCATAAACTATAATAATAATAATAATAATAATAATAATAATAATAATAATAATAATAATAATAATAATAATAATAATAATAATAATACAAAATCAAAAGTTTTTTGCATAAACTATAGTATACGTACCATTGCTGAGTGCTAGACCTATGCATTGAGTCTGATTACTTTCGGTCTTAACAAGTGTTGATTCAACAACATTGTTAGAAACTGAGTTCACACTACGCTCAGCAAGTTTCATAATACACTCCGCCTGATTAGGAGTAACATCAAAAACCGAAACCGTTCCGTTGAAGAAGATAGTCATTGGAGCGACAGTTACCGGCATATTAACAATGCCGGAGTCCTGGTTATAAACTGTTGGCGTTTGAAGCTGCAGATTAGACGAAAACGCAGTGTTCGCCGCGTAACTGTTAGCAGATGCTGAAGCAATCGCGGATTTCAGAAGCTCCGGATTGATTTTCGATATCACGCATTGAATATCTGCAGATTCGTTAATGTATATTCAATTAGATAATGAAAACAATGCAATTTAAAAATAATAATAATAATTGAATGGCCAACAAAGCCTTGCCATCACGTTTGTGATCACAGACAGCGTTGGTGACCTAATCCGTCACTAATTCTAGAAAAAACTCATCGCGCAATGTCTCATTGTGAAAACCATTCGCTTACACTTAACTTTTTGTCACGAACGAGACTTTAACCAGTGACATCATTAGAAAAAGTCATCTAGGTACAGCTAGAGCGTTGCTGGTTTGGTGAAATGAAAATATTAAACCCTACCTCGGCGATCGGAAACCTTTTTGGAAGACAATTCGTCTTCGAGACGGAAGAAATCGATTGTAGATGATTGAGACATGATGATAGTAAAAGATATGATGAAGCTATTGATGATTTGAATGAGGGAGAAATATAATGTGAAATGAATGATATGATGAAGGATTTGGAAGATGGTTTATAGGTTGGTATTAAGTAGTAGGATAAAATGAAAATATGTGCACGAGATTAATGTGCTGTGAATTCGTTGGGGTTTGTTTCACGACTACCTTTCACACTTTCAAACACGGCTTTTTATTTATTTTATTATTTTATTTATAAAAAATAAGAAAAAGGAAAGGCCACAAGAAGGAGTTGAACACGTGTTTGATTCGGTCTCAATAATGGACTTGTAGCTAGTTCAAAATAATTTATAGGCACATGGTTATTATTTAATGGATATATTCTGATCATAAGGTTTAGAAAGAAACAACCAATATTCTTTGTTTTGTTTTGAAAAATATGTATCTGTCGTTATATTTGCAATGGGTCCGAATCAAACAATTCGGGTTATTCATGTCGGGTATTCGGTTTGATTTTTTTTTTTAATTTATTATATTATTAGTGATAATAAATCATCTAAAGTATTTTATTTTATATAAAAATGTGAAGTTAAACTATATAAAATGTGACTGGTAGAGGGGATGTTTCCTTTTCATTTCCTATTTCAGTTTTTTTTAGCATGTTTTGATTTTAATGTGCTATGTTATCTACTTTTTTTATTGTTACTTTTGTTGTACATAGGTTTATATATTGTGTTCAATAAATTAGAAACAAAAAAAATGAAAAGTATTTATTCTCTTTTCTTTTCTAATCCTCCATCTATGTTTTGTAATGGTATCATGTTTAATTATTTGATAATTATACACCTTAAATTAGCTTCCAACACAAACTGACACTTTTGTTTACTAATTCAAGATTGAAGATGTAACTAGAATAATGGACGAAAGGAAAATGATGCAAATTGGATACAAACTTCTCTTCTTTGGCCTCTCTATTATAGAAAACATAAGTGGTAACTTTCGGACCCCGGGTGACCGGGTAAAAAATGCGCTAATATTATTTTAGGGTAGGATTATCATAACTTTCTTGAGAGGTGATGAGATTTTGATTCGCAAACGGCATCTTTTGCATCTTCAAGAACTCCCTTCGAAGTTGCTACTCGATCAAATCAGGTCTCCTTTCACCCGGCATAGCCAGACAGTGTAAGGGAGCTCCTGGTTTCACCTAGTTGACTAGTTCACCAATTTGGCAATTTCGGGAAAAACCCGACTATTCGCCCGCCCGAAAGCACGACAACAAATAATCGGTAAAACCTGACGCCCTTGGAGATCGAACTGGTGACCATTCGGTCCCCGGTCTCCCTTCATCGGACCATCTACCACTAGGCTATACCCAGCGGTTGATGGTTTTAAATCTGTTAGTGGAAATCAATGGATGTTCATGAACCATAAAGTGTACTTATCAGCACACCATATGTTCTCAACATTCCTCCGGTTTGATTACTCCTTAAATGCGTTTATGTAGAGTGCATAACCCCGTTAGATACCACCACAAACATTGAGCCTTCTTACATGATTTGTAGATTTCATAGATCATTAGTGTTCTTTTGTGCCACCATCGTGTTTGTCCACCCAATACTCCCTTATCTAATTGTTAACATGTTAGTTAATTTTTGATTATTCATATTCAACGATTCGTGCTTCTATCCATAATAGTAATAGTATGTGCAGCCCACAAATTACTAGTTTTAAAAGTTATGGTCTATATACGTTCTTGGTAGATTTTGAATAAGAGTAAATTTGTGTGTGTCCGTTAAAAAAAAGAGTGGGCTTTTGTGTGGAGTAAAAAATTGATGAGTTGATTATCTATATCTATATCTATACTATATTATAAAGGAGAAGAGATGTATATGATTGTCATTTTGTTATGGGTACAAATTTTATTGCTACATACACAAGTTAATAAAACATATTTTATAGGGTTAATTTAGTCACTTAATGATAAATTAAGATACTTACAAGGTTATTAATGTAAATTAACCATCATCCCATACCTCACATCCCAAAAACCTATTCCATATGTGCCCTCATGCGTATACCAATCGGCTATTGAAACCCAACTGTCGGAGTAATCAACAACCATCAATATGTTATAATTTCTACAGTTTAATCGTTCGCGTGGATACAACTTTATTTAATCTCCCGTTTCTCCTCCAAATCCTCATTTTCTTCTTCCTTGCTATCATCAATTACTCCACTCAGTGCGTTGTTATGTCAGTTATGGTTGAAAACCAGTAGCGTGGTTGTGCGGATGATGATGACATAAAAGACCTTGACGACGATGGTTTTTTAAAATACCAGTTCCCGACAAACCATAGGATGTTTATGTACTTTGTATGCTATTTGAAATCTAAATTCTATTAATTGATCTGAAAGGTTTCTAGATTTATTAGGGCCTTTTAGGTTTTTCCGTTGGGTTTATGTAATTTGACATTAAGGTTATTTCTTTTGGCTATCTCATTCTATTTTCATATGCTTGTTTTCTTATGTGTTCATATATTTTGCTTTTATAAATTGAAAGTGTGCTAATTGTTATAGCTTTAGCCATAGTTATTTCTTTAGTTTGTTTTTTTATGACACTTTGACACCTGCTAATATTAATGACTATCCTTGGTTTGTTGCCTATTTATTGTTCTTTTGCAGGTTAATAGAACTGAGAATGTTTCTGTTGGACGATTTGCGTGCCTTGCCAGTACTGTTCTGTACCCTTGACGTATGTTTATTTCTTTTCTCAAACGTTGTAGCGTTCAGTTTACTTGGGTTGGTTTCTTTGTATGAATATAATAGATTCCGGTTAACATTATGTGGCATGCAAAGGTGGTTAACTCGGTAAATTTGATCGGGCATGTTAAGATTCCAGTTCAGTTTGAAGCTTCTTCTGATGGTAAAAGTTGGGCTGGTATTATTATTTATTAGGATGATGATATTCATCTGGTGCTTTTATGACATCATTTTGGTACTGTTTATGTGTTTGGTTATTGGTTTCTTGTTGAGAAAACAATATTTGTGAAATTACTAAATTCCTTATTGTTACAAACTGTAGCGTTTTATTGAGAAAGTAAGATTTTGTTTGGAACAAAAATGTAATGTTTGTTGATAAAAAAATTCCTTTTAGTGATAACATAGCTAACATCATTCACAATAGGTCGGTTTTGGGAGTTTTTAAGGAGAGGGGGAGGATGGACGTTCAAAACAATCTCCTCCGAAACCCTTTTCTCATCTCCTAGTAAAACACCCACATACTCATACGATAAATCAGGATCTGATTCGGATCTATTAGCATGATGGACCACCTTTCTGAATACCCCTCCAACAACATCAATGACTTCGTTCGACAACAGGTGGAGCAGAATTCCTTGTACTTTGAGCCATGCTAACATCTCAAAACCAAACGCTTGGCCTTCCAATATACTAATCTTCAAGAACTTGTCCACCGTCAACACAGCAGCATCACGAACCAGAGAAGCGTTCTCTAGAACATCGAACGTAAGTAATACGTCCAACCCTCCCAAATACTGAACTATTCTAAGAAACAGACAAGTCCCACTCACCGTAACCTTAATATTCTTTAATGCTTCAATATCAACCATTGTTGCGACTAGTGCCCTCCTATGCACCTCTTTAAACGCATCGACATTATTGTCAATAGTAACCGACTTACCTACAAGCATATCCTTAAACGAACATTCACCAGTGTTCATACGTTGGTGCACCATCATTCCTGTGATCTTCAGTAGCCTGTTGTTTCTTATGATTATTATGAGCATGGTTTGGTTTAAGCGTATTATTATGGCTTATCTCACCATCTTCTAAAACAAACCGAGCCATACTAAACCATAATCTATACTCACCCATGCGAATGTTATGTAAGTTCTTCAACAGATCGTCCTTATCTTTGACATCAAGCAACGAAACAAAACCAAATTTGTTACCTCCTTTGTCTCTCTTTCGTGCGATATAAAGATCGAAAATATGGTCATACGCACGAACCTCCACGGCCAAATCAGACCCACTGCATCTTTCCGGTAGATTTGTGACGAAAAACTTGGTAATACGATGTTGGATGTTGTCCGGGATTGGCTGCCGGCGGCGACTCTCCACTAGAGTTTCATTAGGAGAAACTGTATATAATCAACTCACTCAGTTTTGTAACATTTTATGATAATTGATATATATATATATATATATATATATATATATAAGAAATGGGGGAGGATCAAATGGGAAGAAACTTATTGTGAGAACAAAAAGAAGAAATGAACATTAAATAGTTTAACTCTTCTCACATTAATTATTATCACTTTAATTAATTAGTCATTAACACTTTATTCTACACATTATCAAATTTAGTCCTACACATGTCAAAATTCATCCTACATATATCGAAAATTATCACACGTTTATCCTACACATATCGAGATTATCATACGTTAATCCTACACATATAAAATTTCAGCCTACATTTGTTCTACACATATCGAAATTACCCTTCACTATAAATTAGGATTGATATGAAAGAATATATTTTGAATTTGAATTAAGAGTTTCATTAATTTAACTAGTTTAAGGGGGTTACAAAAAATTAGTCATTTACTTAACATTAAAGGCCAATGGGGTGGTGATCCATTGGTAAAAGCAAAGCTTTTAAAACACTTAGGTTGTGGAAGGTCTTGGGTTCAAGTCCCACAGACTACAGGATTTAAAAGAAATTAACCTTTCAAAAAAAAAAAAAAAAAACTTAACATTAAAGACAATTATTATATGAAGGATTCCTATTGGTTGAAATTTGTTCTTTTTCTTCTTAAAATATTTTTTATTCTCATTTAACTCTTCACTATAATAAATAAGATCACTATAATAAATAAGATTAAATGTGAAAGTTAAGTACATTAAGCATGCATTTTTATTAAATATAAAAACACATTAAAAAACCTATTTAATGTAGCTTTTATGTAGAATATGTAAAAAAATTATGAAGGGTTGTGCATAGAAATATTTTATTTTATTTTATTTATTTATTTAAAAACCCAACGATTGTTTTCGCCTTTGGGTAACGGTCACAAACATAGTTGTCAAAAGCGCGCCTAGGCGAGGCCTAGGCGAGAGGCGCACCAAGTGCGCTACGCCCTGTGAGGCGCACGCCTAGGCACTGAGGTGCACTATCATGGCTAATTTCCGGCCAAATTCAGGCTAAAAGTTGCATAAACCTCTAAAACATCCTCAATGAGTCATGAACAATTCCTAAACAACCCTAAAACATCCTAAAGCAGCCTTAAACAAGTCTAAAACATCTCTAGAATCCCTAAAAAATGTATTTTATACTATGCGCTTAATTATAAAAAGCCGTCGTTTTTTATGCGCCTTGCGCCTAGGCTCTAGGCTCGGCCCATGCGCCTTGAGTACGCCTAGACGCTTTGACAACTATGGTCACAAACCTACATCACCTTTCCACGAGTGTGACCATGGTCGCGGGTTTTAAAAGCCATGATGAAGGGGGTGACGGTGGCATTTCACAGTTTTGATCTAAATAGTTTTTTTTTTTTGAAAGGCAAATATTATAAAACCACACCAAAAGCCAAACGGCGGGGAATCTCCAAGGCGGAGACCCCCAAACCAAAGAGTTACGTTACATCAAAATTAAAAGCTTGCCAATCCTTCCATCCCACCGTAACCGTTTTAACTCTACTAGAAAACCAAAGAAAACCAAGCACTTTTACATCCGCAATGATGTCGACCACGGTCCTATCATCGTCCTTGAAAATCTTCTCATTCCTAGCTTTCCATATTCTCCAGCACGCAATAACCATAACACCATGAAGCACCATTTTCTTCACCGCGTTCCAATGAGAGTCCGTATAAACCTGAGTAATGTCGTTAACCGAGAAAAAATAAAACGGCGGGAGATTAACCCATCTCGCAATCCATTCCACACCCCACAAGCCAACCTGCAAGCCGTAAACAAGTGATCCACATTTTCCTCTTGATCTTCACACAGAGTACACAAAACCTCCCCACAGTTAATGTTCCGCCTGATTAACGCAGTTTTAGTAGGAATCCGATCCATTAACATCCTCCACATAAAAATATTGCATTTGCTAGGAATCCATTTGCACCACTTATACACCGTGGACGTCGGAAGAACGCGACCACTATCCATCCACCTTTTGACTTCCCACACTGAGAAACTTTTATCCAACCCATTATCCCAATACCACCTATCCACGCCTGTTCCCAACACTTGACCCTCAAGAATAAGTAACATAGTAAAAAATTGTTGAACCTGACTTTCTGATTGCGGCTCCATCGTCCAGTTCCAATTAATCGGCTGATCCGTCCTATCTCGAAGTCTCTCCGATAACGTACATCCTTTATCACCTTCCAACCGAAACAACTCCGGGAACATATTTTTCAGCGGGGCCCGAGACACCCAAGGATCTATCCAAAACTTTATATCTTGACCATTACCAATCCGACCACGAATCATATTCATAGTACTGTTTTCCCCAACCCTCAACCGATACCCGCATTTAACCAATTTGGTCCACGTACCAGTATACATCGAACTACTAGGAAAAGACTCCCATCTTCGAGAAGAGCCATGAATAGAATCCACCACCCTACGCCACAATGCATTTCCTTCTTGCCTATATCTCCAAAGCCACTTAACTAAAAAGGCGTTATTACACTCCTCAAGTGGACGAATGCCCAAACCGCCTTTTTTTATTGGCCTAGTAACCACATCCCAAGCCACCCAGTGAACTTTATTAGAATCCACATTACCCCCCCACAAGAACTTTCTAAGCAACCCTTCCAAGGTATTCACAATCCCAACTGGCGCCTTAAACAAAGAAAAATAATACGAAGGAAGACTCGTCAAAACCGACTTTATGAGCGTCAGCCTACCCCCAATCGATAAAACTTTAGATTTCCACTTCGATAGTCTGGTCTTAACAACTTTAACCACCGGCTCCCAGTTGCTAATCCTGTTCATATTTGCTCCAACCTGAATCCCAAGGTACGTGAACGGAGTAACCCCTGATCTACACCCCATCCCACTCGCCATCCGACCCACTTCAACAAAACTAATACCCTCCCCATATAAAATAGACTTATTTATATTAATCTTGAGGCCCGAACACAGATGGAAAATACGAAGCATACGTCTCAAACAAGAAAAATTACTTTCTGACCACTCACCCATCACTAACGCGTCGTCAGCATACAGTAAATGAGATATAGTAGGACCGCCTCTAGGGAGAACCACCGGACGAAAAGCACCATCATGACACGCTTTTTTAATAATCCCGGATAGTGCTTCCATAACCATAATAAACAAAAAAGGAGATAACGGATCACCCTGTCGAATACCTTTACCACAACTAAACTCAAACGTAGGCGATCCATTGACTAAGACCGAGGACCGAGCCGACATAAGAATACCTTCTACCCACATACACCAATTTTCCGGAAACCGCATTTGCCTCATCACCGAAATCAGAAACGCCCAATTAACATTATCATAGGCCTTCTCGAAATCTATCTTGAACATAAATAAATCTTTCCCACTTTTTTTTTGCCCAAGATAAAACTTCACTAATCACCAACGGACTGTCCAAAATATATCTTCCCGCTACAAAAGCCGACTGAGTCTCGTTTATTAAACTATCCATAACCCACTTCAACCTTTCCGCAAGAACTTTGGATATGACTTTACTAACCACCCCTATCAAATTAATTGGGCGATACTCCCCCAATGTAACCGGGTCTTTAACTTTAGGAACTAACGTAATAAAAGATGAAGCAACACCACGGCTAATCTTCCCCGTATCTGCAAACTTACGCAATATATCAACAAAATCAGCAGAGAACAGATCCCAGTACCTTTTAATAAATCGAAAGTTGAATCCGTCAGGACCCGGGGCTTTATCACTACCACATTGAAAAACTGCCTCCTTGATCTCCTTCTCTAAAAATGGTTGAGAAATCAAATCCACCTGTTCTTGGCTCAAATACTTCAAACCAAAACAATTCAACTTCGGACGACTAGGCATGTCTTCAACAAACTTGGTACTAAAAAATCTCAAAACTTCTTTTTTTATCTCCTTTGGCTTTGAAACCCAGCCACCATTAACCGTTAAACCATAATCGCATTCGAAGCCCTCCTATTATTAATCGACCCATGAAAAAATCTAGTGTTCTCGTCCCCCTCTTTTGCCCAAGTAACTCTAGCTTTTTGCTTCAAATCCTTGGCTTTAAAAAAATCCATTTGTTTCAGGCGGCGGCGCGCTTCCTCCAATGACCACAATTCCTCTTCCATCAAATCCCTACCCTCCATCAATAACTCCCACTCATGAACCTCTTTTAACAATATAGACTCCTCCTCTGATTCAGCGCAAGTAACCGTATCTTTCCACTCCTTGATTTTACACCTCAAAACCTTAAATTTGTGCATTAATTTAACATCCGGTTCTCCAAAAAATTCCGTATGACTTAATGCATCTCTAACCACCGCGTCAAATCCTTCTCGATCGATCCAAAAAATTCCGTATGACTTTTGATCTAAATAGTTAATCCACTCATTTAAATATTACCGCATTTTATGAATATATATATTTATCTATTAGATACTAGAAATTGTTTGTTGTTCAAAGTCTAGCTTTTTATAACGTATCTCGATGGTAACGTTGACTTATCGATTTATCAAACATCCTATATCTAACAATTTTGATCCGCTCTCTCGAACCCGTGAATCCCCGTTCCTTACAGAGGAGGAAATTCCCGTTCTTAACAAAAACTTACGTCAAATCGGTTTCTACTTCCATTTCACTCCCGAAATAAAATAGCACTTTGTCATTGCGGATTATTAGTTACCGCAACCATACAGAAATGATACCGTGTACCATAAACTCACCAGTATTACGAGATAACTAATTAAAAAAAACACTATAGCACACATTCACCACGTTGCCGAATAAAGTGGTAGAACTAATTCCACCACAGCTTGTCCTCTGCACCCGACACCACGTGCGGAGTTACGGACCATGTTATGACTTATGAGTAGGGGTGTAAATGATGGGCAGCGACTCGAGAGCTACTCGGGATTGGATCGGTAAAAAGCTCGAACGAGCTGAGCCTTAACGAGCCCGAGTCCGAGCTCGAGCTTGAAACATGACTCGTTTAGATTTCGAGCCCGAGCTTTTCATACAAAGACCGTTTAGGCTCGCAAGCCTAAACGAGCCCAAACAAATTTTATATTATAATTATTTTATTCACAGTATACCTATTATTTAACATTGGCGAGTCGAGCTCGAGCCGAGTTTTGGCTCATTTAAGCTTAGAAGCGAGTTCGAATCGAGCTTTTAGCTCTTTTAAAATAGTTCTAAAATTATTTCGAGTCGAGCCGAGCTCGAGCTTTTAGGTTTTATTTTCGAGCCGAGCTCGAGCTCAAAGTATTAGGCTCGAATTAATCCGAGCTCGAGCTTCGTAAAAGCATGACGAGCCGAGCTCGAGGCCAGTCAAGCTTGGGCTCGACTCGGCTCGGCTCGTATAGGGTATAATAAAAAGGATGCAAAAAAGGGGGTGTAAAATATAAGGAGAAAATTAACCATTAAAAAAATAAATAATCTATATGTATGTATGTATATATAGGAAAAAGATCATTTAGGAACCAAGGTACTAGTTAGGAACTTAGGAACCAATCTGAGCCATTCATCTTTTAATCTTGATCTAAGGGTAGGATGGTAATTGAACAATTATGTTTTATATTTTAATTTAAAAAAAATGCTCCCCTATATATTCCCCAATTCCGATAATCAGTTATCAAAACTATATCCCAAATCTTCATCAATCTCAATCAAACACAACTTCATCAATCCCAAATCTTCATCAATCTCCACCACCATCGCTACAATGATCCACCAAAACCACCACCGTGAACCACCATCCTTATCTGCGAGACCCCAATTCCAAACCCTAACCACCGTCTCCTTCCTTCGAGACCCTTCTCGTACGAGGTGTTATAGATTGATCGCAATTAGGGTTTCAGTTTGCAGAGAATCAAGGTATTTGTGTAATGTTTTTTTAGTTTTTTAATTTTTTTTTGTTCGCAATTAGGGTTTCAGTTTGCAGAGCAGTTTTTTTTACGTGCAAAAATTTTTCGTACGTACAAAGTTTTGGAATTATACACCGATGTATAATTCAGATCATGTTGCGTTATAGCAGTTTTCATACGTACAAAGAGTTATACAATTATTCACTGTCGTATATTAGTTTAGTTTTTGGAAGTATACACCGATGTATAATTCAGATCATGTTGAAGCGTACAGATACACTAACATTCATCTATACACTGATGTATAATTGTTGGAATATGAATATACACTGACGTATATTTGTTGAATATTATGGTACATGATGGGATTGGGTGCTCATAACTACGCAGAGCATACCCAAACCCGGAATTCAGCCCCGCGGAAGAGCTTCGCGCGCACGAAAGAGATCACTCCGTATATCAAAGCATTAACTACTTTCCTATCATTACGGAGAGATATCAGCAAAGTAGCAACGACTCTCCTACAATCACGGAGAGATGTCCGCGCGCGTAAGCGGTAAAAGCGGTAATCGTTCCATGTTTCCTTATTTATTGCTATATCTTAACTACTTTACTAATATAATCCTTGGGTAGTGGAGACAACCCTAATCGGGCCTGGCCCATTATGATTAGGGTTCTGGGTAATGGTGGCATACGTCCATCTCTATATAAGGGATCATCTCCCTAATAGAGAGGACACTTTTGGCTAACCCTAAGAGCTATCACACTTGATAGTATCCCCATTCACCCCCGTTTTTGTTATAAACTACTACCTCGTGTAGTCGTCTCCCTACCCACTCGATCTTTATTGCAGGTTACCTTAATCCAGGAAGTGCTAGTGAAGGATCAGTCCTGTGGTTACATATAGACTATCATCCTTGCAAGGAGGTTAGGCTATTTGTTTCTTCATTGGCGCCATCCCTTACGGTCTACCAATCTTTCAAACTAGTGCAAATGGATTCCGGAACCGAACAACATGTCGATCCCTGTGACACCCGGCATGTTTGGGTCAACATTTTATAAACACATAAGTCTACCTTAGCGAAAAACGTTTATAAACAAACTTAACTGGGTTAGCTGAGTCGGGTCAAATTAGGATTGTCCAGGGTTCAATGATCTGGAGGATCATTGGGAGTCGTTTTGGGAATACATTAGTACCGGGTTCCGTTGTTGGTGACATTACATGAACTAATTAAGTATATGTGTAGATTATGGGTCGTGTGGTGGATTGTATACTTATACTTGCTTAAACGATGTACAAATGATTATACGTGCCTAAATATGCTAAACATAGACTATGGGTGCATGCTTATGTGTTAAGATGTGTTAGAATGCGTTAAACACGACAAACTGGGAAAAGGTTAACATGTGTTAAAAAGTGCTGTTAGCATGTGTTAAAAAGTGCTGATGACCTGAATGTGGAAATAGTGGGCGAACGTGGAAATGGAACTTGAAAAATGGGCGAACGTAGAAACAAAGTGGGCGAATGTGGAAAAGTTCCACATTCGACCATTACAAATGGGCGAATGTGGAAAAGTTCCACATTCGACCACATAAAAGGGGCGAACCTGGACTGGGTATAAATACCATCCTTAACCATTTTTCACCATTTCACAAACCCTAAACGCCTCCAAACACTCTCTATCAGCTATTATCATTGGGGAAGGAGTTTTTGAGCTTGTTTTTCATAACCTAACTCTCTAAATCATTACAAGTGAAAATCTAAGGTGTGTTCTTCATTCCAAATTCTTTTTAAACAATTTTAACTTGTTTTCATCTAAACCCCAAGGGTCCAGATCTGATATCAACATGTTTTATGGGTAAAAACCTTCCTAATATCTTTCTAAATAAAACCTATTCATAAACAATGAGTTTTATGCAAACTAAACATGTGTTAATATGATATTATGCATTGTTTGATGATTTCTTGTTGTATAGATGATATGATAACAACCTAGGGCTGTTAATAATGATGGGTTATGATTGAAACATGTTACCTTTGATTGTTGATGGTGGTTTGACGATTAAAGGGGTTTTAGTTAGATTTAGGGCTTGTTTTGGATGGTTATGATAAGGTTATGATAGGGGTTTCTTGTTCATGATGATTTGATGATGATGAGCTGATTATTGATTGATTTCAGAAGTTTCCTAATTGGGTAATATTTTCATGCATGATGATGTGACATCTCCATAATTTACTATTTTAGGAAACTTGTAAAAACGGATAGATTTTGGGGTAAATTTGGTAGGGTTTCGTAGGAATATATTAATGATGCTTGACTGCTGTAACTCATGATGTTTCGTGATGTTTTCGGATGTTTTTGGACGCGTTTTTGAGTAAACAACACAGCAGGGTCGAACCTGGAACACCTTCGGCCAGTCGAATGGGCGAAGGTGGGTTCCAGGGGTCGAACCTGGAAACTTGAGGGGCGAATGAACCACAAGTGGGCGAAGGTGGAAGAAAAAGGGGCGAAGGTGGAAGTTTGAACCCACATTCGACCAATCCAAGTCACCTTCGACCACTTACCACTACATTCGACCCTACGTTAACAAAAATGAGATTTTTGATACAAACTAAGTGTTTTATGCTTGAACCTTGCGTGTAATCTATGTGTACTTGATTAGTTAGGATAATGGGTCACCAACGGGATGTCGGGTCGGTCTAGTGTGTCGGTTGAACATTTAAACACGTTTTAAAACATACTTGGTTATGATCTGGACAATCGGGGACTTGTTAGCCTTCGGGTTAGTAGTCATCACACTTATGTAAACTCATTGATAGGTTGTCATTAGTTGGGATTATCATACACGTGTTGGAATTCTAGTTATCGGAAGACGCACTATAAGGTGAGTTTCACGGCCCCACTCTTTTACTGGTTTTACATTTTTGGGGGAGAAAACATGTTGTGTCCTTTAAACGTGTGTCAACTATGTTTTCATAAAAAGGCGTTTCAACTATGTTTTGGTATTCATGAATTAATTGGGTTTGGAGTATTCATTATGTTTTCACGTATTCATTATGTTTTGGAGTATTCATTATATTACTATGCGATCTTTGGAAGTCCCGGGGGAAACCATAAATGTGCGGGGATGCACAACGGGGGAAATGTGGATAGCGCTATTTGGGCTTGACCCGCCTCACTCGACGGCTTGGAGGGCCGGGCGGGTGCATATTGTCTCTTAGGTATTCAGTATTCAGTATGCAGTATTCAGTATTCAATATTCATTCGGGCACGTATTCAGTATTCACAGTATTCGAGTCCAGTAATGGTTTTCCAATCGCAGTAGTAACAGGTATTCATATGATTTGCATGCATGTGGTCTGGATTGATCATTGGTATACATTTGGAGTCGGTATTCATTAAAAACCTGTGAACTCACCGGCATTATTTGCTGACGTATTTAGCATGTTTGTCTCAGGTCGCTAAGGTAGCAGCTGTCGATAGGCGCACGGAGTCTCACGGCGTCTAGGATTCATGTGCATCTCATTTAGTATTTTCAGACTTTCGTACTTTTGATTTCACGTTGTAATAAAGTTTTACGCTTCCGCAGCGTTGGATCATTTATGAAAACTTAATGGTTTGATTATGTCATTTTTACGTATCATATAGTGTTGTTTATTGTGACCGTTGACTTGGATCTTGGTGTGTCACGCGCCTCGCGGTAAAACCCCGCACGTGGAAATTTGAGGGTGTGACAGATTGGTATCAGAGCCAATGGTTATAGTGAACTAGGACTGCATGTAGAGTCTAGTCTATAGCCGAGTATCACACACGTTAGACGGTCACACATAGTTACGAGTCGTGTCGTTTGGTAAACATACTAGCCTTGTCGGGGTGTCGGTGTCCTCATCACACAGTATCGCGTTATTTTAGGAATGTGTGTATCGGGTGATTTGAAGTTCTAGCTAGGAGCACGCCTAGAGGACCATGTAGAGCGATTTGTTATTTCGGGTGCACACGAAATCATAAATCGAAATGCATGAAAATCTT
Source organism: Ambrosia x helenae (assembly GCA_030844895.1). Classification (NCBI taxonomy): domain Eukaryota; kingdom Viridiplantae; phylum Streptophyta; class Magnoliopsida; order Asterales; family Asteraceae; genus Ambrosia; species Ambrosia x helenae. The sequence goes on along the minus strand of JAUTDX010007100.1, from coordinate 448,866 downwards.
GGTGGACTTCGTGTTCGGACTAATGGTCATGCTGGAACCATGTTCTAAATTCGTTTGGGTCACTTGTAGCTCGATCTGTTGGTGGTTTTGAGTGTCTTGTCTCATGTTTGGCAGAACATGTCTGGTCGCGCTGGTGGACGTGCTGGTGGACGCCGTGGTGGCGGTGGGGGTCGCAATGGCGGTGGACGAGGTGGTGGGAACATCACCATGACTCAGGCAGAGTTGGAGCACATGTTACAGCAACAGTTGAACGTTGCGTTGGCCGCTTTCCAGGCTGCTCAGCAGACCCTGGGAAATACTAATCAGATGCAGACTGGGTGCACGTACAAGAAGTTCATGGACTGTAAGCCCCATTTCTTCAATGGGACTGAAGGAGCGGTGGGACTACTTAGGTGGTTGGAGAAGATTGAGTCGGTGTTTGCTATGTGTAACTGTCCCGACGCTGATCGCGTCAAGTATGCTTCTGCTACACTGGAGGGACATGCGTTGACCTGGTGGAACTCCACCACTGCGAACCTTGGTCTGGGTGAGGCCAATGCTATGCCGTGGTCCGAGTTTGTTCAGATGTTGAGGGCAGAGTATTGCCCAAGAGACGAGATTATGAAGTTGGAGCATGAGTTCTGGAATCTGAAGATGGTTGGGTCGGAGATCGAGGAGTTTACTGCTAGGCACAACGAGTTGGCTGTGATGTGCCCCGGGTTGGCTACACCGGAGTACCGGAGGATTGAGCACTACGTTGCTGGGTTAGTGCCGGAGATTGCTGGACTGGTTGCTGCTGCTGATCACACTACTATGTTGGCCACTGTTCGGGCAGCTCACAAGCTGACCAACATGAAGGTTGCTGAGGGCGTTCTACCTCCGAGGGGTGCTGCTGTGAAAGCCCCTGCGGACAATAAGAGAAAGTGGGAGAGTGCTGGAAAGAGCGCTGGGTTGTCCCAGCCGCAGGCGAAGAAGCAAGAGGTTGTGGGAGCATCATCCGAGCAGAGGTCTGGGGGATATACTGGGAAACTCCCGAAGTGTGGTGAGTGTGGGTTTCATCATACGGGTGATTGTGAGAGGTTTCGCTGTCGACGGTGTCAGCGTTTTGGTCATCATGCTAAGGACTGTAGGACTACTCTTCAGCTACAACCGGCACAGGCCACTACTACTACCACTGCTACTGCTCCTCAGGGGAGGCAGGGATGTTATCACTGTGGGGATAATGGACACTTCAAGCGGGATTGTCCTAAGCTGAACCAAGGGACTGCAAGTGGTGCTGGGAATGAAGGCGGCGGTCGAACTACTCGTGGTCATGTCTACGTCATTGGCGCTAGGGAGAACCAGGAGGATCCTGACACTGTTACTGGTGAGTATTCTTTTCTTGATTCTCGTTATGCTCGTATTCATTCTCGTTCGCATTGTTTGGCAATTCGTATTCATTGTGTGCATTCAGTTTGGTATTTGGTCATCATTTTGCATTCATGAGTCTGATGTGGGTCCTTTGGAGATGTTACTTAGACGGTACCGGTGTATCATTTATACCGATCATAGTAGTCTCTAGTAGGCCTTCGATCAGGGGGATTCATTGTTTTCTATTCACTTTGGGGAGGGCGGTTCCCCGGCACAGAGTATTCGTTGATATCATCTTTCGTCCGTGGTTATCATTTCGTTTGTGTTCTGGGAAACGTTACTTGGGTTAGGTCGACACTCATTACTGTCGAAGAGTGAATCTCGGGGCGAGATTCCTTTCAACAGGGGGATGATGTGACGACCGGGAAAATTTTTCTTTTTCTCGCTTCGTTCTCTTTGACTTCGGGAAATTTTCGGGACGAAAATTCTTTCAACAGGGGGATGATGTGACACCCGGCATGTTTGGGTCAACATTTTATAAACACATAAGTCTACCTTAGCGAAAAACGTTTATAAACAAACTTAACTGGGTTAGCTGAGTCGGGTCAAATTAGGATTGTCCAGGGTTCAATGATCTGGAGGATCATTGGGAGTCGTTTTGGGAATACATTAGTACCGGGTTCCGTTGTTGGTGACATTACATGAACTAATTAAGTATATGTGTAGATTATGGGTCGTGTGGTGGATTGTATACTTATACTTGCTTAAACGATGTACAAATGATTATACGTGCCTAAATATGCTAAACATAGACTATGGGTGCATGCTTATGTGTTAAGATGTGTTAGAATGCGTTAAACACGACAAACTGGGAAAAGGTTAACATGTGTTAAAAAGTGCTGTTAGCATGTGTTAAAAAGTGCTGATGACCTGAATGTGGAAATAGTGGGCGAACGTGGAAATGGAACTTGAAAAATGGGCGAACGTAGAAACAAAGTGGGCGAATGTGGAAAAGTTCCACATTCGACCATTACAAATGGGCGAATGTGGAAAAGTTCCACATTCGACCACATAAAAGGGGCGAACCTGGACTGGGTATAAATACCATCCTTAACCATTTTTCACCATTTCACAAACCCTAAACGCCTCCAAACACTCTCTATCAGCTATTATCATTGGGGAAGGAGTTTTTGAGCTTGTTTTTCATAACCTAACTCTCTAAATCATTACAAGTGAAAATCTAAGGTGTGTTCTTCATTCCAAATTCTTTTTAAACAATTTTAACTTGTTTTCATCTAAACCCCAAGGGTCCAGATCTGATATCAACATGTTTTATGGGTAAAAACCTTCCTAATATCTTTCTAAATAAAACCTATTCATAAACAATGAGTTTTATGCAAACTAAACATGTGTTAATATGATATTATGCATTGTTTGATGATTTCTTGTTGTATAGATGATATGATAACAACCTAGGGCTGTTAATAATGATGGGTTATGATTGAAACATGTTACCTTTGATTGTTGATGGTGGTTTGACGATTAAAGGGGTTTTAGTTAGATTTAGGGCTTGTTTTGGATGGTTATGATAAGGTTATGATAGGGGTTTCTTGTTCATGATGATTTGATGATGATGAGCTGATTATTGATTGATTTCAGAAGTTTCCTAATTGGGTAATATTTTCATGCATGATGATGTGACATCTCCATAATTTACTATTTTAGGAAACTTGTAAAAACGGATAGATTTTGGGGTAAATTTGGTAGGGTTTCGTAGGAATATATTAATGATGCTTGACTGCTGTAACTCATGATGTTTCGTGATGTTTTCGGATGTTTTTGGACGCGTTTTTGAGTAAACAACACAGCAGGGTCGAACCTGGAACACCTTCGGCCAGTCGAATGGGCGAAGGTGGGTTCCAGGGGTCGAACCTGGAAACTTGAGGGGCGAATGAACCACAAGTGGGCGAAGGTGGAAGAAAAAGGGGCGAAGGTGGAAGTTTGAACCCACATTCGACCAATCCAAGTCACCTTCGACCACTTACCACTACATTCGACCCTACGTTAACAAAAATGAGATTTTTGATACAAACTAAGTGTTTTATGCTTGAACCTTGCGTGTAATCTATGTGTACTTGATTAGTTAGGATAATGGGTCACCAACGGGATGTCGGGTCGGTCTAGTGTGTCGGTTGAACATTTAAACACGTTTTAAAACATACTTGGTTATGATCTGGACAATCGGGGACTTGTTAGCCTTCGGGTTAGTAGTCATCACACTTATGTAAACTCATTGATAGGTTGTCATTAGTTGGGATTATCATACACGTGTTGGAATTCTAGTTATCGGAAGACGCACTATAAGGTGAGTTTCACGGCCCCACTCTTTTACTGGTTTTACATTTTTGGGGGAGAAAACATGTTGTGTCCTTTAAACGTGTGTCAACTATGTTTTCATAAAAAGGCGTTTCAACTATGTTTTGGTATTCATGAATTAATTGGGTTTGGAGTATTCATTATGTTTTCACGTATTCATTATGTTTTGGAGTATTCATTATATTACTATGCGATCTTTGGAAGTCCCGGGGGAAACCATAAATGTGCGGGGATGCACAACGGGGGAAATGTGGATAGCGCTATTTGGGCTTGACCCGCCCCACTCGACGGCTTGGAGGGCCGGGCGGGTGCATATTGTCTCTTAGGTATTCAGTATTCAGTATGCAGTATTCAGTATTCAATATTCATTCGGGCACGTATTCAGTATTCACAGTATTCGAGTCCAGTAATGGTTTTCCAATCGCAGTAGTAACAGGTATTCATATGATTTGCATGCATGTGGTCTGGATTGATCATTGGTATACATTTGGAGTCGGTATTCATTAAAAACCTGTGAACTCACCGGCATTATTTGCTGACGTATTTAGCATGTTTGTCTCAGGTCGCTAAGGTAGCAGCTGTCGATAGGCGCACGGAGTCTCACGGCGTCTAGGATTCATGTGCATCTCATTTAGTATTTTCAGACTTTCGTACTTTTGATTTCACGTTGTAATAAAGTTTTACGCTTCCGCAGCGTTGGATCATTTATGAAAACTTAATGGTTTGATTATGTCATTTTTACGTATCATATAGTGTTGTTTATTGTGACCGTTGACTTGGATCCTGGTGTGTCACGCGCCTCGCGGTAAAACCCCGCACGTGGAAATTTGAGGGTGTGACAATCCCACCAATGTCAACGATGGGGTCCAAGCAAATCAAGATACAATCGCACCAACGACGGTGACTAAGAACGTGAATCAGAGACAGGCTACCACTACCTTTCCAATGTTTGCACCAAGAAAGTCGGCGGTAGCAACACAAAAGAAAACGACTGAAGAGCCTGTCGAAGATCTGGAAGAATGGTTGGCTCAGGAAAATGCTAAGACTATAGCAGAGTACCAGAAGAGACTGATAGCAAAGGCTAGGTCGGAAGCAAGAAAAACCTTGAATTTTGACGCTGAAGACGACTCTCAAAACGAAGAACAACCTGCTTTTCGTCAATCAGCTAAACCTCGTCAAGCGGTACGTGGTGGAGAACGTGGTAAGATTACTCACGTTCAGGACCACGTCAACCTGACCGGGGAACCTGATGGTTATGAATCTGAGAATGAGATCAACTCTGATCGAATTGGGAGGCCACGTAACAAGTCTGTGGCTAGCAACCAGCCTCACCCAGACGATGATCTACATAAGCCATACCGCCCAAAAACATTTGCGGAAAGATCCAAATTTTGCGCACGAATTGCATTGGCACCTATGCCAGTTGAATGTAAGTTGCCGAACACGATCGGCAAATATGATGGTTTGCGCGATCCGGATGATCATTTACATGCATTCGATTGCGCAGGTAGTTCTAAACCATGGCCGGTTCAAGCTTGGTGCCATTTGTTCGTCCAAACCTTAACAGGTGCGGCAAGGGTATGGTATGAAAGTTTACCAGTCGGAAGTCTTGTCGACTTCGATGATCTGATCAAGAAATTCAAAAATCACTTCTCTCATCTGAGGAAACACAAGAAGGATAAGGCTCAGATTATGTTATACTCCCGGAAGGATAGCGAGAGCCTGGAAGATTATATCGTACGATACAATAAGGAAGCCCTGCAATTGGGGTGTGGTGAAGAACTCACCAGGGCCGCATTCATTCATGGAGTGCGACATGATGATCTCATGCGATGTCTGACTGGGAAAGATGGTGTGCCTGAAGCATGGGATGAGCTGATAGAGGCAGCAAAGACATATGCGTCGTCGGAACGATCGTTTACACGCTCCAAAAATTTTTATCATAACAACAATCAGGGTACGAGCATGCACGACAAAGGCAAGGGAAAGCAATCGGTATGGTCAAGAATTTCGGGTTCCGCGGACGAAGGGAAATACTCTTCGGGACAAGACGCGCGGCAACTCCTCAATAGCAAGCATTCACGTGATTCAAAACCGCCAAGTAAGAAGAATTACGATTGGACCCCACTGTCCAAAACACCTTCGGAAGTGTTGAAGACCGAGCAAGTTCAATTCCCTAAGCCCAGGGAACTCAGTCAAGATCGGAGGAACGTGGACACGTCAAAGTATTGTGAATATCACGAAGATTATGGCCATCTGACGGACAACTGTTATAGTCTAAAGATGGAGATTGAGAAGGCAATCAAGTCAGGCCAACTCTCACATTTAGTGAAGAATGTGAGGAAAATATCCAGAGACCCGCAAGGAGATGCGGATGCTAGTAACAAGAAGATAAAGAACCTCAACGCGCATTATGCGCAACGCTCGGGTCGTCATAACTGCTACATGACTCATCACAGGGGTCAGAAGAAAAGGTCTTACTCGACCACACAGGATGATTCCTGGAAAGAGGCACCGGTCGTTATGCCACGTGTCAAGGGAGGAGCATCTGCTACAACACCATTGATCATCACAGGAATCATCGGACATTATCGAACAAGATATATGTTCCTCGATAATGGCAGCAGTACCGGCAGTGTTTCGATCAGTTAGATGCCGAAGACAAAGAGAAGCTCGTTCCGACCACAGAGCCAATATCCGGGTTCATACATGAAGTGATCATTCCATTGGGTATACTGACACTCCCTGTCACATGGACAGACGGACAACTCTCCCGCACGGAGACATGTGACTTCATGGTATTGCCAGTGACTTCATCACATGACGTCCTCATAGGGAGAGAAGGTTTGGCTAAATTCAACTGCAATGCGTCCACACCACACCAGATGGTCGGCTTTCCGACACGAGGAGGGGTGGCTTTCATACGCGGCAACAAAAATTGCCACGTAACAGACACATGTAAACCTCCCAAGATAATGAAGCCAGCAGACCGTACTGATCCGGAAAAATGGGTTATTAACCCTAAATTCCCAGATCAGACGGTTGTCATAGGCCCAGTAATCTCTGACACCATACGTACACACTTGAAGCAATTGTTAATTAAAAATATGGACGTCTTCGCATTTCAACCCGCGGACATGGTAGGCGTTCCGCGACACATAGCGGAGCACAGGCTTAACGTCTATAGGTCCGTCGAACCAGTCGTCCAGAAGAAGCGCAGTATGGGGCCAGAGAAAACAAAGGCCATGAATGAGCAAGTGGAAGAGCTATTAGCTGCAGGCATCCTGCGGAAGACAAGATACCAAACCTGGGTCGCCAACCCAGTCATGGTCGGAAAGTCAAATGGAGGCTGGCGGATGTGTGTGGACTACAAAGACTTAAACAAAGCATGTCCAAAGGACTGCTACCCGCTCCCCGAGATTGACTTAAAGGTGGACTCCCTGGCACCGTTCAGATTCAAGTGTTTTCTGGACGCATATAAAGGGTATCATCAAATCCAGATGGCCAAGGAAGACGAAGATAAAACGTCTTTCCGCACAGATACAGGAACTTACTGTTATACCAAAATGCCATTTGGATTGAAGAACGCGGGAGCCACGTATCAGCGTTTAATGGACAATGCGTTCAACAAACAAATTGGGGTCAATCTCGAGGTTTACGTGGATGATTTGGTCATAAAAAGTACAGAAGAGGACCAAATGTTGTTGGACATCCAGAAAACTTTTGATCAACTCCGCGCAGAGCGAATGAAGCTCAATCCGAGCAAGTGCTCTTTTGGAATGGAGGAGGGCAAGTTCCTGGGAGTGATTGTAACCAAAGATGGTTTCCACGCAAACCCGGACAAAGTACAAGCAATCGAGCGAATGCCGTCTCCATCTTCCATCCGGGAAGTCCAGACACTCATGGGGCGCTTAGTGGCTTTGAACCGTTTCCTTTCAAACTATGCGTCCAAGTCATTCCCTTTCGTAAGCACACTGAAAAGCTGCCTCAAAAAATCCAACTTTAAGTGGACCAATGAGGCCGAGGCCGCATTTCAAGAAATGAAAGAATGCTTGAGTCATTTGCCTGTTCTCACAGCTCCACTCCCGAAAGAGCCATTGACGTTGTATTTATCTGTAACGGAAAAGGCAATTGGTGCCGTTCTCTTGGTTGATCGAAAGGGCGTCCAAACACCAGTATATTACGTCAGCAGAACTTTGCTCGATCCAGAGACTCGATACTCAATGATGGAAAAGTTGGTGCTAGCATTGGTGCACGCGTCACGGAGATTGCGAAGATACTTCCAAGGACACCCCATCATCGTCCTGACAGACTTTCGCATAAACGACATCTTGCGCAAGCCAGAATTGTCGGGACGATTGGCTAAGTGGGCCATAGAGCTGGGAGAACACACGATTGAGTATAAGTCAAGAACATCCTTCAAAGGGCAGATCCTCGCGGACTTCGCCGCGGAAGTTCCTGCTGAAAGCATCACTGAGTGCCAACAGGCGCATATCACAACTCCTAATGCAGAGCCAGCGGAAAAATGGGAATTATACACCGATGGAGCATGCAATGATGATGGCGCTGGGGCAGGCTTGCGTTTAGTTACACCGGATGGGAAGGATTTCACGTATGCAATCCGCCTGAATTTCCCAACAACAAACAACGAAGCGGAGTACGAGGCGTTGCTCGCGGGATTGCGAATTGCGAAAAAAATGGGTGTACAACACTTAGACGCCCACGTCGACTCTCAGCTCGTTGCTAATCATATCGACGGTTCATATGAAGCACGTGAAGCATCCATGATTCTGTACTTGGAGCAAGCCAAAGCCCTCATGCGTGACTTTGCGTACTGCAAGGTCCACCACATCAAGAGGAGTCAAAACAAACCAGCGGACGCGTTAAGCAAGATGGCATCCACGGTTTTTGACCATCTAGCAAAAGATGTGCGAGTGGAAGTCCTGGATAGCCCGTCCGTGTCTCAAAAACAGGTCAATATTACCCAAGTAGGGACAACATCTTGGATAACTCCAATTCAGGCTTATCTCACAAACGGGACACTCCCAGACAACAAGGCAGAAGCTCGCAAGCTACAAAACAAAGCACTGCATTACCAAGTTATCGATGGCATATTGTACCGGCGTTCTTACCTGGGGCCATTGCTACGATGTGTTGACTCCGCAGAAGCCACTTACCTTATCAAAGACATACATGAGGGGTCATGCGGCCTGCACGCTGGCCCTAGGATGGTGGTAGCAAAGCTAATGAATGCGGGATATTACTGGCCCGGAATGCACAGGGACGCCGAGATGGAATTGCGCAAATGCAAGTCTTGCCAACGTCATGCTCCAGGAACGTTGCGCCCAAAGAACAATCTGATACCTGTAACCGCTGCATGGCCTTTTCAGAAGTGGGCCATCGACCTCGTGGGTCCATTTCCCACAGCTCCAGGAAACGTCAAGTATCTGGTGGTCGCAATTGATTACTTCACCAAATGGGTGGAAGCCAAGCCTTTGGCTTCCATCGATGGAAAAAGCATTAAAAAATTCATTTGGGAGTTTATCATATGTCGTTTCGGTTTACCTATGGAGATCGTAAGTGACAACGGCACGCAGTTTGCAGACCAACACTTACAAGAATGGCTATCCTCCATGAATGTTAAGCAAATATTCACCTCGGTAGCACATCCGCAAGGTAATGGGCAGGTCGAACGCGCGAACAGAAGCGTGGTAGAAGGCATCAAGACTAGACTTGGAACGAAACGCACGGGTTGGGTGGACGAGCTCCCTCATGTTTTATGGGCCAACCGCACATTATCCAAGACAAGTAATGGAGAAACCCCGTTTAGCCTTACATATGGAACAGAAGCTGTCATTCCTGCGGAAATGTATTGTGCATCTCCAAGAATCCTACTGGCAAACCACCAGGTTAACGACACGGAGCTAAAACTCAATCTAGACCTATTAGATGAGCGCAGAGACATGGCCGCTGTCAGAGAGGCCAACTACAAAAAACAACTTGAACGATATTACAATGCAAAGGTGAAGGCAGAGGTTTTCCGCGCGGGTGATTACGTTCTCCGCAACAACGAGGCATCCGGCGCGGAAAAGTCAGGCAAGTTGGCACCAAATTGGGAAGGGCCATACAAAGTTCAAGAAGTGCTGGGGAAGGGCGCTTATGCCCTGGAACGCTTAGATGGCACCCCCATCCCACGTACATGGAACGCGGCCCAACTGCGCATGTGTTACTTATGAAGTATTTTATTCAGTTTGTAATAAAAATGGCTATGACCATTTCGTTTTTAATAAAAGAATTTTTAGTTTATCTTATTTTCTTTGATCTACACGCAATGCCAACCACGGTCAAGAAACATATTTCATTAAGCAAAACATTGGCATACTTACATATTATCACCGGATTCAAAAGAAACATACAAACAGAGGTGATTAAGCCAACACCATACATGCACCTAAGGCTATGTAGCAAAAAAGCATTTAAAAGGAAAAGAGACATCAAGCGGCATGCTGCCAACCGGTGGCAGTTCGACGGAGCCTCAACTTGGGAATCTTGGGATGATCTTGAAGTTCAACCAGCTGCTTCATCCTCACCGGAGCACCAAGCGATGCACGCTTCACTGGTTGGTCCACTTGGTGATCTTCAGTCAGCAAAAGATAACCACAGTAAGTGGCTAGTTGATGCATGGGAGTCGGAGGTACCTTGATTACAGGGGGATGGTCAGAAAGTGACAACATCCCTTGCAAGGCTTCAACTTCAGCTTTGGTAATTTTTAACGGAGAAGCCATGGAAGAAATTGATAGAAGATAAAAAGTTAATGTGAAAATGTTAATCCATGGTTAACCTTTTATAGAAAAGACAAGGAAGGCCATTAATTACCATTAATGGTTAACACTCAAGTGTGGACGTCAACCGTCACATCAGTCAGCTGCAGCGCCGCCAAAAAACTGACAAATGACTTCAGCAGGACAAGTGGCACTCCCTTTTCCAAGGCTGACGTCATCCAATCATCATGGCAGTTCAAAATCATGCTCAACAAAAAGAATTAATTAACTAAACTTGGCATAACAAAGCATAAGGAAGCATTCAAATTGTTCAAGTACAAAAAACACAAGGCAAAAGAGTCTGAAAAATTACAACGCAATTCAATTATAGTCTATAAGATCTATGTAAGCGTCATCGTCCGCCCCTTCATTCTGCGTGCCAGACCCGGCAGCAGCGTTGGACGACTCGCCTCCTCCTTGTGCAGCGGCTTTCCGCATCTCTTCTTCTCTACGCTCGTTCTCTTCGAGCTCTGCGCCAAGACGATCAGATTCTTCAAAGTATCCGCGCAGCTGACCTATTGGATCATCCGTCTTCAGGCAATGATCAACCACGTCAAAGACATCGAAAGTAAGCGCCTCAAACTCCTGCTGCGCAGCAACGGCTTCTTCTTCATAAGGTTTCCCAAAATGCTCTCCATCTTCAAGGGCCAAGCCAGCCGCATGGTGGTGATAGCCCTCAACAAACCCTTCCTGTAGGCCACTCCGCATGGAAGATGCACCGATCTTCGCAACCGCATCGCCAAACTTTGGCTCGTTCCATATGCGTTTAAAAACCTATGGATCAAAACATGGACAAAGCTAAGGCAATAAATAGATTGCAACATATATATACTAATAATAAAGGTCAAAGGAATTCAAACCCCTTAAAGACCGTGTTGCATCATCCAAGTTAAACGCTCCCGAGCGGCCTGCGAGGTTTGAACAGCAGTACGGAGCTCATTTTGTGTTTGTTGGAGGCTCACTTCCAGCTGAACGCGAGAGGAATCCAATAAGGCATTCGTTTCACCCAGTTGTGCCTTTTCCTCCTCAAGACTCTTCACCTGCGCTTCTAGCTCCGAAACCCGTGTGGTGGCAGTCACTAAGCTCTCATGTTGCTCTTTCAGCTTGATGACAGTGTCAGACAGTTCAGCCTGTTTCGCATCCAGAAGTTTCTGTTTCTCTTCAGCTTCGCGGACCACGCGGGCAACCTCATTCTTCAATTTCTCGTTAGCTTTCCGACCACGCTCTAGTTCTACATTGGTGCGCTCACAAGAATCTTTCCACCCCTTGGCAGCTTCAGCTTTCTCCTTCTTCATTTTCTGAATTTCACCCTCAGCAGACCGAAGTTGACCCTTCAATTGCTCAACTTCGGAATGGGCACCTGCACGGAATCGTTGGAATTCTTCCTCCCGTTCCCTTTGTGCTTCTTCTGCGCTCCTGAGAGCCTGCCAAGAACGTTGGAATTCCTCTTCTCGTCGCAGCATCGACCCGAAGTTACTAAAGCTCAATGCTAGATTCAAACTCATGTCGGAAAACAATGAGCGACGGTCAATACTATCTTGATAATCGCGCTCACTAGGCGGGACAGCATAGGAGATAAACTCCTCGGCACTCAATGGATTGGTAAAGCGGGTCGTCTGCCTTATATCCCATCGGGGCTGATAAGGCCTGTTCGGATCAAAATCACGAGGAGCAACCCTCGTTCCGCTTCCACTCGCTTTTCCAGACCCACGAGCAGCTTTGGTCATATCCCCCTTAGGAGTCGAAGAGGTCCACATGCTCTCTGTGGATACCTTATCCGCGGGGACACCCGCGGGCGCAGATTTATCCGTTTTAGAGTATGAGTCTGGCTGACTATCTTTTTCTCCTTGGGCGGTATCTGTGGCCATGATTGTTGGACCAACATTCACAGGGGACGACTCAACCAAAGGGCTTTTCCCAGCGTCTCCACTTGCCTTCGGAGACATCACAATCCCTTCCACTTGAGAAGGTCCCCGGGTTTCCAACTCAGATGGGCTTGAGCCTTGCACATTTTCAGGGATAGGCCCACTCACTTTCTCCACGATTGAAACGGGCTTCTTCAATGCCCCTTGTGGAGCAGCACTTTTACCTGCGAATACAAAATAATGATTTCGTGCTCCATATACAGAAATTGAACACAAGCTCTGCAACAGAAACTTACCACGGGTCTGTTTGACAGATTTGATTAGCACAGGCTTCCGTTTAGGTGGAGGCTTCACCATTATCTTCGGGCCAGCAGGTTTGACATTTGTCCCTTTATTAAGGGCTAACTCCTCAACCACAGTGGACTAGTTTGGTTCAGTGACATCCGTAGACGGCCTTGAGATTTGAACCTGCTTTTGAGCTAGATCTTCAATACGCTTCTGATACAGCTCGTTAGACACCTCAACAGGGTCATCAACGGGTGTAGGTCCGCGCGTACGCTGACGTTTAGCGTCATCATCTGACTCCGTTGCCTCGTCATCCTCTCTAGCAACAGTAGAGCTGGAGGCCACCTTCTTCCCTTTACGAGAGTCTTTCCGCTGACGCTTCGGACCCGCACCTATGGACAGACATAAAACAAGGTTCAAACTTCATACATACTACGATAATATTTGACTTGATTTACCTGAACATGACATCTTCTTACGACCTGGGGAAGTCTCACTTGGGTCAACCCCAGTCTTCTTGACTGGGCAAATCCCTGCGCCTGAAACAAAGGGCACGCGGGTCAGAGTCTGCAAGGTGTGGAACACGACGCACCCTTTTCCAGCGCAGGAATCTCCCACAGTAAAATGCAAGAAGTATTATATTGAACATTGAGAGGTAGTATAGGATGTAACCTGTACGCGTGTAGTGCTGCGGAGCATCCTTGAGTTGTGGCATCAAAAAATTCCGAGCCAGCCGCTCAATCACTGTGGGGGTTCCCCGGGGCACAGCAATATATGTCAGTTTAGCGGACCCCCGGGCATCGAAAAGATCGAACTTCGTCATTCCTGCAAGGATAACGACATAAAAAGTAAACACAAAAGTGAAGGGAAGAAGCAATGGAGAAGAGATCCCCGTGTACTTACTAGCATCAGCAGCGGTGGGCTCTTGACCCTCCGGGTTACCCAAGCGGCTGAGCCCTAGCTTCACAAGCACGCCCTCTGGGCACTTCTCCATAGACAGTGGAGTAGAATGGGCACAAAGAGTGTCATACCACGGTTGGTTGTTGTAATCTTTCATGGGCGGGAACTCCGCAATCTTCTCCTTCACTCCAATACTCATCCATTGCATGGCCGCGGGAATCACTCCTCGATGGATGTAGAAAAACTTTTCTTTCCAGTCATACATTGATTTGGGACTCTCCGAGACAATCTGTGTCCGGCTTCTCCGGGGAGCTACACTGTACCACCCGGGTCCACCGCGGGCCTCTTCAAGAACATAAAACACATTTAGCATATCAAAGGTCGGCTCTAGGTCGAGAGACCGACAGGTTGCTTCAAAATGCACAAGCCTGGACAGCCCAAATGGAGTCATTTGAGTGGGATGCACCCCATATTTCATAAGGGTACTCACCAGGAACTTCGTAGTGGGAAGACGAAAGCAACATCGGGAAAAGAACGCTTCGTATAGAGTGATTTTACCAGGAGAAGCGTCCAACGCCGTCTTACCAGCAGCAGGGAGTTCAGGCTCCCATTCAGACTCAATTCCATATTGATCGAGGAATGAGGAAAAAGAAGAGGCATCCCACTTAATAACGGTTGTGGCAATTCCCTTCTCAGTTTTCTCAGTCGTCTTTGTCAGATCAGCAGCACCAGACGTTTCTTGAGACATTTTTTGATGATTGAGTAAAGGCAACGGTTAATCAGAGAGAGAGAAAAAGGGAAGTTGGAAGGTTTGCAGTTAACGGTGTGAGAACGGCGAAGTTTGAAATTTTTTGAAATCCTTTTATAATGTGGGCTATAATTGCCACTGACGTCAGCATGGGAAAGTGGAAACGGTTTTCCAAACGACACGTGGCTGTAAACAGCTAATTTGACGGCACACGCGCGCACCACGCGCTAAGACACGCGCCTGATACAGCTGTCTGCCATAACCGATGGGACGCTCACTGACACAAGTATAGCTTGTGGCAGACGCTATCCGCCATCCTTTACTCATTGGCCGACAGCTGTCCTCCGCTGGAAAGCCACGTAACAACACGGAGATCCAACGTCAAATTCAAGTACCGTTCTCCGCTCTCCGCAGGACAAAGACTCCGCACTCCGCACAACCAATACTCCGAGTCTTCATCAATTTGACACAACAAACCCACTAATTACCAGGTTTTCACCACCAAGGAAGGCTGAGCTATCATCCAGGGGCCATCACTTTTTAAGTCCACCATCCACCCTCTTCCCTCATACACTCGAGAAAAGGGTACACGCTGGACTGGGGGGACTTGATGGGATTGGGTGCTCATAACTACGCAGAGCATACCCAAACCCGGAATTCAGCCCCGCGGAAGAGCTTCGCGCGCACGAAAGAGATCACTCCGTATATCAAAGCATTAACTACTTTCCTATCATTACGGAGAGATATCAGCAAAGTAGCAACGACTCTCCTACAATCACGGAGAGATGTCCGCGCGCGTAAGCGGTAAAAGCGGTAATCGTTCCATGTTTCCTTATTTATTGCTATATCTTAACTACTTTACTAATATAATCCTTGGGTAGTGGAGACAACCCTAATCGGGCCTGGCCCATTATGATTAGGGTTCTGGGTAATGGTGGCATACGTCCATCTCTATATAAGGGATCATCTCCCTAATAGAGAGGACACTTTTGGCTAACCCTAAGAGCTATCACACTTGATAGTATCCCCATTCACCCCCGTTTTTGTTATAAACTACTACCTCGTGTAGTCGTCTCCCTACCCACTCGATCTTTATTGCAGGTTACCTTAATCCAGGAAGTGCTAGTGAAGGATCAGTCCTGTGGTTACATATAGACTATCATCCTTGCAAGGAGGTTAGGCTATTTGTTTCTTCAGTACAGTACAATGTTTTTGTAGTACTAATTGGACTATACACTGATGTACAATTGTTAGAATATGAATATACACTGACGTATAGTTGTTTAATGTTATCGTACAGTAAAATTTTTTTGTAGCAATGATTAGACTATACACCGATGTATAATTGTTTGAATATGACGATACTAAACACTGTTCTATAGCATCAATTTTATTGGGGTCTGATGTATATTGTATGTATACACTGATGTATATGCTAAACAACCTTTTTCTTTGTTTCAGGTTACTCTTGATAAGACCAACCTATCAGTTCGTGTGAGTGCATGGAATATGAATATACACTGACGTATAGTTGTTTTAATGTTATCGTACAGTATAATGTTTTTGTAGCAATGATTGGAATATACACTGATGTATAATTGTTGGAATATGAATATACACTGACGTATAGTTGTTTAATGTTTATCGTACAGTATAATGTTTTTTGTAGCAATGATTGGAATATACACTGATGTATAATTGTTGGAATATGAATATACACTGACGTATAGTTGTTTTAATGTTATCGTACAGTATAATGTTTTTGTAGCAATGATTGGAATATACACTGATGTATAATTGTTGGAATATGAATATACACTGACGTATAGTTGTTTAATGTTTATCGTACAGTATAATTTTTTTGTACGCACAAATGATATTAGTTGTGGTTTTTGTCAGTTACAATGTATACTAAATAACCTATTAATACTCACATACCAAAAGACAATATTACCCCTTGATTTAATTAAAAAGTTAATTAATGTTTAACATATTTACCATCATGCCATTGAAGATGGATGGATGAGATTGGTTCCTAAAGTTCCTAACTAAGGGTTGGTTCTCAATTGAACCCTACCCTGTATATATATATATATATATATATATATATATATATATATATATATATATATATATTGCAAAGGGATTAATTCTAAATGTCATACTCTTATGTAATCTCTCCTTTGAGAGATGCCACATAGGATGTGATGTGACAACTTTAAACCAATTAAAAAAAAGAAATAAATATGATTTAACCTAATCTATTAAATACATAATCTACTAAATCTAAATATTAAACCTTTATTATTTTATCTCTCGTGTTTCCTCCCATAAATTCTAAACGTTAATATCTTTTATATACGATATTTTTTAAAGAATAAAAATTACACCAAATTAACGAGTGTTTTATTATCTTTCCAACGAGTACCATAGTGCTATATAAAAATCGGAGAAAAAAATGACTATTTTTTGTAACCCGACAGGTATTGTGGCGGGTTTGGGATTAGTTTTAAAAAAATTGTGGGTTTGAGTCGGGTCTGGGATTAGGTGATACCCGACCCGATTACCCGAAACAACATACCCAAATACCCGAACTACATACCCGATCATATACCCATGAATTTTTTAACGCATCACATAACCCTTAGAATAATGCGTTCGATATTTCAATAATTAACTTTTTTTTTCTTATTACATGTTAGTTCTTTTTAGAATGATCGATTACAAACTTCCGAATTCATTTGTAATGGCACTAGATTTATACCCCCGACGCAGAGATTCATTTTTTTTATATTTGAATATGATAACTTATAGCAGAGATTTGTTTAAAATAATAATAATAATAATAATAATAATAATAATAATATATTTTATGGGTTAGGTTCAAGTAAAAACAGTTTTTTCGTACGAACTATACGAATCAAAGAAAAAACACGTGGGCCGTATATAACTAGAGTAATTATATAATTACTCTAGTTATAAACGGTCCACGAGTTTTTCCTTCGATTCGTACAGTTCGTACGAAAAAGTTGTTTGTATTTAATCTTTTGTCTATATTTTATTATGTTATATTAGATATTTCAACCTGGGACGCTCCTGTGATAAAAACTAGTAATAATCTATATATATATATATATATATATATTGCAAAGCTAATAATCATACATGTCATAATATTATGCAATCTCTCTTTTAAGAGATGCTACACAGGATGTGATGTGGCAACTCTACACCAATTAAAAAAAAGAAATAGATATGGTTTAAATATGGTTTAACCTAATCTATTAAATACCTAATCTACAAATGTAAATATTAAACCTTTATTATTTCCTCTCTCATGTTTCCTCCCATAACTTTTAAACGTTAATATCTTTTACATACGAGTTTTTTTAAAGAAAAAAATTACACCAAATTAACGATCGTTTTATTATCTTTTCAACGAGTACCATATTGCTATATAAAAACGAAGAAAAAAAACGACTATTTTTTATAACCCGACAGGTATTGTGTCAGGTTTGGGATTAGTTTTAAAAAAAATTGTGGGTTTGGGTCGGGCCTGGGATTAGGTGATACCCGACCCAATTACCCAAAACCACATACCCAAATACCCGAACTATATACCCGATCATATACCCATGAATTTTTTAACGCATCACATAACCCTTAGACTAATGCGTTCGATATTTCAATAAATATATTTTTTCCTTATTTCATGTTAGTTCTTTTTAAAATGATCGATTAGAAACTTCCGTATTCATTTGACATTATATAATATTTTGTAATGACACTAGATTTATACCCCGGCGCAGAGATTCGTTTTTTTATATTTGAATATGATAACTTATGGCAGAGATTTGTTTAAAATAATAATAATAATAATAATAATAATAATAATAATAATAATAATAATAATAATAATAATAATAATAATAATAATAATAATATTCATTAATCATATATTGACAAGTCATTAGTTATGTTGTCTTATTAGATATTTTAACCCGGGACGCTCCCAGGATAAAAACTAGTAATATATGAAGTCGAATAGATATCTCCCTTTCACCTTGTCACTTGCCAGTTGTTGCCTCTTCAGACTTCCATAGAAAAGAGACACACACATCACTTCCTTCTTTTGTCATGTCGTCATTATCCTTGCCGACTTCCATCGCTATACAGGAAGGAAATTTGTTTACATACACATAATAAACATGGTTTATTAACTTAGAGTTAATTATCAATTTAGTCCCTGACGTTTCAAAAATTCATCTTTTGTTCAAATAGTTTTTTTTTTTCCATCTGTATCCCTAAGGTTTACTATTTTTTGTCACTTTCATCCAACCCGTTAATTCCGTTAAAAAAAATCAGTTAAGTCAGGGGTATTTTTATCACTTTACATATATGTTTTTTTTTTTTCTGTCATTTTCATCCAAAAACCCATTTTTAATTTATATATCTTTCTCCAACCCCATATGGTTTCTCATTTTTTTTATATCTCCGGTGAGGACGTTGTAACACCTATAGTGTTACGGTTCTCGTTAACACCCTAGTATTAAATTTAATATTTGGCTCTGATATGCCTCGTATTGGTCAATACGAGTCATATCAGAGCCACGCATTGGGTTTTATACTAGGCTTAGAAGTAATATGGGGCCCTAATATGTGGTGCCTCATATAGATCAATACGAGGCATAATAGGGTCTCTTTTTATTTTATTATTTTTTTTTTTGTATTTTCATTTTTATTGTTTTTAAACAACTACAAATACTAAATTAACTTAAAAAACAAAAATAAATAAAAAGTTAGTTACATTCATTCCAATATTATTTAAAAAAAAATACAACTTTTTTATCATTATTATTTTATAAAAATTATTTCTTTTGTTTGGTTTTGTTATGGTTGGTTTTCAAAGATGTTTGTTTTGTTTTGGTGACTTTGAAGAAGTTATATAGACGTTACAAAGTTTGAAGAAGTTATAAGGTTGGTTTGAAAAAGTGTTTTTTTTTTAAATCGATTGATCGTTGTATGTTAATACATTCGAAACAAAAACAAAACAAACATTTTCAAAACCAACCAAAAGAAAACCAAGAAAAATAAATAAATTTTATAAAATAATATTGGTAAGAAAAAGTTGTATTTTTTTTAAAATAATATTGGAATGAATACAACTAATTTTTTTGTTAAGTTTAGATTTTTTTTAAATTAATTTATTATTTTTAGTTATTTAAAAACAATAAAAATGAAAATATAAAAAAATAAAAAAGACCCTAATATGTCTCATATTGATCTATATGAGGCATATTAAGGGAAAAGATTCCCCCATATCATTTTCTAGCCTAGTATTGGTATCAATACTAGGCTTGATATGCCACATATTGTCCGGTACTAGGCATATTAAAGTACAATTTTTGTCTTTTAGCTATCTAATGTTGACCAACACAAAAAACAATAAAGTCGATACTTCTCATATAGAGCTATACGAGACATACTAGTGGGAATCACACACATTTGTGGCTGAATTTTGATCGAATACCGGTATTGGGTATAATAATTAAAGAGATAAAAGCATATACCGGTATTGGTACCCCACAATAACTATTCGTTATGCTACCGACAATCGCTATAACTTACGCTACCAAAAAGATAATTATAACTCTAAATTCAAAATATGATGTCTACATATCAATTTTTAATCAGTCTCACACTTTTCACGATATATGATTTTTGTACAGGAACCTAAACCACATTATAATATACATCCGAAATGTAATGTAACCCTTTGTCTTCTAACGAAACTGCCTCACATGTGAAAGACTTCAAACTCATGGTTATTAATATTTTTTGTTTATTATTAGGGCTGTCCAAAAAGCTCGTGACTCGGAGCTCGCTCGGATTTAGCTCGAAAAAAACTCGCTCAATATGGCTCGGTTTTAAACTGAGCCGAGGCGGCTCGGGTCGGTTTGAAAGTGAGCCTAACTCGGCTCGTTTTGGCTCGGATAATTCTAATTTTTAATATATATTTTTATATACATATAATATACTAGAAAAGTGTTAGAAAAATGGAGAACATGTTACATATTTAATTTTTAGTAATAGTAGAATGGAGATTGTGTGTTTGGGATTGAAGTTACAACTAATCAAGTTATTTAAATAAACCATTGCAGAATGATAATTGTCCAAGTACTCGAGTTATCAAACTCAATATTGCTTTTGATTTCAAAGAGGTCAGTATTTAGGAGTTCAATCAGACATCTATTTCATATTTAGGGGGTCAATTCATATACTAATAAACTTATACTATATTCCATTGAAATTTAAGACTTATTTTGTATTTGCTTAAACACAATTTTAGCTTGTAATGTATTAGGTTGAACTTATTTTAAATGTGTTATTTTTAACTATTGAATAATATTTTAGACTATTGAATTTTAAAAGCCATTTTTCTTTTTAAATTCGAGCCAAGCCAGCCGAGCTCAAGCTTTGATTTTCAGCTCAGTTTCAAATCTGAGCCGAGCGCGAGCTTGACCTGGCTTAGCTCGGTTCGACTCATGAACAGCCCTAAGTATTATTATTATTAGTATCATTATTATTTAAACTATGACCCGTTGGTCAAAATTACTTACAATTTGATCTATGGCACCCATAACTTTCACTTATGTTGAAAGGATAAATCCTAGTAGCATATTAAGTACGCTTAAACGAATGTAAACTATGGCTAACAACTAACAAGTTTTTTTGATGAAGTTTTGAGTTAGTTAAATTCAAGTCCCAATTAACAATCAAACCGAATATAAAATTATGGCTAGCCCCCACAATATTACTAGTATCAGGAAAATTACGTAAAAACTTGAACTTACAATCCTCATAACCACACCATGGTATTTATATAGCTAATCACATATATTAGACAATAGGGCAACGATTAATAGAAAACCTCATAAATTTGAGGAAATTCTAGAAAACGCTAGAAAAACCTACTTCCCGAACTTTCTTTTTTTTTGAAAATTTTAGGGGATGTGATATATATGTTTTTAAGAGTTTTGAGTAAAAAATCAAAAAAGCGCAGGTCGGTTTTTTTTAAATAAATAAGTTTTCCATCGTAACATATGTTACCCGTGTAAACATATGCTAACATACGATACGATGCAAAACTTATTTATTTAAAAAAATAATCGGTGCTTTTTTGATTTTTTTTTTGCTCAAAACTCTTAAAACATGTATATTACATGCCCTAAAATTTTCAAATAAAAAAAAAGCTCGTGAAGTAGGGTTTACTAAAAAAAACGTGGGTTTTCTACCAATACTTGGCCTTAGATAATAATTAAGATTATACTAATGGTTATCCTATAAACATCAAAACCTAACACGTTTAGGATGTTTGATAACCTAATAGTTAACCAATTAAATATGACATGATAATAACAATTATGTATTAATTCACTAACACAATTAATAAACTATAATTATCCACTCCTATATCCGCTCCTAACACCATATGTAGTGGAGCGCCATTTTGGGTGGTTTTTTTTCAAATTCGCGCCTCCCCCTATCGATACGGGGGGCGCTATGGGCTTAAATCTCCCCCTAGCGTGATGTTTATAGCGCCGGGTAACAAATCAGATGACCAATGGGGAGAGCACACATGGATTCTTCAAACAATTGGGTTTATGGCTGATGGTGGTGTACAGTGGTGGAGTGTTGGTGTACGGTGATGGTGATGGTGGTGGTCTGCTGTGAAGGTAACGGTGATGGTGGTGGTCTGTTGTGACGGTGACGGTGGTGGTGTACGGTGGTGGTGATTGGTGGTGATGATGTACGGTGAAGGAGGAAAGAAAGAAAGAAAAATGAAAGGAAGAAGAAGAAGAAGAAAGAAAGGAGGAGGGAAGAAGAAGAGGAAGAAGATGAAGGCGGCGGCGGAGGTGGTGATGATGAAGAAAAAGGTGGTGGATGTGGCACTGGTGGTGTTGGGTGGTTGTGTAGGCGTTGTGGTGGTGGTGGTCTGCTGTGAAGAGGAAGGAGATGTATAGGTTTGATTTTTTTTTTCTAAATTAGCGCCTCAATTTGTTTCCCCCACTACACCCATATTTAGAATTAAACCCCCATGCTGACTAAGTTGTCACGTGGACCAATCACAGAGGGGGGCCTTAAGTTTTTTCCGCCCCACTACATATGGTCTAAACCTTAGCACGTTTAGGATCGATCTTCATTGTGCGGAATTCCCAACAGACATTCATTATAGATTCATTACTCGATTTACACTTGATTTTACTTATATGTTTCTCCATTTCGTTCATAATCATCATTGTGGGGGCAATCAAATGGAAATAAAGTATATATCTACAATCATATTTATGCTATTGGGATCACTATTGCGTAATGAAAGTGAAAATTAGGAGCAACATTGGTAATACTATACCGGTCAATGAATTATAGTTGTTTAGGTCAGTTAGTTTGATAGTTATGAACTAATTATTTGTTTTCTGGGATTTTCATTTACTTACATCAAATTCTTCATTTATAGCTTGTTTAGGCTAATTCTTTTAGACACATCACAAGACGAACATAAGTGTTTTTAAAAACGATGCTAGTTTTTTTTTATGGTCAAATCACTATAAAACAATCATATGAGGAATGCCCTTTTAATTACTACCAAATCCTTTGTTCATTGAAATAAATGAACGAACACAATTTTTTGTTTAATTAAACGAATTTGGTGAATTGTTCGGTTCGTTTACAGGCCTAGCTCCAGGTGGCTTCTTAAAATAATTGTTTAATTAAACAATAGTTCATGAACGTTCGGTTCGTTTACAGGCCTAACGGCTTCTTAAAATAATAATCTATACATAATTGCTATTAAACACTCATAATATACTTACAAAACCCATGTCTTTAGCTTATAGAAATTCCAATGCATGTATACCAAACAACAATTTCAAACAAAAAAACATAATTAAACAATATGAAAGCAACTGGAAGTAATATACATCAGTCTCAACTGACATTGATATGTAATAGGGAATATTATGTAATTATAGTAAATTGTAATATCCTAGGAAACATCATTATAGCCTTAACTACTTTCCTCGATGATAGCTCAATGATTGTATTATATATTCAATGTTTTGTGAATACGAGAATTCATTCAGTAAATATTATCTCCTATATGGTATCATAACCAAGATCCTACCCTACCTCCTAATCGCCGCCGCCTCCTTAGCAGCCGGCCACCACCACCTTCCGCCCACTCTTTCACCTCTATTCCCACCCTTCTCCCTACCCTCTACCGCCATGGACTTCTCCATACATCCCACCATGGCTGTAACTAACATCAAGTCCATAATCCCTCTTCTTCTTGAAGACGAGTCATCTCATTACTCGACTTGGACAGCCCTCATTGAGGTGCACTGTCGGGCGTATCAGGTTTTCGACCACTTACAGCCCCGCCCACCCCCCGGCGCCCCTCCTGGAACTTCTTCCGACAAAGACGCGGCCAAAATTCTTGCTGCCATGGCAGAGGCCGATGCCCTGTGGGCACGTCTCGACGCCTTGGTTCTGCAATGGATTTACGGTACCATCTCTAAACCTCTCCTTCACATCATTATTGTCCCGGGTCAGACCGCCTATGAGGCTTGGATCGCCATCCAAGACCACTTCAACGACAACAAGAGTGCTCGCCAAATCCACCTCCAACAACAGTTTTCTAACCTTCATCTTGATGCTTTCCCTAATATGGCCGCTTATTGCCAACAGGCCAAGCATCTTGCGGACCAGTTAACCAATGTCGGAGCACCCGTCGACAACCAACGATTGGTCACGCAACTCTTGGCTGGTCTCTCTGACGCCTATGAAAGTATATCCACAGTTCTACAAAACAGGGACCCTTTACCTTCCTTCACTGAATGCCGTTCGCGACTCACCATGGCTGAAACGACAAAGAAAAATGCTTTTTCTCGGGCTGCTACTACTGCCGCCACCGCCCTGGCAGCGACCACCACTTCCCAGCCTGCTGCTGCGTCTGCTGCCCCTCGCGGACAGACCCGTAACAGGCCGCGCGGACGTGGTCGTGGGGCTGCACGTGTTGGCCGTCCTTCCAGCAATCAAACCCAGCACCCCTACATCGTCTTTCCAAACTCTTGGGCCGCCAGCCAATGGCACTCCTTGCTGCAAAACTCCCAGCAAAATTCGTCCTCGTAGACTGCCACGCCGCCATGCCCATACCCCTCTAATCCTCGGCCAGCCAACCCATCAGCCAACTCATCAGCGGGTATTTTAGGAGCGGCCCCGGACCAAGCATACACAGCCACGTTGTCTCCCACGGACATTCAGCAAGCCCTTTATGCTTTGTCTCTCACTCAACCGGATCCCCAAGGCTTCATGGACACCGGGGCTTCGGGTCACATGAAAAACCCTCAAGGTACTGATTCTCCGTCTGTTTTTAATACTTGCACTAATAAATTTATTGTTGTTGGTAATGGTATGACCATTCCTGTGATAGGTCAAGGCAACTTAACCCTACCACCACCATTTCCGCCCTTTAAATTAAACAACGTTCTTTATGCCCCGAACCTTATCAAAAATCTCATCTTTGTCCGTAAACTAACTACTGATAATTTATTGTCCATTGAATTTGACCCTTTCGGTTTCACTGTGAAGGATCTCAAGACCAAGGCCCACCTCCTGCGATGCAATAGCTCGGGCGACTTATACCCACTGACTGCACCAATCCCGTCCAAGACCAACTCTACTGTTTTTGTTGCTACCACTCAAGACCGTTGGCATCAACGACTTGGGCACCCGAGCTTCTCTACTTTGCATTCTTTACCATTATTCGTTTCTCGTACTATTAATAATGACAAAACTTTATGTCAAGCATGTGTTTTTGGTAAAAGTGTACGTTTGCCATTTTCTGACTTTTGTAATAGTACTTCTTTACCTTTTGATATAATTCACAGTGATCTTTGGACATCTCCTATGCCTAGCACCGGGGGTCATCGGTATTACGTTTTATTCTTAGATGATTTTACAAATTTTCTATGGACCTTTCCTTTAACAAATAAATCTAATGTTTTCTCTATCTTCACCATATTCCATAGTTTTATCACAGCCCAATTTGGTGCCAAACTTAAGCAATTTCAATGCGACGATGGTAAGGAATATGACAATCATTCCTTCCACAACTTCTGTCGCCTTAATGGGATGCACTTTCGCTTCTCATGCCCCTACACCTCGTCTCAAAATGGCAAAGCCAAGCGTAAAATCCGAACAATCAATAACATGATCCTCTCCCTTTTAGCCCAATCCTCATTACCACCCTCATTTTGGCACCACGTCCTTGAAACCGCTACATACCTTCTAAACATCATTCCCAACAAACACCACAAATTTCTCTCTCCCACCTCACACTTATACCATTGTGACCCTATCTACGACCACCTTCGTGTGTTCAGATGCCTATGCTACCCATTACTACCTTCCACTACCATACACAAACTCGCCAATCGCTCAAAGCCTTGCGTCTTTCTCGGTTACCCGCCCAATCATCGTGGTTACCGTTGCTTAGACCTCACCTCCAACTCCATCTTCATTTCTCGCCACGTGCAATTTGAAGAAGCCATCTTCCCCTTTTCCACCACTCTTCCCACTCAACCAACCGATTACCAATTTTTGGACCATGTCCTTAGCCCACTGCTTTGGCCTCTTCGTCACGCATCGCCCCCCTCCCAACCTACTCCAAACTCATAGCCTACCCACACTTCACCTAACACCTCCTCATCCACGGCCCACAACCCAACCAACCCAGTTCCTTCCCCTACGGCCCACACCCAAACACCCTCCCTTACAAATACATCGGCCCACCCAAGTACCACTCCTCCGGCCCAAACCTCCCCTCCCAACGCAACCCCTCCTCCTGGCCCAATTCCACAAGCCCACCAAATACCCGAACCTACCGTCCCCCCACCCGCTACATCACACCCGGCTCGTACCATGCGCACACGTGCCATGGACGGTATCACCAAGCCCAAACACCATTTTAATCTCCATACCACCACGGTTGTCCCTATACCCAAGTCCCCACAGGTTGCCTTGTCCTCGCCTGAATGGTTTAATGCCATGACCAACGAGTTTAGTGTACTTATTAAAAATAAGACTTGGGAACTAGTTCCTCGTCAACCGGATATGAAAATTATCAGGTGTATGTGGCTGTTTAAACATAAGTATTGCTCAGATGGTAGCTTGGAGCGATACAAAGCTCGACTTGTATGTGATGGTAGGAGCCAACAGGTTGGCATTGATTGTGGTGAGACCTTCAGTCCCGTGGTTAAACCAGCCACGATACGGCCTGACATCTCCTATGCTGTTCAGCAGATTTGCATGCATATGCACGCTCCCACCGATGATCATGCGAACGCTCTCAAGTGTATCATTCGGTACATTCAGGGTACTACTGACTACGGGTTATCTCTCACTCCAGCTCCGAACATCTCTCTTCGTGCTTATATAGATGCTGACTAGGCAGGCTGTCTAGACACCCGCCGGTCTACCTCCGGTTATTGCGTGTATCTTGGCGACAATTTAATTTCCTGGTCCTCCAAGCGACAGCCTACAGTCTCTCGTTCCAGTGCTGAAGCCGAATATCGCGGGTCGTGAATGCTGTATCCGAGATTTGCTGGTTACGTAATCTGATGCTTGAACTGCGGCAACCTCTTCTCAAGGCCACTCTGGTATACTGTGACAATGTCAGTGCAATTTATCTATCGGGTAATCCTGTCCAACATCAGCGGACAAAACACATTGAACTGGATATTCACTTTGTTCGAGAGCTCGTACAACGGGGGTGTGTTCGCGTCCTACATGTTCCCTCACGTTATCAAATAGCGGACATCTTCACCAAAGGTCTCCCACGCATTCTATTTGATGATTTCGCTCCAGTCTCAACGTTCGCCAACCTCCCGATTCGACTGCGGGGGTGTAATAGGGAATATTATGTAATTATAGTAAATTGTAATATCCTAGGAAACATCATTATAGCCTTAACTACTTTCCTAAATGATAATGATTATATTATATATTTAATGTTTTGTGAATATGAGAATTCATTCAGTAAATATTATCTCCTATAATATGCATTGAACAACAATACACAACTCCATCAGTAGCATTTGTATCATAAATATCAAAGATTGAAGAATCCTAATCACCGCTTTTAAATATCAATAACATTTTACCACAATATAGAAAAGCAATTCAATGAGATAAAGACTACTGCACAGGGAAAAACAAAAACTGAAAACCAAGTAAATTATCTGCAAGTAGATACTAAGGGTGCGTTTGGTTCGCATGAATTGAATGGAATTCAATGTAATTGGAATTTGAATTCCAACTCTTTAGGTGTTTAGTTCATTGAATTTGTTGGAATTGGAATTTCAATTCCAATCTTGTGTGTTTGGTTGACAAAGGAATTGGAATTGGAATTTGGTATGAATTCCTTCAAATTCCTTTACCTAAGGGAATTCAAAATTCTTCCAATATTAGAAGGAATTCAATTCAATTCAATTTATTGTAATCTTCGAACGATTGGCATCATTTTGACCCGAACCGATTCGAACCATGCCATTTCAACGCGAACCGCTTAGACCCGAATCAATTCGGACCGTACCAGTTTCGACCGGTACCGTTTCGACCCGAACCGTTTCCTACTGTACCAGTTTGGACCGGTACCGTTTCGGACCATACCAGTTTCGACCGATACCGTTTCAGACCGAACCGTTTCGGACCGTACCAGTTTCGACCAGTACCATTTTGGACCGAACCGTTTCGGACCAGTTTCGACCTGTACTGTTTCACCCGTAACATTTCGGGTCGTACCGGTTTCGACCGAACCGTTTCGGACCAGTTTCGACCGACACCGTTTTGACCGGTATCGTTTCGACCTGTAACGTTTCGGACCGTACCAGTTTTGACCGGTACCGTTTCGGACCAGTTTTGACCGATACCGTTTTAACCGGTATCGTTTCGACCTGTACCGTTGCGCCCGTAACGTTTCGGACTGAACCATTTCGGACCGTACCAATTTTGACCGGTACCGTTTCGGACCAGTTTCGACCGATACCGTTTCGACCTGTACCGTTTCGGACCTCACCGTTTCGGACCGTACCAGTTTCGATTGGTACCGTTTTTGACCCGAACCGGTACGGGTCGAAATGGTGCACGTTGAAACGGTACAGGTCGAAACGATAGAGGTATCAACAGTTCGAGTCAAAACGGTACTGGTTGAAACGGTACGGGCTGATACCGGTCGAAATGGTACGGGCCGGTACGAGGTGAAACGGTTCGGGCCGGTACGGGTCACAACGATGCGGGTCGTGGGGCAAAGGTGATAGATTCCAATTTATTAACCAACCAAACACAATAATATAGGATTTGAGAATCCAGTTCCAACAATTTCCAATTCATTTTGGAATGTTTAAATTACAAATCCAATTCTTTCACAAATTTCAATTCCAAACAATTCCGTGAACCAAACAGATCTTCAAAAGAAGCGTAACGATTGTAAATATAATGCTCGAACGCACATACGCAACGATAGGAGAGTAGGGCAACAACATATCAAACGCGGACAAAGAGCATACTTAACCAAAAAAGCCTTTGTGGTTTGTTTGGGATTGTACAAACTACAAAGGCTTGTCAAGTTATTACAAATCCATACATAACACACATTATTCATACTATATTTACTAGATTGGGTTTGTGAGTGTAAACTCACTATTGTAAAAAAGTACAAGTGAGTTGAAACATGGTGTACAAGTAGTTTAAGCGTAAACTTTTTTTTTTGTTTTGCGTGCACATCTATTCCCTCTATATCTCTTCATCTTCTTTCTTCACTAACACTTCAATCTCTCTCTTTCTACCAGTATCATCTTCCCCCTCCTCTTCCTCTCTCTCTGTGGAATGGTTTATTCATCTCCCTGCTCTCTTCTTTTTCTCCCTGCTCTCTCTCTTAATCACCACGCTTCTTTCTCTCTCTAAAATCGGGCGATCGGTGGTTGTTGGCCGTAGTTTTCGGAGCTTCTTCGCATGTGGTGTGACCGATGGTAACTCTTTGGCCTGTGTTATCGCCGCCGGGTTCGATTGTAGAACCCTAGGTGTCGATGAATGTTGTCGTTGGCTACAACGGTTGAGATGGATGGTCGCTTGGTTGGTGCCTTTGGCCATGACAGTGCCCGTGGCTCTGATCGTTATTCAGATGTTTCTTTCTCGCTGACATCTGGTCTTCCACAGGTAATTTATCGTTCATATTTAAAGCCTTTTTGCTTAAATTAGTGCTTTAATTATTGAGTTTGAAAAGTCAAAAACTTTGTTGATAACATGAAATTAAATCAAATCTGTATGATCTTAACAAAAGCCATGAAGATCTTAAAGTTTGTACATAAAGATGATTCTTAAAAGAATGAAATACATATGAAAACATTGAAAACATATTACATTTTGATTTAAGTTTACATATGAGTGTTTTAGTTTTGTTTGGTGATTATTGTGTACAGGGGAGGTGGATTGTTTTGAATGAAGTTGGACCTTCAAAAGTTAACTATTTTGTTTTATTATTTTGCATAGTCAGAAGTTTCATAGAGATTATAGCTATTATCTAAGAGCCTTTTACTTCATAATGTTGACTTCAATTTCGGTCAATTTATAATACAACATAGCCGAGGCAATTCTGATTGTATATAATTAGCTTTATTTGCATTAATTAATGTGAAAACCTTAGGTATTATGTTCTAAGTTATACAACTATTGAAACAAAAAATTAGATGGTAGGTATATGTTAAATAATAGATGAATTCATACATCTACATGTTGCCTTATTGTTAGGTTTCTCTAGATTTGCCGAGTTGGTTGCTTAACATTATGCCTCCATTTCAAAACACATTTACTAATGATTTAGATCATCTCACATGATTAAGATTCTAGAATGGGAAGTTTGTTTGTAGGCACATCTGTCTTAGGGATCTGATGCGTTTTTTGAGGGAAGAACAAGTTGTGATGATTGCATATCTTCTGGTAGGATCACATGAAGATGAAAAGTTAGAAATGGAGCTTTGAAGACTTGGGTGGTAAGAACTCAAACAAGAAAGCCTCAAATCTAATGATCACTTTATTATTTGCTCACAGTTAGTGAACCATATGTTGCATTGTTTTTTCAAATATAATGGAAAGCACTTGCCTTGACACTAAATAACACTCAAGCAACAGTCAACAAATGTCATCAAATGGTGCATGTGTTGGCTTGCATTATTATTGCGATCGTTTGCCTCTTGATATTGAGCATATCAACAAGCAAATATGTTGGAAGATGAAGTTTTTGTTTAGTTAAATAGTCTTCCACATTCACTTTTTTTTTTTTTAATCTTGGTGATTTGAGGATCCATGGCACTAAATACATTTAAGTATTTTGTCTATTAATGTCTTTAAAGACACATGAATCACATGATAGCTGTATATGTTTAGAAAGGGGATCTGCTTATTATTATTTTACGAACTAAAAGATCATTTAATATTTTTAAGTATATGTAACATTATCTTACACATAATATTTAATTGTTGTGATCATGTGGTTGTTTTGATGCAGCTTTTGTGACAGACTGACGGTAGGATGTCGGTGTATCAGACATGTTGATGAATTTTGAGAACTTGAACCTTTTAATGGAATGAGCACAACTCTATATTTGACATATACTTTTAAACAAGTACATTTGAACGTGGCTGCTATGGAGGATGGCAAGCTTTGAACACTTGGGTGGTAAGAACTTAAACCAGTTTTGTATAATTGACATATATGAGGACTAGATAACACCCCATTGTTGTTGGGTATGTTAATAGAGTATTACACTGGATCAGACCATAGAATTAGGATTTTCTTTGCTTTTGACAACATTCCATAGTATAAAAAATGGTTGTGTTTTATTGACTTCTTTCCTCACACACGGCTTTCCCGCCGCAACGCGCGGGCGGGTAAAAACCAAGTTTTTCATTATTAATCAACCACCACCAGTTTCTTATACTCCTCACCAGAAATAGCACTGTCCATTACACCCTCAGGGTTCATCTGCCCTCCATCTTCCATGAACAATGTCATCAGATTCTTTGAGAATCCGCTAACAAGCGCCACCCCATTCTCCTCCCCTGACACTGGCGTTGCACCCGAGTCTCTCAGATTCCAAAACACCATCTCCGGCACTGCCCCTCCATACCCTCGCTTTATAAACTTTTTCTTAATAACTTCATAATCCGTCTCCCATGGATTCACCGACGCCTGATCAAATTCCATGTCACTAAACACAAAAACCGTCTTCACCATCTCATCTTCACTCAACCTCCCTTTAGACGCCACTTCAAGAATCAAATCAAACACCTTTTGGAAATCAGTATTCATCCCCCAATCCATCGTTCGCACGAATTCAACCTTCGATCTTAGATCATCTCCTTGTACCAACTCCATCTTCGGATTTGCACTAAAAGTAATCACCTTCCCCTTCCACGGCTGCTCGCTTAATTCGGATACAAGCACTCCAAGAGCAACACTAACCTCCATTGGAATCCCATTCATGCTCCCCGAAACATCACAAATCGCTAAGCAATTATGTAACTTCCCTTTCCTTACCATATCTTCCACCATTCTTTTCCATTGAAGCTCGGCCACCTGACCGCCATCTTCATCTTCCAAACACGATATAATCTCATGTGGAAGGAGTGCACCCGCAGCTATTTTCGCTTTACCAAATCTCACATTGTCTAAATACTCTTCAAATCTTAATTCATCATGCTTTAAGAACTTGTCCTTGTAGTTTTTCATAGCTACTGAAGCTACTCTATTGTATGGGATCAAATGCCATTGATTCTGTCCTATGTACACTTCTGGTAACTCTAAGGCTTTCCTAAGAGGCACCAACACTTGCTTTCTTAGGCGGTCGCGGACGCGATAAGCGTAATGAGCGTCTTCTATGTCGTCGTATTCGGTGAACTCTACGCGAGGGAACACTTTTCTAGCTATGCTTTCGCATAGTAAGGTTGATTTATCGAATGATGAATCTAATGATGGACACCATTTTGCAGCCAGGCTGATCTTATTTGGATCTCCGTTGGCCAAGAACGTGATGTCGGACCGTAGGAGCTTGGCAAAAACATCTGAGACACGTTCGTGTAGAAACTTGTAATCGGGGTCACGATTGTACCTGGAAGAATTAAATGAGGAAACGTTCATAAATAATATTTTCTATGTATTGAATAAAACGATCATATTAGAATAGTGATAAAGTTAACCGAGTGGCGGACCTAGGATTTTTATTCGCGATCAAGGTGTTTAACCAAACTTTTAAAGAGGGCGGTCAGGCTTTTTGCCTAGAAATTATACTAACTTTTTAAATTTCAAGGGGGCGTCCACCCACCTTGGCTATAGTGTGGGTACGCCACTGCCGACTAATGATAAAGTTTTAATTTCTTTTGTCAAAAGTTAAAGACTTTTTTTTTTTTTTACTAGTAGTTGTATTCATTTGAACAAAAACAACCAATTACAAGTGACACACAGGTAAACGCGCCATAAGCTGCGCCATTTTAATTTGAAAACGAATTTACGTTATTCAAAAAATCATTTTGTTTGAAATCTATGAAACTATAAAGATTAAAGTATACCGGTGAATCAGTTTGTGATATGACAAACAAATTCGAAACATTAGAAAAGTTTGAAGGGTAGGACTTTAGGTGTAACAAAATATATTTAAGATCATGTGTGGTGGGGGGTGGAATTCCATACCCCTTCTCCAATGTGATTGGCTAAAACATCTAGTACCACCAAAACACCCAAATCAAGCTTTAAAAAAATCACACCCAAGTCCAACACTTATAGCCTAGTTGGTTGAGGGCCTAAAGTTTCTTAAGGGAGGCTTGGGTTCAATTTTCACTAGCTACATTTGGAGGACATTGGTAGAGGGGAAATGAGGGATGACCCGGCCATTGGCTTGGGTTCGAGTCCTGATCCCGACCGGTTTTACCGACTATTTCACCGTCGTGCCTTCGGACGGGTGAGTGGTCGGGTTTTCCAGGGAATTGGTGGCAATTGGTGGCCCGGGTACTCTCGAGTACCTGATTCACCAAAAGGGTGCCCGAGAGTGCTCGGAATTGTTTCGTTGACCGTTCAAAAAAAAATCACACCCAAGACAAGAAAAAATGGCCCAACACACCCAGAGGGGCGGTGTTCCCAATGTTATGGGACGTTTTTAGACAATCCACGCCCATTTAACCCACGGTGATCTAAAGCAAATATTGAGTCAAATAATAATAACAATAATAACATTACCTTTCAATGGCTTTTATGGCCATCCTGATCCTTTTCTCTCCTCTAACTTTGCTAGCATTGGCTTTCTCGATCTCTACTCTCTTCATCTCCGCCAAAACCCTTTGCTCTCTCGGCACACTCTTCTTTTCTTTTCGCCTTCGTCTTCGACTGCTAGCAAACGGAGCAACACGTTCTATCCCATTATATCGACGATAATGACGTGATCGTTTCAAACGTTCCTCTTTCGCCTTTTCCCTAACATCACCCCCTTCAAGAAGACGATAGAGTATCTCTGGCAAGTCCTTAAAGTAACCAAACTCCGCCATGGTTCCTATATTGCATGCTAGAGTTTTAGGATGGTTATTATGAAGCCATAAAGCCGACGTATAATACCCTTCTTTATCTGATTTCCCTGTACCTCGTACCCCACGTAGGTTACATATTAGTTTCAATGTTTTCAAAGGGTCATGTTGCCATGATTGTAGAAGACGTCCTGTGACGGTTTCGGGTGGTGTGTTGGGAACAATATGGAAGAAGAAGTCTAGACAAGGATTGCCTGTGGTTAAATAAGTAGGTGACATGTTTTCGGTGTAACCCATTGGTGGGGTTCGGGAGAGTGTAGTAGGGTTGAAGTTGGCGATCATGGCGTCCATGAATGGGTGGGAGGTGGCGGTGGAAGAAGGCGGTGAGACCGCCGTGTTTTGGTGGGTATCAGGGGCGCAACTTTCTTTAGGGCATGAGGGAGCCCCTGTCCCCACCAATTTATTTTCGTAGGTAAATTGAGTTTGTGTTGAATCTGGTTTCCATCGATTTGATTTTCCAACCACTGCTGATCGAAAAAAATTGAGTCCGGCCCCTACCGATTCGAAAACCAAGCTTCGTAACTGATGGTTATGGTAGATCTCCGGTGGGCCAAGGAGGGAGGTGGAGGGTGGTGCCATTGTGGTTTAGGGTTATGAAGTGGTGTTGGGTGTTTGTGTTTATATACGGTTGTTACTTTACTTGAGAATCATGTAAAAAATTAAAAAAATGATTAAATGAAAAAAAAAAAAAAAAAAACTTGGGCATCACGTATAGTTTGTTGAGAAATAGGAGGAGACTATTCGTGATATGACTTGGGCTACACGAATAATATTTAATGATTATTGTATTTTAAATTTTGATTATCTTGTTTGTTTAAACTTTAAATTTTAAAAATATTATTGGGCCTAAACGGTTCTAAAAATTGGGCTAACTGCTTCTGGTACAAATAAGAGGTTGTTAGGCCCATTTGTTTTCACCGAAAGCAAAGGTGATGTTTATTGACAAATCAGTTTTATAAATACACCGTCTAACTTAAAATAAATAATAAGAATAATACTAGATTATATCTCGGAAGCTTTTCGGGATAAATATATAGGAACCGCTCGTGTATAGACTAAAATTAAACAACTTTAGCCCCCCCGCCTTTCGATCGATACACAGTTGAGGAGGCCGATCACGAACGCTATAGGTGTGGGAGCGATCCTGGTCAGGGAAGGCTAAGACGGCGCCTCGCATATGGGTAGCAAGAGGGCGCTTATGCCCCGACGGTGGGGCCTTATGGGGAGGGGCCCAGCCCAATAGGGACAGCACACCCCCCCACTTCAAGCACACCTCTGTATCGACTGAATCACTCTAAGGGTCTAATCGGTGGAACCGGTGAACCACGCGAACTGGTTAGATGCGTGGGGCAGAGGGCTCGTAGTACCCCCTTTTCTTGATCCAGCCTTTTCTTAACTTCGGTAGTGAATCACCTACTAAAAAAAGGGGCAGGCCCGCACGCCTTATTTGAGACTACTAAGGCAGGCGGTGGACTCTTTTATTAGGGAAGGGAAGAAGGGGCCTAAGCACGGCAGATGCCGTACACTTGAGTGGAAAAGGAAAGCGAGACCTTGCCGAGAGCCCCAATATAGAACTTTTCTCTGACTAGGAGCAGCTAAGCCCCTACCTATATAGTCAAGAGGGATGGAGCCTCGAAAGAAGTAAGGCTAGTCGATTTCCAAGATTTTAGTAGCTCAGGTAAGGTTCCCGGGATTGGAGTGGGTCTATTAGCACAGGGACAGACCTGTTAGAAGAATCCCTACGGCATCCTTAAGAGGCTCAAAGATCTTGAAAAAAGAACGAGTGAGGACGTGTCCAATCTGAACCAAGCTCAAAGCTAAAAAAGAATAAGGAAACACACTCTTTGTCGGAACGAGGAAGAACTGTTGACGTAAAAGCCGCTTTTCCGCTCTTTCCCTCTCTTCTTTGCGACAAGCTTCGGAACCTAAGTCAGAGAGATGAGATCTCATTGCTAGTGTTCTTAGATAGTAGGGACCTGCTTGTGCCAATAGCAAAAAACCAGATCGTTGCCCGAACTACCCTTCTCAATGCCTGTTTTCTTACTTTCATTTCTATTGTAAATAGTAGTCAACGGCTCGCTCAAAGGAAAATCTAACAAGCCAATGTTTGCATTCGGGCGAGTGCATAGCCATCGATCTCGAGTGATCCCAGTCTATGATCTAGAGTCCCTAAGAAATTACTGTAAGATGTGAATGATGCTTTTCTTTTGACTTTCCCTAAGATGAAGCTAGAGTCGTCAAAGTCCATAGTCGACGAAGAAAGAATGATTTAGTTCCGATTCCCTGTCTTCATCTTTTCTAGAAAAAGGCTTCCATCTCTCTACTAGAGTACGAGATCAATTCAAAGAGGACTAGATTGACTCTGAGAAAGAAGATTTTTTGGTAGAATGCTAAACTGAGAAGGCTAAGTAATCAATGAATCGCGGAGAAAGCTCTTTTTTTCCCTTAACTTAGTATAAGTAAGAAAGACAGTCCGATTTCCTATGCCGAAAGATCGATCTGGTTTAGCGCTTTTCATTTTTCTTTTTTTGATATTGATCCTGGCTCAGAAGGAAGACCAGAAAGGTGTACCGGTGGAGCACTTTACCTTATTATAGATTATAGAAAAGAAAAAAAAAATAAAAAATTCCCCCTCCCTTATGCTATCCGGATCTATGGTAATGAAATCATTTATCTTCTTATCGCAGAAAGATTGAATGTCATTTGTGATTAGCAGTCAAATGGAATGAGCATAATCAGAAATATGGTTTGTGGCTCACTTCGTACCTCTTCTAATCGTTGATATTGAAACGCAAAGGTCTAAGCTAGTAAGTAGCTCATCCCTATATAACGATTACAAACAAATATGAAAACGAAAGTATGAAAAAGTAATACAATTACAACTTAAGAAACAAAATAGCAAGAAAGGAGTAGAAACAGAGAGTTCTTGAAGCTGAGGATCGTCTTAAACACGGGGTCCTTAAAACAAATTCCGAGTCTATTAATGAGAGCTCGTTTTGTTTTCCCAAGGTACAACAGCCGCAAGAGTAATAATACTGCCGGAGTTGGTGCTTGACCCGAATCGTACTTGAAACAAGAAAGAAGAAGAACAAGATAGCTGGAAAGAAGATATGGTGATATCAGTGAGATTTTTGGTGTGTCTTCCAACCAAGGGTCTCCTTGGTTTATATAGAGGTCCCAAGTCAAAACAGCTTCTGAAAGCATTAAAAACGAAAAATAAATGTCATTGAACGTCTTCAATGACATTTATTTTGTTCTTAAAGTTTCAAACGAAACTGTTTGACCAGACCGTTACACCACTGAACTGATTTGTTCATGCCGAGGGAACTGGGCGAGTCCGCACGTGCGCACACCTTGGCGCGAGACGTAATTCTCGTTCTACGTCAGGCGGAACAGACCGCATGGCTACGCAGAATGTCTTTACGTTTTAAGTCAAGCGAAAGCAGCTCCGCGTAGCACGTCTTTAACGTTCTACGTCATGCGGAGTGGCACCAGCGTGCCCACTTGAATTCCTCCACGCGGACTAGGACGCCACCTGGTCTTTTGCGTGTGCTTGCACGCCACATACCTCACCCGCCACTTAGTCCTCACAACTGGACCTCGAGCCTGCGTTCAAAACTACTAAAGCGGCTCGCAATGATGCGTATGTGCGAAGTGCAAAGTGCGCCATCAAAGCGCCCATCGCCCACATGTGCGAGTGCGGCGAGTTCCATAGTGTGTGCTCCCATGAAACAATAAGGATGGGGTGTTCTCACTTATATACCACTTATGGTATCATCACTCCTCCAATGTGGGACAATTTTCACTTACCTACTTTGTTCCAAAATTCAGCATTCATAGATTTTTCACCAATCTTTGAGCATCGATATCCCATTCATCTTAGCTCCGTCTTGGACGCGGTTTGGTTCGTTGCGAAGCTCTCCCAACATAGAACATAGACCCGCAAAAAAATATATAAATAAACCTCAGTTTCAAATATATATTTTAGTCCAAAGTTAGGAAAAACTCATTTTCCTATATTTGTGAAAATAACATTTTCACTCAATTTTCCAACAAAACAAATCTAATATGAACTGATAAAATATGTGTTAAGTGATAAGATATGTGTTATAATGTAACATAAAAATTAATGTACTAAAACATGAAAAAACAAAAATTTTAATCAAGTGAATAAGAATGAAAATGCATATCAGAAAGAAGATGTACGTTTGGATGAGGAGCATAACAAAAAAACAATCATTGTAGAACGTTATTGAGGCAGTGTTCTGTAACTTTTTTTTAGAAATAGGTGGTTTTAATCTATAACTGGTTTGAACATGATTAGTGTGCCTGAATACGTTGTGTGTTTTTTTCCCTGTGTGAACAAAAACACACAAAAAAGGTCCTTTTTTTTCGTTTTTGTGTAGCATTATGGTACAGGTTGGAAAGATAATAAAACGCTCATTAATTTGGTATAATTTTTTTTAAAATCTCGTAGATAAAAGTTATTAACGTTTAAAAATTGTGGTGGGGGGGGGGGGGGGGGACATGAGGGAGAAAAAGACTTTTTGAGAGAATTAAGGGGAGGATGTCACATGACACACCCAAGAAGGTCTTCAGACCAGAGTGATCGGTGCCTATGAAACAGTAACCCCAATCTTATGTGGTTGAAAGAAAAGCCGGAATGAAGTGTCACACTCTTGATGGTCAACCAAGACTGCCTACTTAACTGCCGAAAATGAAAGGCTTCAAGTGAAGTAAATGAGTTAGGAAACCGAGTGACATTGCTTGCATTCTAGAAACGGTAGCTTCCGCGCCCTTCCTGCCTACTGAAAGGGATATGAATGATTGTGACAGCTCAGAAAATCCTATTCAGTCTGATTAGATATGTCACTGAAAGAAAGTATGTTCCCTCTTTTTTTTTTAGAATTCCGAGGATGAGCCGGCCCATCCTAACATCATTTATGAGGAGCCGGACGAATGCATGTATGCTACATACGAACAAAACATTTTGAACTTTTTTGTGAAAAGAAAATTTAAGAACTAAACAACATCCATAGGATCTAAATGAATGTTCTAGATAGAAACTTGCAATTAAATTACAAAGGAAATATTATCTTGTTAATTATGATTTCTAGAACTTATTGAAATTTCGATGTCTTTTCTTCCTAGTTCCTTACCCACCCATAATCCTACCTAGAAATTATTTTCTTAAGAACATTCATTCACTTATCCATCCATAGTGGTGGAGTGGTGGAGTGGCCTTATGTTCACTTAGGTGATCATGGGTTCAATTCCCACTTCCAACATTATGGTTTGGTATCCGGGTGAAGATCGAATACGGGTGGCGCCGGTTCGAATCTGACGGGCGGCGAGGTTTTACCGAGTTCTATAACACTGTCGTGCCTTCGGGCGGGTGGGG
This sequence comes from Ambrosia x helenae, assembly GCA_030844895.1. Taxonomy (NCBI): domain Eukaryota; kingdom Viridiplantae; phylum Streptophyta; class Magnoliopsida; order Asterales; family Asteraceae; genus Ambrosia; species Ambrosia x helenae. The sequence goes on along the minus strand of JAUTDX010007100.1, from coordinate 409,452 downwards.
CTCGGGTTTCCGCGCATCGGGAGAAGGCGGGGGCTGGAGGAGGTCGAGTAGTCGATTCTTGGGCACGGCGCCCCGCAAGGGTGGTTGCCACACAGTTGTTCGCCGATCAAAAAAAACAATTCATTCACTTGACAATTATGCCCTTGTATTTCTTTTCATCACCTAATAAAAAAATATAATAGATTTATACCAAGTCATGAATAATAAAAAAACTAAAACAACTTTTAAACAAACAACGTATAAAAATTAGATAAGTGCTTGTAACTATTGTTTTTAAATATAACAAGTTATGTAGCCTTTACCAATGTCAATGTATGTTAAGTTGTCACTTGATATATTCTACCCTGGATGAGGTATAGTATATGTTGTGCAAAATGTACCCATCCTCTATAGTTTTTTACTATATGTACGCTCCTCACTATGCAGGTTGAGTCACATCATCACCCTATATTTTCTTATAGGAGGATACGTTAAGCATATATTAATATGTTTTTATGGCAGGCTCTTATTTTTCAAACATGTGCTTTTTTTTTCAATTGTGGAACGTTACTGGCATAGTTGGGCCCCTTTGAATTTGTATAACTGTGGAACGTTACTAAATATGTTTCAAGGCTCTAGACAAGCTATAAAGTTGGGCCTCTTTGAATTTGTATAATTCATAAAAAACAAAGACGTATGGTAGATGAACATTACAATCTCATTTCTGGTAATTATTAATCGATTAACATATTTAGTATATTTCAACTACTTACGCCCCTTAGATGTATTGTAATTTATGGACGTTTTCCAATTTAAATTGTGAGCCCATTTTATGGATCTACAATTTACTATATATTTCTTCAGTGCTTAATTTAATGATTTTCTTAGCATCTACTCTGGCTAAGAAAGTGGATGAACATTACAACGTCCAATCCCTTTTGTAAGACTTCGATACTTGATAACTCAAAAAAGTTATCAACTAACAATATCCAATAGCAAATTAAAATCGCAAATATTAGAGACTCAATCATTTAATACTTGCTTGTTTTTCACTTGGGTCAACACAAATGTAATACATGAAAAAAAAAAAAAAAAAAAAACTTTGCGTGCCCTTGGTTTTGGGAAGCCCTAGGCCTTGGCAATAGAGCTGACCCTGACAAAAGGTCAGAATTTTTATTTGAGTCAGGTCATATAACTACCACTTAAGATAAAAACTAAATTTGTGGGGTGGTTGGGGAAAGACTTGGTGTTTCTTGTGATCCAGGTTCGATTCATATTGTCCTCATTATTTTATGCGGCGTCAAAGTGAAAGGAGAATATGGGTGATGTCGTTCGACTTGGATGGGAGGGGAAGTTTTACAGATTATCCCACTGTCGTGTCTTCAAACGGGTAAAAGTCGTGTTTCCGCCCATCTGAGAGAGACACTAGGCCAGGCGGTGGTCGAGTAGTCGATCTTAGACCATAAGTAATGGTTCATGCCCCTTAGGGGGCATTTTCCACCACATCATTATTATAATGTCCTTCAAACAAATGTGTAATGGTTAAAGCCACTTAATGCTCTTTTTAATTATTACTTTCCATATTTTTTATCCTATTTGGGCATTATACTTGAAGATCCAAAAAGTGGACGAACCTGCAATAACAGCTAAAACAGGGACGAGTATAATGGATCTGGAATGCTCCGAACCTAAGCTTAAACCTGCACAAGGTAAAAGACCGTTAGGCTCGTTACAGAAGAGGAGGGAGGGCCTCTCTGTAACCACCCTCCGGCGTGAGGATAAGTATTTGTTTAGTGAGAGAAAGTAGAGAGAGAAAGTGAGATTCGAAGTGTATGCCTTCGTGTCTCAATTGTACTTTGGTGGGGGTATTTATAGTGGTCAGCAAAGTTGTACTTAGCTTCGGACCCCCTTGTACTATCGTCCGGAACCTTTTGACTTCCGGGAGTGGGCTGTACTTCCCTTCGGTGGGAATGCCCTGTCGTGTCCTAGTGTCATTAGCCCGTGTTTATGGAGCGAGCCGCGGTATAACTGCTTATACCTCTTCATGTCTTCCTAAGTTCTCAAGTTACTTGTAACTTGCTGGGCTTAAGTATGACCGGATCACAAGTGCCTGAATCGCGGTACAATTGCTTGTACCTCTTCATGTCTTCCCAAGTCCTCAAGTTACTTGTGACTTGCTGGACTTAGGCGAGACCGGATCACAGGTGTCTGAACCGCGGTACAATTTGCTTGTACCTATTCATGTCTTCCCAAGTCCTCAAGTTACTTGTGACTTGTTGGACTTAGGTGTCTCGCGGCTATTTGGTTGTGTTGCGGCATTGTGAAGTATGTGAGGATGGCTGACACGTGTCAAAGCCAGCTGTCCAGAAGCTTTTTGTCGTATGCTTGGGACACGTGGGTGCCTTTATAGCCATGTGATGAAGTGGTTGATGTGATGGCGGTTCACCTATCGGAGCAATCTGGGCCGCTCATTTCGTCCAGCTGTCCCCCATCTTGGCCATCTCAACGGTCGCCTCCATCCCCTATATAAACACTCTTTTACTCTGCTTTTCTTTACTTTTACTGTTTTACTCTCTTTCTTCCCGTCCTCTTATCCTTCTGGCGTTCTGTTCATCCTGTCCGTTCCAGCTCCGTTAGCCTCTTAAGGTGCGTTGTCCTTCCTCTTTTTTCCTCATTTTTCCTGTTTTTTGTTTTGTCTCGGGTTTGAAGATGGTGAAAGACGACATGGATGCCACTTTCTCGAATTTGTCCTCGGATAAACTCTCTCGGTTTATCGATACTTATGAGATCCCGCGTGATCTAAACCCCGTGTTGCCAGGACCGAAGGATGTGATACATCCTTTCCCTGCTGGCAAGTTCGGTTTTTACACCTGTGTGTGTGATTTTGCCAACTACCGCGTCCCCTTTACCAAATTTTTAATGAGGGTGTTGAAATTTCATGGCGTACACATTTCTCAAGTGAATCCTTTCGGCCTTAGCCGAATAAATCACTTCGAGCTTTCCTGTCGTGCCTTGGAAAAGGGGGCGGATCTAAATGTGTTCCGGTGTTTTTATAAGCTCAACAAGATAGGTAGTTGGTACACCTTTGAGAAGCGGCGATTGTTGGAGAGCTGTCATGATTATCAGACAACCAGCCTAAAAAACTGGAAAAATAAGTTCTTCTTTTTGAAAGTATGAACATTGGAGAAATACGAAACGTATAATTATACATGACAAACCTTAATGCCAACAATCCAAAAGTCTAAAATTACCTATATATCTTACTAGATTATACCCCGAGAACGTCCTGGGGTTGAGAAATCTTGGGACACGTGGGTGCCTTTATAGCCATGTGATGAAGTGGTTGATGTGATGGCGGTTCACCTATCGGAGCAATCTGGGCCGCTCATTTCGTCCAGCTGTCCCCCATCTTGGCCATCTCAACGGTCGCCTCCATCCCCTATATAAACACTCTTTTACTCTGCTTTTCTTTACTTTTACTGTTTTACTCTCTTTCTTCCCGTCCTCTTATCCTTCTGGCGTTCTGTTCATCCTGCCCGTTCCAGCTCCGTTAGCCTCTTAAGGTGCGTTGTCCTTCCTCTTTTTTCCTCCTTTTTCCTGTTTTTTGTTTTGTCTCGGGTTTGAAGATGGTGAAAGACGACATGGATGCCACTTTCTCGAATCTGTCCTCGGATAAACTCTCTCGGTTTATCGATACTTATGCGAGCCCGCGTGATATAAACCCCGTGTTGCCAGGACCGAAGGATGTGATACATCCTTTCCCTGCTGGCAAGTTCGGTTTTTACACCTGTGTGTGTGATTTTGCCAACTACCGCGTCCCCTTTACCAAATTTTTAATGAGGGTGTTGAAATTTCATGGCGTACACATTTCTCAAGTGAATCCTTTCGGCCTTAGCCGAATAAATCACTTCGAGCTTTCCTGTCGTGCCTTGGAAAAGGGGGCGGATCTAAATGTGTTCCGGTGTTTTTATAAGCTCAACAAGATAGGTAGTTGGTACACCTTTGAGAAGCGGCGATTGTTGGAGAGCTGTCATGATTATCAGACAACCAGCCTAAAAAACTGGAAAAATAAGTTCTTCTTTTTGAATGACCGGTGCTTGCCTGCGGATATGGTTTCGTTGCAACGAGGCCAGCGGGGTCGAAAAAGGAAAGATGGCCGCTTCCTGGGAAGGGCCGTACATAATTAAAACCGCAGGGGGGAAAGGCGCCTACACCCTCCAAACCCTAGATGGGAGAGACATACCCCGCACCTGGAACGATGTTCACCTGAAAAAATGTTATATGTAAGCATGACCAGCTAGTTTTCCTAAATAGTCTTTTCTTTTAACTTAATATTGTAATGTGGGATGTGTCATTCCCCACTTTTCCCCTTTTCTTGTTACTATTCGGGACGTAACATTCCCCGACGAAGTATTAATAAAAAGCTGGTTCTTACTTTGAAAAAACTCTAAGGTGCTAAGGTGAGTCGAAGCTCAAAAATGAACTCGACATAACAAACGCCACGTGGTATGTAAGACATCAAACAGGAGTAGCAAAAAGATCCGGATCAAAGTGGATAAGTTTTGATCCGGGTCTCAACTAACCTAAATCAAGCACCTTGCTAAATTTTAAACACAATCATAAAACAAAGATTTATCTATAAAAAGGGAAGAGTCTAGAACACCAGCACACGGCATGGATAATAGCCGCGTTCCGGTAAGGAAACCCTGCAAACCATGGTTACCTAAAAAACATACACAAAATCCGCGGATAAAATTAGGACGTAGCAAGATACGTGGACGCACGGCTAATAAAGCTACGAGCCTTCTTCCTACGAATCGGTCACCTCAAGGATATCACTTAGAACAGAACATATCATAAACCAAAAACATAACCCAGACCCATGATAAGGTCCAGAACTTAACCTGCGTTAAAAATAGTTCGAACCTAACAAAAGGTTCGAACCGGGTGAAACATGTCCAAAATATTACAAACATACCGGACCACATAAGGGTCCGGATCAAATGACAATTGTTTTACAAAACCTAAGTAGAGGGGTCGAGCTTCAGCTCATCAAAAGCTTCGGTCAGCGACTCGGGTGGACCTGTAACTTGATCGACTAGCTTGGCAATCTTAGGGAAAACAAGGAGTCGTAGGCGTGGGCAGCGGAAGTGAGCTCCTCCTGAGCATTATGTTTTATCAATGGCATCTTCTCCAGGGGAATACCCTTTGCCGCAGCCGCATAACCCGCCTTCACACCTACGTTGAAGCCCATGGCATTCATCGCATTGTTCACATCACTGACGACCTTCTTCATGGCCGGGCCCTTGTGAACATGGTCAGCAATCAGCTGGGCCCCGGTCGTCAGGAAAAAAGTCTTCAACCTAAACAGTTCGTCAATGTTCTCGACCAGCTCTTTCTTCTCGGCCTTCCACACCTCCTCATCCCCTGCCATTTTCTTCTCGGCCGCAGGCAACACCTGCTGCACCAGCTTCTCCCCTTCAACAACCTCATCCCGCTCTGAAATAAACAACAAACAATAAAAATTAAGTCAAGGAAGAGAGCAAACTCAGTCACCAAAAACGTACTAGCAACTAAAGCATCGGTACCTGTCCTCAGCTTCGCCATAGTGACTTCCATTTGTTTGAGAAGGTCATTGGTCTTCTTGGAGTCAGCAGCGGCAGCAGTCTCCGAGTCGTGAAGCTTCTTTTTCAGAACTTCACATTCTTGGAGGGCCTTATCTCGAGACTCCGCAGCAGAAGCCACGGCGGCCTGAGCAGAAGAGGCTTGGTTCTGAGTGTCCCTCAAGTTCTTTTTTAGTTCGGCCATGGCAGGTCCATGATTACAAGAGGCTCCTTTTCTCCTCAACCTTTCCCTATCCACCTCGGCGTCAGTCCAGCGGCGATATGCCTCGTTCACCAGAAAATTAGACTACGCCTGATTCACCAATAGAGCTTCACAAAGAGACAGGGAGTCCATGTTATGATAGAACTCCCGGTCAGCAAGAGTATCTAAATTAAAAAGCATCATCCGGGCAGAAAGCCCGTCAATCACCCGATCCCCGTTCTTCAAATCCCACTTCGGGACAAACTTTTCGTCAGCAATCCAACTACCTCCACCACCAGAACCCTCCCCTGCCACCGCTGCAAAATCAATTAGGGAAAAAGCTACAGTCTCGAACCAGAATGGGGGGAAAGTATCATCCTTATCCCCCACATTGGTTTGAGAAAGAAGGGGAGATTGCTTAAACTCACCGGCCGAAACAGAATCGGTTCGCACAAACTTCTTCTTGACCGGGCTGTGTAGCCCGGTAGACACATCAACTTCTTCTTCTTCATCACTATGCTCCCCAACCTGAGGATGATCTACCATTAATATCGGAGCTGAGTCTCGAGGGGATTTACCCCCAAACAAATGGTTTTCAAGGTTATGGAGAAGGTTAGAATATACCTCTTGCGGGCCATCCAAAAACCTCAACTTCTTCTTCGGCTTAGAACTAGCGGCAGTGCTCTTCACGGCCTTTCTCTTGCCGGAGCCCCGAGAAACCGAGGTATCAGTAAGAGCACGCCCTTCCATATCACCAGAAACCTCCTTGGAGGCACGAGAAGGCTCAGAGGATTGGGGACCCGTGCTAACTGAAGGATCCGGTTGCCGGGTGCTTGTAATTGGAGGGTTGGGAGGCAAGCCCTCAGCAGTCAAAAGTACCCCGACAGTTTCAGTCACGACCCCCGTGGTTTGACCATCTCCCCCAGCCCCACTGGCACCGACGCCCGGGTTGTCCACCGGCCGAATCGGCTAATGTGTCTTCACCATCTGCTCCACTAAAGGCTTGGTATTGCCCAAATCTTCGCTGGTATACTCCAGGGCCGCATCATCAAAAGTGGTCAGCTTCAGGCAGTCTAGCAACAACATCTCTGTATAAACAAACACAAAGGTGAGTTAGAAAAAACTAGCAATAAAACGCGAAAAACTAAATAAATAAGTCGCGGCTCTCCACTCACCCTCTCCATCATAACGCACCACCGGCCACCTATCATCCAAACTCCAATTCATGCTCACGCCTCCGAGACAAAGAACATGCTCCGGATATTTCTGAATATTGGTTTTGTTCTCCACCAAATCCAAGTACAAAGCACGGTTATATTGAAACCTCTTGGGTAGGTCCCATTCGGACGCCTCGAACCTCTCGCACCAAACCATATCCGCAGGCAAGCACCGGTCATCCAAAAAGAAGAACTTTTTTTTTCCAGTTTTTTAGGCTGGTTGTCTGATAATCATGACAGCTCTCCAACGATCGCCGCTTCTCAAAGGTGTACCAACTACCTATCTTGTTGAGCTTATAAAAACACCGGAACACATTTAGATCCGCCCCCTTTTCCAAGGCACGGCAGGAAAGCTCGAAGTGATTCGAGTCCCACGGATGGCGCCAATTGAAGATCCAAAAAGTGAACGAACCTGCAATAACAGCTAAAACAGGGACGAGTATAATGGATCTGGAATGCTTCGAACCTAAGCTTAAATCTGCACAAGGTAAAAGACCGTTAGGCTCGTTACAGAGGAGGAGGGAGGGCCTCTCTGTAACCAACCTCCGGCGTGAGGATAAGTATTTGTTTAGTGAGAGAAAGTAGAGAGAGAAAGTGAGATTCGGAGTGTATGCCTTCGTGTCTCAATTGTACTTTGGTGGGGGTATTTATAGTGGTTAGCAAAGTTGTATTTCGCTTCGGGCCCCCTTGTACTATCGTCCGGAACCTTTTGACTTCCGGGAGTGGGCTGTACTTCCCTTCGGTGGGAATGCCCTGCCGTGTCCTAGTGTCATTAGCCCGTGTTTATGGAGCGAGCCGCGGTATAACTGCTTATACCTCTTCAATACTAGAAATGTCTCACCCTCATAATGCCCAAATGATAGTGTTGGGGGCATTATCATGCATATTCATGCCCCTATAATGCCTATTACACATGATCTTAGTTACATCCCCGTATCACCCCTTTAATCACGCCATCTTGTACTTTACCCCTTTAATCACGGCATCTCGTACTTTACCGTTCTTAAAAAAATAAAAATAAAAAAAGAATTTACACGTTAACGAGTTTGGCAAAAAAGAACCCTGGAAAATTAATAATAGACTTGTAACAACCGTAATCCATGACCATTGTCGGCCGCCAACATTCCATTCCATCTATATAAAATCCGTATAATAATAAACTCCCTCACAACCTCATAATTTGATTGTATACTTTCATCAGAGTCATTCATCAGTATGGATAACAATAATAATAATATTAATAAGAAGGAGGAACCAGTGATGGGGATCCCTTACAATCCCAACTATCACGTTGGTAATAATCCCTACCAGTCCGGTCAAATCCCTCCTAACGCAGTATACGGAGATCCAAAAGGGATTCCTCTTCAGCAGACGATTTACAGAGATACTCCTGCTCCGGTTAACTGTGCCTTTTGTGGCAGCTCTGGTCTCACCACCGTCAGGTATTTTAACTTAATTCATTTCTTTTTTTTATATATATATAAAGCTACCTGTTATTGTATTGTATTGTATTATCTTTTTTGTTAAGTCTTTTTCGGGTCAGTGTAGAAACTAATAGATCATGTATGTGATGGATAGGGGACTAGGGGTGTACAAAAAGCTCGTAACTCGAAGCTTGCTCTAAAAAAGTTTGAGAAAAACGAGCCAGCTCGGCTCGACTCGATTGTAAACGAGCTCGAGCTCGAGCTAGGCCTGTCTCGGATTCTAGGCTCGCGAGCTGCCTCGAAATATTTTATTTATATGTATTAATTTTATTTTTAGGTGTTTAAATTAAAAAAATATGTGAAAGTGGTTGAAGTGTTAACATTTTAAGTTTAATTAATCTATGAAAATAAAATATGAAAATTAATAGAAAAAAAACATAAATTATACATATAATACTTTTATTATGCCTTACATTCTTTTAAATATTAGAAAAAAATATATATGAATGTATATGTGTAATTTTATTTTTCTGGCAATTTATTTTATTTTTTTATTTAATAAATACTTGTAAAAAATAATAAAAAAATAAAGAGCTAGCTCAGCCAGCTCGAGCTCGAGCTCGGCTTTTCAGCTTGACTTGAAAAAACAGCCGAGCCGAGCTGGCTCCTTTAAATTCGAGCTCGAGCTTAGCCTGGCTTGACTCGGCTCGTGTACAATACAACCCTAGTGATGGATTAATAATTAACACATCATAGAGCGGAAGCAAATTAGCTAATGGTCACAATTATGTCCTCGGTAGAATAGGGGATACTATCCTGAAACGGTTGGCGGCTCAGCTTGTTGCAATGTTGCCCGCTTACCTACCACCTTGATAATGTAAGAAAAAAGAAGCTAAGAAAGTAATTTCTCAAAGGAATTTTATAAATTTCTGAATGAAATAAACGTTAGAAGAGTTGCCATGAATGAAATAACTAGACGCTTAAACTGATTCTATTAAAGATTAGCTCGTTTTAAGCTATACAAGGGAAGTAATGAAGATTGAAGAAATTAAAGAGAATCTTGACTGACGAAATCGGACCCTTAAATCAACGAAACTGGGTATGACAGCTAGGGTGGTTTGCCACTTGATCCGGCTCTTTGAGACCTTTTTGTTCCGTGCTTGTGGGCTCCATAACTCCAATCATAGCCTAAGTTACGCCTGTTTAAAGTTTGGACTCTTAGTGCCATATTTTCCCTTATCAAGTTGGTCTATGTAAGAGTCTGCTAACTCATGGATCAACTGCTCATCATGGATTGCATATGAAGCACTTGGGGAAAATGTCAAGCTTAGATTAAAATTCTAGAAGTCCTACTGTTAACGGTGGTTACAATATAATTTGAATGATTTACGTTGATGAGAAATTGTTGCACGAGTGTAGGCAATTTGGGTGACTGTTAGGAATTTCGGTTTCTTGCTTTCTATGGCTTATGAAGGTCTATGATTGATAACTAGTTACCTAACTGGTATGTTTAGTTCAATTAGCCATAAGTTGAAGTTTAGTTTGGAGAAAATCACGAAACTAGCCATTTTTACGAGTGTGTTATACCTCTATTGTCATGTCGGAACAAATTCAAATCTATAGCCATGACATATGCATTTTTATAGTCACATAGCTGATTCACCTAACATTTATTTGTAGTGTTTTTTTTCTTGGGTATTATTATCAAATGTAAAGCTGATACACGAGTAGAAGTAGATTGTGACTAAAGATTCGCGTATGTCATGGCTATATGTGTGAAATTGTTCCGACGTGATCATGGAGGTATAACGCACTTAGAAAAAGGGCTAGTTTCATGATTTTCTCTTGAGTTTTATGGATTTGAAGTAAACTTAAAATCTTGAACTTTCTTTAAAAAGACACTGTGATCTTCTTTTGTAGTTGATTAATCATGAAAATCTTGAGAACAAGATGTCACTAAACATAATTCACCGATGCAAAATATCCGACTTATCCTTCATTAAATCATGTCTAACAGATCAAAGCCAAGTTTGGCTGCTGTTGTTGGTTGCATGACGCCATTCATGTTTGGAGTATGCTTTCTTTGTCCTTCAATGGATTGCCTATGGCACAAGTATCACTATTGCCCTCACTGTAACGAAAAGGTATGCGCTCTTTGTCTTTCTTTTAGCTAAAAAGATCTGCCTTTTATTCAAATAAACGAATTAAAATAAATGTTTTTGATGCAGCTTGCTGATTTTGAGAAAAATGATGCCTGTTTGGTGATGGATCCACCAAGTTGGTGTCAACCTAGTTTTGCATTGCCTGCATAAGCATTGGTATTGAACCTTTCATTGTGTTATAAGTTTTGAGTGAAGGTCAAGTATTTAAAGTTTAAACAGAGAGACATGATGTTGATGAATGTTGTATATTATAGCATGTGGATTCATCAAGAATGAACAAGCCTAGCATTATTGTAACTTGCATATTGTATAGTTTTCTTTTGGTTGTATACTGTATACATGTATTATTATTTTTTTTTTTTTTAATATTTGCCATATATGATTTTGACCAAATCATTATTACATTGAAGCAACTTACTCTTCTAGACAATGTCCTTATTTAACTAAGTCATAGTTTTCTTTAACGACCAACGAATGAAAGTCCGGCTACCTGAGCTAACCCAATGGCAAAAGGCGACCCATATGGCCGTGATCGTAGACAGCGCGGGGTAGTCCAAGCCTATGATATCCGGTACCGGGGAAAACCTGTTGCTTGAAGGCCTATTGTGGTAAGATTCGGTTGGGATCGGATTTGAAGAAACACCAATCTAATAATCAAAATATAACAATGATAATGAACTAATAATGCCAAAGGACGAGCTTCTTATATTTATCAAGACAAGTTACAAGACACTGTTATACGATTATTACAGAGTTTCGACTATAATCTATCTCTCACAGCTTGCTATGTGAATTCTTTTCTTTCTTTTTCGATCCCCTCTTCTGATGACGAAGGGAGGTATTTATAGGCTGCTTAGGTGGACTGTGATTGGCTGTGAGGAGAATGGCAGCTGTCTTGTACGATCATGGCCGTTGTCATTCTCTGCGCTGTCTTCCTTTGATTGGTCCACGTGTCCTGGCGTTGTCCTTTTCGTCCTTTTCTGTACCTCGTACTGGCAGGCGATCGTGGAGCAGGGTGTTCTGGCCTGTGATTGGCTGCTGGCTCTGCTCTTGTCGGGTGACACTTGTCCTTTTTTGTGGTTGCATGCGCCGTCTTCCAGAATGCCACGTCATACTATTGTGTTGACGTGTGCGCGGGTTTCTTTCCTGCGCGTGTGCGGGTACATATCTCTTCAAGTCCCCCTAGTCCAGTGTGTTGTTTGTGTAGCATGCGAGACGCTGGACTTAGTTTTGTGACGTAGGCCGTCCTTAAAATTGCGCGTTGATTAGGCGAGGGGAGCTCCTGCGCGGTATTGTGTAAGTGGGGTAGGTGCGGACGTCCCCTAATTAATGTGCACATCAGTTCTGTCAGTCCGCGTGAGTGACGCGACTGGTTGGTAGCCGAAAAGTCTCTGACGGTTGTACAAACGTCAGAGACGTGGTGGGCCCGGGTCGTTTTGTCTCTCTTACGTTGTGACGTGTCCTCCACTGGTTGGTGGGCTTTTTGAATTTCGAAAAACCGTCAGGCCACGTGTCTTCCACGTGTGGTCTCCTTATTTAAACCTTCTCTCTTCCCTAATCTTTTCACTTTCCTCATAATTTATTCTCAAATCTTCCGGTTTTCCTTTCTGGCGATTTCGTTTCCCTTTATTATTTTTCAGACAATCTTTCCTGTTTGTGAGTCATGGATCACATTGTCAATATTCCTAAAAAGAAGCGTGGATCGAAGAGGGGGGATGATGGTTCAAAGAAGAAACCGCCCCATGCTGGGGAGGTGACGCCAGTTTAGAGTAAAGGGGAGTTTAAGAAGTTCAGGAAGGGAGTTGGTTTCCCGTCTTCATATGGGGTGGAGGCTCCTGCCCCAGATAAAACTATACTGGAACCTCCTGTTGGGAAGGTGGGGTTATATGCTTGCTACTTCCGAGATTGCAATTTTAGGGTTCCGATTACCCAGTTTCTCGATACCTTTATTCGGGCGATTGGCGTGCACATTAACCAGATTCATCCTGGTCTGATGTCCAGGCTGATGTTCTTCGAGTTTTGTTGCCGTGCCAACAAGATCGAGCCTTTGGTGGATATGTTTCTAGTTTTTTATAGTTTAAGCTTTGTGGAGAGTTGGCTCTCATGTAGGCCGCGCCCTGGGGTCTCTGCCTGCGCTGGGGCCGGGGTGAAGAGTTTCCGGGAGTGGAAACCTAAGTTTTTCTGGATCAGTCAGGGAGTTATTCCTATTGAGATGGGTAGGTTAGACCCAGCGGAGGGATTGGGCAAGATGGAGCTGATTCAGTATAAGGATCAGGCGTGGTACAACACCTTGACCAGCCATCCTGTTGACTTATGCGAGATCCCTGAGACCGGTCTTGTGATGGCGGGAATGAGCATAAAGTATGATGTGGAGGGTCGCAATCCACACCTGACTGAAGATGGCAAAGGTCAGTTGTTGATTGCTGTTTTCCCTCTGCGCCCGCGCGGGGTTTATTATGTTGTTGTTGATTTATTTATCTCTCTATGCGTTGTTGTTTGCAGATGTAGATTGCCTTTATAGCATGCTGTTAGGCGGGGACAACATGGGATTTGCTTTTAAGAAGCTGGCGGACAACGAGCTTTATATTTTGGAGAAAGCTTGGGACACGCTCGTCCGTCCCAAATTAGATGATGTGTCGCAGGAGGCTGTGACTTCGCAGCTACTCATTACTGAAGCCGGTGAGTCTTTGCCACCTTATGAGAATCCTTCGCCCGTCAACATGTTTGTGCGGACGGGCTTACCCTTACTTGTGATATCTAGTGATGAGTCTTCTGACTCGTCTTTGCTTTCGCCAATTGCGTCATCTACAGTGTAACATCGCAAAAATTTTCAAAGTTTAATACGTATATTATTTCTATCATTCATAATGTGCCTAAGTTTTTATTCCCGACCACACAACTTATATATATACATATACATATATATATATATATATATAATAATAATAATAATAATAATAATAATATTAACAAATAATAAAACTAGTTGGTTTTACATTAACCCAACTAACAACTCAGCCCAAACCCCCCCCCCCCTTGTTTTCCTTACCCTTAACTGAAGCCCATTACCCAGCCCAGTCCGGCCCAACATTCTCCTTCCCTTTTTATTCTGTTTTTTTTTTAAAAAGAAAAAAAATTGGTGCCCACGCGAATCGAACCCGGGCCACTCTCACCACAAGCACACGTACAACCACCTACTCTAGGCCCTTTAGTTGGTTTAATCCCAACTTAAATTATATTTAAGACCTTTTAAGCTGACCCTTTCTCCTTCCTTGCAAACAGACATCGAACAGCAGCAGATATGGTATGTTGACCATGCCATTAACTTTATTAACTCGCTTGAATGTATAATTGGTATGATTACAGTAATATCGGCCCTCTCTAACTCGATTACACATCAATTAACCACAAACCATTGACCAATTCATAATTATTACGCGTATGATAATAAACGTGGTCAACTTTCCAATTAACCATAACCGTTGAACATCAGTATAATAGATGTATTCCGAACCTTGTATACTCGCTCACAACTCTCTCTCAACCTCCAATTCTCTCTGTAATACTCTAATTATTATTATCAAACTCGTCGTTTGACTTTTGCTTTGACCCGACGATTATCATCAATTCAACACTGTGAGTTCTATTTTTTTTATGGGTTTTACTAGTCGGAAATCATATAACATAAACCCTAACTTTAATCGGGTTCATTATGTCTGGATTGTTTGATTGAAATTTCTAGGGTTCGTTCATTGTATAATTGGGGATAAACTGATTAAGCATAGTGTATTTATATAATTTCGATCAGTGAATATCACAACCACTGGCCTAGGCCAAGTGGTTGTGACGTTGGCTCAATACAGAAAGGAACCGGGTTCGAGTCCCGGCTCTAACCTTCTTTTTGCTCTTTTCTTTTCTTTTTAAACAATTATATATATATATATATATTAAACCTTTTAATCTTTTAAATTCATTTTAAAATATCAAAACTATTTTATAAATTCTAAAAAAATTATATTTGTTTAATCTGAGATAAAAGTTTTATTTACAATTTTTATTTTTCAGAAATTCATTTATTTAATATTTATAATAATTAAATCACTTTTATACTATTATATTTATAAAAATCCATTTATATATCAAAACAATTTTATTAAATGCTCCAAAATTTATCCTGACTTTTTATAAAGTCAAACTTTACTGAAATAATTTTTAATTCAGTAAAATCATTTATTTTATATTTTTAATCAATTTTTGTTAGATTTAATCATAATTAAATCATATTAAATCCAATTTTCATCATTTTTGCACCAAAATTTTATACAAATTATTTTTAATTATTTAGAGCAGAAATATGATTTTTAAACTAATAATTCTTTAATTTTAATATTTTTAAATATTAAAGTTAGATTTTGACAATTTGTTATAAATAGATTAAATAATCTATTTTAAAGAAAATAATTTTATAAAAATTATTTTTATACTTTAAACACATCCATGTGACCATCCTAGATTTAACATTTATAAAAAGATTTTTGGTTATTTATTTACTAAATTTCTCTCAATTGGCGAATATTTTTTTAATATTAATCAAACGAACAATTATCCCCAATTCGAAGCCCTAGAACTTATACATTTGTAGACTTGATAGACTTAGACATATTTATTACCTCATTTTAGGGTGATACTTGATACATTTGGTCAACACATTTCTCAACAGATATAACATTTTACCAAGGTGAGTTTACATAGCCCCTTTTACTCTATTTTCACTATTTTTGGGGTGAAACATGTTTATAACATCATCATTGCAATTCAATCATCAATGTGTCTATGTGTTTTCTATGTTGCATTATGTCTTGAGCATGATTAGAGTAAACACCATTCTAGCATAATCATTAACATTGATCAGCCGGCGGTATACATTGATAGATCTATTGGACTGACAATCCCACCCGGATACGTGCCTCCTACAAAGGTTACGTGGGTGTTTGTTATCGTATAACATATTGGACCATGAGCGTATGGTATGTATCATTTTATAACAGTCATCATGGTTGATTATGCACTCGATTTATTTCTAGTATGTTCTCACATATGGACTAGATTGACATGACACATGAATTGCACATCATTCTTACTCAATTATCAAAAACCTATGTAATTCTCACCAACTTTTGTTGACCCAAAACATTTTCAACTTAACATGTTTCAGGTTCTACTTGCTTGAAGGTTTGAATTGATGCTTGAAGATGTTTGCATAGTTTTATTCAATTTGATGTACAAATTCTAGAACATTTGTATGTAAGTTATTTAAATTATTTATGAAACTTATTATTCACCATGAGCTACTGAACAATCATCAATACGTGGCACCCCGATGTTTCCGCCATCGGTTGGGGTGTTACATACAGGGAGGCGAGATGCGCAACCAACGCCTGCGCGTGTGGATGACGATAGCGAGGAGACCATTGACGAAGACCCCCTTATGCATCGCATCTCAAATCCGCGGGCGAATGTGACCAGAGGTGGAGACTATTTTTTTGTTTTCAACCACGAAGTGGTTAACAGATACTTTGAAAATTACCAGCCTTTTGAACGAAGCTACGTTGAACTTTCAGATGCGTTCGTTCAAGGGGAGTCTGTGATGAAACTGACTGAAGAAGTTCAAGGCGCTATGTTGACGAAACCTGTCACCGCAGGGCCATCTGAGGGTGGATCTGTTCCCGTTGACGTGCCCCGTCATAAAAAGCGGTCTAGGCGGTCAAGTAAGGAGAGGAAAGCCAGCGGGGAGTTGACGTCGCCTGCTGAGAAGAGAGTGAAGCTGGACACGCTTGACCAGTCTGCGGAGGAAGATCTGTTAGGTGAGTTTGCTAATTTTCTTCCCCTCCCTCCTCCTTTCTTTTTTATTGACTAATGACCTTGTGTTTTTTGCAGCTTCATTGTTGGGCACCGCTGCGCCCGAGGATGTGACTGCTGCTCCTATTAATAAGGAGTTTGACGTTGGGCCCATCAGGCCGACGTCTCCTGATGAGCGGGTTGAGGAACCTGTGCACGCTGATGTGCAGGATGATGTGTTGGCCACTTCTTTGTTGGCGAATCCGCCATCGCCTCTTCGCCAGCCTTCCTGTAACATCGCAAAATTTTCCCCCAAATATTTTTTTTATAAACGCCTTTATTTTTACAAATGTGGCAACGTCTTTATTTTTCCTCATTCACAACTTATATATATATCTATATATATATATATAGATTTATAATAATAATAATAATAATAATAAACTATAATGTTAAAAAAAAAATATATAAAACTAGTTAGAACCAACAGCAGCCCAAGTTCTTCTTCCCCCCCCCTTGTCCGACTGAAAGCCGAAGCCCAACACAGACCAGGCTTGGGTCCGGCCCACTAGCCCTATATCTGATTGTTTTAAAACAAAAAAATGTGTGTTGCTCCAGGGATTCGAACCGGGGACCTTTACCTCACACACACAGACGCATGACCACCCGAGCTACACATCATATTTGATTTAAACCATACACTAATTATATTTAACACCTTCTTGTTTTGGACCTGATCTTCTTCCCTGTTAGCGACCAGCAGCTGAATTATATTTTTTTTTTAAAATTTCGCAAATGGCCATATTAAGCCAAGATTAATTATCATTGATCTTTAATACGTGATTATCGGCCTATAACAAGTCAACTACACGTTTAATCCTCATCAATTGATACCAAAATTAACCAATAACGCGTATGGACTTCAATGTGGGTCAACCTTACCAATTATTCATCCCAGATCGTTCTACTATAAATTGAACACTCCTCAATCATTACAACTCGCTCATAATCATTTCTCCACCTCCAATTCTCCACAATAATCAGTCTGTTCTTATTCTTGGTCGTGTTTGACTTTTTAACTTGACCATTCAATCGAACACAATACTACGCTGTAAGTCCAATTTGTTTTGTGGGTTTTATTCATCGGCCATCACACATCAATAGCCCTATGGTTAATCAGGCTATTGATGTGTGATTTGCCCAATTGCAGATTCTAGGGTTCATATGTATTAATTGGGGATAAACCTGGATTTTCGCGTGTATATTTATTTATTTTTAAAACAAGAAATATCACAACCACTGGCCTAGGCCAAGTGGTTGTGACCTGGGTTTGTTTCAGAGAGGGACCGGGTTCGAGTCCCAGCATGGACACCCCTTTTTCCATTTATTTTACATTTTACAACAAACCATTTTTATATATATATTATACATTAAATCTTGTAAATTCATTTTTAAATATTAAAACCTTTTTATAAATTCTAAAAAAATTATATTTATCAAATCTGATGTAAAAGATTTATTTACAATTTTTAGTTTTCAAAAATTTATTTATTTATTATATATAATAAATAAATCAAGTTTATTCCATTTTATTTATAAAAATCCATTAAAATATCAAAACGATCTTATTAATTTCCACAAAAATTATCCTAAGTTTTTATAACATTAAGCTTTTCAAAAATGATTTTTATTTCAGAAAAATCATTTATTTAATATTTTTAATCAATTTTTGTTAGATTTAATCATAATTAAATCATAATAAATCCAATTTTCATCATTTTTGCACCAAAATTTTATACAATTTATTTTTAAATATTTAGAACAGAAAAATGATTTTTAAAACAATAATTCTTTAATTTTAGTATTTTTGAATATTAAAGTTAAATTTTGACAATTTGTGATATATAGATTTAAAAATCTATTTTAAAGGAAATAATTTTATAAAAATTATTTTTACACTTTAAACACATTCTTGTAACCATCTTAAGTTTAAATTTCATAAAAAGATTTTTAGTTATTTATTTACTAAATTTCTCTCAATTGGCGAATATTTTTAATATTAATCAAACGAGCAATTATCCCCAATTCGAAGCCCTAGAACTTAAACATTTGTAGACTTGATAGACTTAGACATATTTATTACCTCATTTTAGGGTGATACTTGATACATTTGGTCAACACATTTCTCAACAGATATAACATTTTACCAAGGTGAGTTTACATAGCCCCTTTTCCCTATTTTCACTATTTTTGGGGTGAAACATGTTCAAATATTTTATACTATCATTTACTCATATTTACTTGTGATTCAAGTACATCATCATTCTATCATTTGACTGTAACAAAAAGACACAGTACAATCATTAACAATGATCAAGCCGCCTGTTTAGATTATAGCGCTATAGGTCTGACAAACCCATCCCACCCGCATAGACTCAGGGATGATCGATAACAGTAATAACATTTAACTAACTTGCGAGTTAGTCATCAGTCGACACAAGGTTTGGTTGTACAAAGACGCATTGTTGCATGTCGGTATCATACTCTATCATCATACAACCCTGAGTGTTGTACAAACTATTGTTATCAACTATTTCTCAAAAACCTATGTAATTCTCACCAACTTTTGTTGACCCAAAATATTTTCAACTTAACATGTTTCAGGTTCTACTTGCTTGAAGATTTGCTTGAAGATATGTGCATAGTTTATTCAATTTGATGTACGAATTCTTGTAGAACAATTGTATGTAATTTATTTAAATCAATTAATGAAACTTATTATTTCTCCATGAGCTACTGAACAATCATCACTACGTGACACCTCGATGTTTCCGCCATCGGTTGGGGTGTTACAGATTGGTATCAGAGCCATGGTTATAGGGAATTAGGTTATTAGAAAAATAATCTAGTCTATAACCATAGGACTTAACAAGTACTTGCTTCCTTTACTTGCTATTCTCTATCTCCCTCCTACTCCTTATCCCTACTTTCATCCCTACAAGAAGGTTGCTCTCCATCAGTGGATCTACTCCTAGAATAATAGGACAATTCCTCAGGTTAAACCTGAACCACCTTGAGATCTCGTTGAAGTTCTATATTTTAATAACGAACACGTGCAATCTGGAAGGGTGAACGCCTGTATTCTGAGTCTTCTGTCTAGGCTGGCATTGCGCATATATCCCAATCAGACGAGGGACCCGGATGCCTACCTGGGAATTCTCGGGATGAGTGTTCACTTATAGGCTAAAGCATGTCTTCATATGTTATTAGAATCTGGAATCTTTGATAAGTCAACGTTTTCGTTTATTCGTTTTAATTAATGAATAAATGATTACATTCCTTATATCACCTCATTCATTTCATGCCATATTGAACCTTCATTGTGTCCCTTACGGATCTTGTCTCCACGTCGTAGCACTCGCAATAACAGTGGTGAAAACCAAGAGGAAAGTAACAACAACCACAACACCAACCACAACAACAACAAAAACAACAAAGGTGTTGATGCCCGACTGGCTGCGATTATCTACAACCCTGCTCAGGTTACTAATCCTAATCGTCCTGGTAATTTCAACTATGGTCAATGCTATGAATGTGGAAACCCAAATCACTACCGTAACCGATGCCCTAAACTAAACCGAGATCAAGACCCTCCAACTACACAACAGCAAGTCCCACCATTTAAATGTGGTTCGCTTATAATTCGATGTAATGACGCTTTTGATGCAAGTAATTAATTCTAGTATTATCATAACATCTGTGTGCATGCTTGTTTGAATATGAACTGATTGATATATCTATACTTACTTACTTGTACTACAATTAGTTGACTATCAAACACTACTTAACGATTGGTAGAGGTCATCATGTCTTTCCAACAGTCGGGAGAGGCCCTACCACCTGCTCAACGACTGGTGGAGACTATCAGACCTGCTCAACAATCGGAGAGTCATAGAAGGACGCAAAACCCTAATGTAAGGTAAATTAGTGATTACGGTCCGGAACGTAATCGTAAATTTACAGGTACGTTAAGGTGGTGTGGAATTCTATCAAAATTTTCGGTAGTTAACCAAATGTAAACTCTAGATATCTAGTAGTTCATTTAGCAAATCAACTCACACGTAACACGCCTCCTATCCACACTATTCGAGACAGATTACTCTATTCATTGTCATGCCCTAACATAAAATTCTTCAAGTCACACTTGTCCTAAATTTTATTCAATCCCCTTCAACCCTGTGTTTTCAATAAACTTCGGGACGAAGTTTTCAAAAGTAGGGGAGACTGTAACATCGCAAAATTTTCCCCCAAATATTTTTTTTATAAACGCCTTTATTTTTACAAATGTGGCAACGTCTTTATTTTTCCTCATTCACAACTTATATATATATCTATATATATATATATAGATTTATAATAATAATAATAATAATAATAAACTATAATGTTAAAAAAAATATATATATAAAACTAGTTAGAACCAACAGCAGCCCAAGTTCTTCTTCCCCCCCCCTTGTCCGACTGAAAGCCGAAGCCCAACACAGACCAGGCCTGGGTCCGGCCCACTAGCCCTATATCTGATTGTTTTAAAACAAAAAAATGTGTGTTGCTCCAGGGATTCGAACCGGGGACCTTTACCTCACACACACAGACGCATGACCACCCGAGCTACACATCATATTTGATTTAAACCATACACTAATTATATTTAACACCTTCTTGTTTTGGACCTGATCTTCTTCCCTGTTAGCGACCAGCAGCTGAATTATATTTTTTTTTAAAATTTCGCAAATGGCCATATTAAGCCAAGATTAATTATCATTGATCTTTAATACGTGATTATCGGCCTATAACAAGTCAACTACACGTTTAATCCTCATCAATTGATACCAAAATTAACCAATAACGCGTATGGACTTCAATGTGGGTCAACCTTACCAATTATTCATCCCAGATCGTTCTACTATAAATTGAACACTCCTCAATCATTACAACTCGCTCATAATCATTTCTCCACCTCCAATTCTCCACAATAATCAGTCTGTTCTTATTCTTGGTCGTGTTTGACTTTTTAACTTGACCATTCAATCGAACACAATACTACGCTGTAAGTCCAATTTGTTTTGTGGGTTTTATTCATCGGCCATCACACATCAATAGCCCTATGGTTAATCAGGCTATTGATGTGTGATTTGCCCAATTGCAGATTCTAGGGTTCATATGTATTAATTGGGGATAAACCTGGATTTTCGCGTGTATATTTATTTATTTTTAAAACAAGAAATATCACAACCACTGGCCTAGGCCAAGTGGTTGTGACCTGGGTTTGTTTCAGAGAGGGACCGGGTTCGAGTCCCAGCATGGACACCCCTTTTTCCATTTATTTTACATTTTACAACAAACCATTTTTATATATATATATTATACATTAAATCTTGTAAATTCATTTTTAAATATTAAAACCTTTTTATAAATTCTAAAAAATTATATTTATCAAATCTGATGTAAAAGATTTATTTACAATTTTTAGTTTTCAAAAATTTATTTATTTATTATATATAATAAATAAATCAAGTTTATTCCATTTTATTTATAAAAATCCATTAAAATATCAAAACGATCTTATTAATTTCCACAAAAATTATCCTAAGTTTTTATAACATTAAGCTTTTCAAAAATGATTTTTATTTCAGAAAAATCATTTATTTAATATTTTTAATCAATTTTTGTTAGATTTAATCATAATTAAATCATAATAAATCCAATTTTCATCATTTTTGCACCAAAATTTTATACAATTTATTTTTAAATATTTAGAACAGAAAAATGATTTTTAAAACAATAATTCTTTAATTTTAGTATTTTTGAATATTAAAGTTAAATTTTGACAATTTGTGATATATAGATTTAAAAATCTATTTTAAAGGAAATAATTTTATAAAAATTATTTTTACACTTTAAACACATTCTTGTAACCATCTTAAGTTTAAATTTCATAAAAAGATTTTTAGTTATTTATTTACTAAATTTCTCTCAATTGGCGAATATTTTTAATATTAATCAAACGAGCAATTATCCCCAATTCGAAGCCCTAGAACTTAAACATTTGTAGACTTGATAGACTTAGACATATTTATTACCTCATTTTAGGGTGATACTTGATACATTTGGTCAACACATTTCTCAACAGATATAACATTTTACCAAGGTGAGTTTACATAGCCCCTTTTCCCTATTTTCACTATTTTTGGGGTGAAACATGTTCAAATATTTTATACTATCATTTACTCATATTTACTTGTGATTCAAGTACATCATCATTCTATCATTTGACTGTAACAAAAAGACACAGTACAATCATTAACAATGATCAAGCCGCCTGTTTAGATTATAGCGCTATAGGTCTGACAAACCCATCCCACCCGCATAGACTCAGGGATGATCGATAACAGTAATAACATTTAACTAACTTGCGAGTTAGTCATCAGTCGACACAAGGTTTGGTTGTACAAAGACGCATTGTTGCATGTCGGTATCATACTCTATCATCATACAACCCTGAGTGTTGTACAAACTATTGTTATCAACTATTTCTCAAAAACCTATGTAATTCTCACCAACTTTTGTTGACCCAAAATATTTTCAACTTAACATGTTTCAGGTTCTACTTGCTTGAAGATTTGCTTGAAGATATGTGCATAGTTTATTCAATTTGATGTACGAATTCTTGTAGAACAATTGTATGTAATTTATTTAAATCAATTAATGAAACTTATTATTTCTCCATGAGCTACTGAACAATCATCACTACGTGACACCTCGATGTTTCCGCCATCGGTTGGGGTGTTACACTTCCCCTGTGCGGGGATCAACGCCACCGCGCTTGCCGACGCCACCGCGGTCGCCAACGCCTGTGCAACTCCCTACTCCTCCGCGGAATGATCCGGAGGGTAATGAGGGGAGGGTGTCGCCGCCGGGTGTCAGTGAGGGATATGGCCATGGCGTCGATATGACTATTGACGATGACGACGAGAACGAGAAACGGGTGACGACAGAGCCGGATCCCAGTTCTTCAGGTACGCACCCAGTTGGGGGCGGGGAGTCGTCTAGCGGCATTTTTGTGCCTAACTGGACGTTGACGCCGGCCGCCCGTTTCTTAAGTGTGGAGGAGTGTCGCCAGTTCTTGGCGAATGTTATCCCTCCTGGTGAGCGCGAGCACCAAGCTACGCGTCCTCGCGGGGACCTCATGGATGACCACATTTTAAGTGTGGCCAATATGTTATCCACTTCTGCTGAGATAGTGCGGGAGTGGGGGTCCATGGCGCATGATCGTCACAAATTTCATCAAGACTTGCAGCGTGTGACGGAGGAGCGTGACCGCATGCATGCGGAGTTGAAGCGCGCTAAATGGGACGCCGTCACGTTTCGCGATGAGCGTGACAAACTCCGTGAGCACATCTCTGAGAGAGAAGAGCAATGGAGGGTTGTTTGCGCGAAAGATAACGCGAAGATGGAGGCGACCAAGAAGCGTATCAGCGAGATTGAAGCTCAGAGGGATGAGTTCTGTAAGGAGTTGGACGTGCAGCGGCGGCTGGTGCAGCAGCATAAAGATAAACTAATTGAGGCCCGCGAGCTCTTCAAGGAGAAGGATCAGTTGATCACCGAGTTGCGCGAGGTGCATGATGGGTTAGACAAGGAAAACTTGTCCCTTCACCGAAAAATTCTTGAGCTTGAGGGGCAGTTGCTGGAGGCCCAGAATGAGAAAGACGTGGCTGAGGAGGATCGCGCCTGGGTGCTTGGTTGTTGCGTCCCTGAGGTATGTTCCCCCTTTTTGCATTTATGTCTTCTCACTATTTTTGTGTTTGCGTGTACTAATTTTGTTTCTTGAGCATCGTGCAGGTTGCCCATCATGTAAAGAACTGCGCGCAGACGCGTCAGGCTGTGGCCGCGGTGAATGCAGCCGCAAAGCTTGTGGGTCGCAAGGCTGGCTTTATTAAAGGGTACCAGCACGCACAGGATGGGAAACCTTTGGATCAATTCCCTCTGTATAAACAGGACCTGGACGCTGTGTTTGCTAAGAAGGCCGCTGAATTTGACGAGCTGAAGTATGAGCTGGTGGACTTCGTTGTAGGTCACCGTGACCGTCCAAGCTGCTTTGAGCTCAAGGAATCATTTGACAAGGCCGGCTTGGTGCATACGCGTCATGAATATGCTAAGTTGAAGGCGATTGATTTGGCGGCTGAGAACCAGGCGGAGGGTGATGAGCGGTTGAGCCTGTCTGGGTCAGATGACGATGATTTTAGTGATACATCTTCAATGTCCAAGAAGTGAGGCTGAATGTTATGTCTTTATGTTTAATGTTGTTTGCACTTGTAGCTCCGCTTTTGACCTGTTTAATCAATATGTAATGTTTTTACTCTTGTAAGTATTGTTGAACATATTAATTTCGTTAATGGCAGTTTAGTTCATTCCCGCCTTATGTTAGCGTTCGTATGTCTTGTTACTATTTCATAGTTTTTACTCTGCGCGTCACATCTTTATCTGAGCGTCCGCGCAGGAATTCGTTAGACATAGGATTTTCAACATATCACGTTTAGTGTTGCATGTTCGATTTATGACACTGTATTGTAGATATGCTACGTATAAGCAAACGCGCTTCTATCTTAACCATACAACGTGTAGGGTGCGCGTTGTATCTTAACCGTGCAACGCGCATTTTAAGGAAATTGCAGGTTTTCCTGATGCAATTTCTAAGTTTAGAGTGCGCGTTGCATCTTAACCATGCAACGCACAATTTTAAGGAAATTGCAGATTTTCTCGATGCAATTTCTAAGTTTAGAGTGCGCGTTGCATCTTAACCATGCAACGCGCAATTTTAAGGAAATTGCAGATTTTCTCGATGCAATTTCTAAGTTTAGGGTGCGCGTTGCATCTTAACCATGCAACGCGCAATTTTAAGGAAATTGCAGATTTTCTCGATGCAATTTCTAAGTTTAGGGTGCGCGTTGCATCTTAACCATGCAACGCTATGCAACGCACAATTTTAAGGAAATTGCAGATTTTCTCGATGCAATTTCTAAGTTTAGAGTGCGCGTTGCATCTTAACCATGCAACGCGCAATTTTAAGGAAATTGCAGATTTTCTCGATGCAATTTCTAAGTTTAGGGTTCGCGTTGCATCTTAACCATGCAACGCACAATTTTAAGGAAATTGCAGATTTTCTCGATGCAATTTCTAAGTTTAGAGTGCGCGTTGCATCTTAACCATGCAACGCGCAATTTTAAGGAAATTGCAGATTTTCTCGATGCGATTTCTAAGTTTAGAGTGCGCGTTGCATCTTAACCATGCAACGCGCAATTTTAAGGAAATTGCAGATTTTCTCGATGCAATTTCTAAGTTTAGAGTGCGCGTTGCATCTTAACCATGCAACGCGCAATTTTAAGGAAATTGCAGATTTTCTCGATGCAATTTCTAAGTTTAGGGTGCGCGTTGCATCTTAACCATGCAACGCGCGATTTTAAGGAAATTGCAGATTTTCTCGATGCAATTTCTAAGTTTATGGGTGTGAGCGCATGTAAAGTAAAGGAACTGCTATTTTTCATTTCATTTAAGTGGCGCAACGGCCTTCGTTACATTGTGGTTTGCAGTTACATATAACATTTTCTTAATTGTGCCGCGTTCCATGTTCGGGGAACCGGTTTTTCTTCTAACGTTGATAGCTTGTAGGCTCCTTTACCAAGGACTTCTTGTATGCGGTATGGTCCTTCCCAAGTTGGGGTTAACTTTCCTTTGGGGAGGGCGCCGCTGGCGTCGTTGTTCCTTAAGACGAAATCTCCAGCTTTGAACGTTTGGGGTTTGACTTTGGCATTGTAATAGCGCTCGAGCTGTTGCTTGTAATTTGCCTCTCTTATTGCTGCTTCATCGCGGCGTATTTCTGCCAGGTTAAGGTTTGTGCGCAGTTCTTGATCATTATCTGTTGTGGTTGCGGAAAGTACTCTCGGGGATGGGCATCCAATCTCCGCAGGTATCATGGCTTCAGAGCCATATGTGAGGCTGAACGGGGTTTCACCGGTGCTCGTTTTGGTTAGTGTGCGATTAGCCCATAGCACGCTCGGTAGTTCTTCTGCCCAAGCCTTACCTCTTGTTCCCAACCTGGCTTTGATGCCTTCTACGATGCTGCGGTTTGCACGCTCAACCTGGCCGTTGCCCTGTGGGTGCGCGACCGAGGTGAAGATTGGTTGGATGTGCAAATCCGCGTACCATTTCAGTAACCCCTTGTCCGCAAATTGAGTCCCATTGTCTGTGACGATTGACATGGGCAGCCCGAAACGGCAAATGATGAATTCCCAAATGAATTTCTTCACATGGTTAGCCATGATTTCAGCTAGTGGCTTGGCTTCGACCCATTTGGTGAAGTAGTCAATGGCGACTATCAGGAATTTCCTTTTGCCTGTCGTCATTGGGAAAGGTCCCACCAGATCGATCGCCCATTTCTGGAATGGCCATGCCGAAGTTACTGGGATGAGCTCGTTCTTGGGACGCAGGGTGTTAGGGGCGTGGCGCTGGCATGAGTCGCATTTGCGGATGATTTTTAAGGCATCTAAGTGCATGCCTGGCCAATAGTATCCCGCGTTCATAATCTTTGCGACCACCATGCGTGGCCCCGCGTGTATCCCACATATCTGTAACACCCCAACCGATGGCGGAAACATCGAGGTGTCACGTAGTAATGATTGTTCAGTAGCTCATGGAGAATAATAAGTTTCATTAATTGATTTAAATAAATTACATACAATTGTTCTACAAGAATTCGTACATCAAATTGAATAAACTATGCACATATCTTCAAGCAATTCTTCAAGCAAGTAGGACCTGAAACATGTTAAGTTGAAAATATTTGGGTCAACAAAAGTTGGTGAGAATACATAGGTTTTTGAAAATAATTGATAACAACAGTTTGTACAACATTCAAAGTTGTATGATGATAGAGTATGATACCGACATGCAACAATGCGTCTTTGTACAACCAAACCTTGTGTCGACTGCTGACTAACTCGCAAGTTAGTTAAATGTTATTACTGTTATCGATCATCCCTAAGTCTACGCGGGGGATGGGTTTGTCAGACCTATAGCGCTATAATCTAAACAGGCGGCTTGATCATTGTTAATGATTGTACTGTGTCTTTTTGTTACAGTAAAATGATAGAATGATGTTGTAATTGAATCACAAGTAAATATGAGTAAATGATAGTATAAAATATTTGAACATGTTTCACCCCAAAAATAGTGAAAATAGAGTAAAGGGGCTATGTAAACTCACCTTGGCAAATGTTAAACTTCTTGAAAAGATGAAATGATGGTGTTGTCCAAAATAATGCCAAATATTACCCTATAATTAGGTAATAAATAATAAGTCTAAGTCTAATTAATTTATAAGTGTATCCTAGGGTTTCGATTTGGGGATAACCAATTGTTGAATTAAAAATAAAATGTTAATTAAATAAAAGGGAAATTTGATAATTTATAAAAGAAAGTCTTTTTATAAAATTTGAATTTTGAATGTACACATTAAAGTGTTTGGAGTATAAAAATAATTTTTATAAAATTATTTCATTTAAAATAGATTTTTAAATCTATTTATTACAAATTGCCAACATTTAACTTTAATATTCAAAAATACTAAAATTAAAGAATTAATATATTAAAAATCATATTTCTGTTCTAAATATTTAAAAATAAATTGTATAAAATTTTGGTGCAATAATAATGAAAATTGAATTTATTAAGATTTAATTATGATTAAAACTAACAAAAATTGATTAAAAATATAAAATTAATGATTTTTCTGAATTAAAAATCATTTCTGTAAAGTTTATCGTTATATAAATTCAGAATAATTTTTGTGGAAATTTATAAAATTGTTTTGATATTTTAATGGAATTTTATAAATATAATGGAATAAACTTGATTTAATTATTATATATATTAAATAAATAAATTTTTGAAAACTAAAAATTGTAAGTTGAACTTTTTCATTAGACTAGTACAAAATAATTTTTGTAGGATTCATGGAAATCGTTTTGTTAAATAAAAAGATTTTTCATATAAACTTGATTATATAAAAGAATTATCAAAAATACATTATCTAATATTAGATAATATTTAAATAAAATATAAACCGGGTTGTATATGTTCTCAGGGTCCAGACCAATTGGTCTGGGCTTGTGATTATAAGGCTTAGGGAACAAGAGGTCACGGGTTCGAGTCTGGTTACAACCGTTTTTCTTTATAATTATAACTCGCTTTTCTTTTCTAAAAAAATTGATGGCTGTGGGACTCGAACCTAAGTAGCCACCCGGTCCGAAGCTTTAGCACAGTCAAGGGAACCATCTGGGCTACAAGCTCTGATGGTGTTTATTCTTTTCTGAAAAATCTTTTATGTGATTAATACTTTATGTTTTCTTCCCCAGTCAGTTTCATCGAAACCCTAGTCCCCAAAGTTTCAAAACAACTGTAAATTCACAACAGACCTTGAACGAAATATTAGGGCTTTTAAAGTACACAAAAATCCGATTAAAACCATATATAAAAAGCTTCTTACTTGGGGTTTACGATGGTGGAATTGATCAAACGCTATGCGGCCTAAAACACCTAATCGCCCACTGATCTTGATAGTTTTTGAGGAGTATTATTGGGGGGTTTTAACTTTCGGTGGTTTCTGATTGTGGGTACGTTTTCTTATTGAGTTCTAGAGCCCTAATTATAAGGATTTTATCTTGGGTTTAAGGAAAGGTTAACAACGAATTTAATTGATTCAATCAATCAATCATTAAGGGTTGTAATTGCGACAATCATGGGCACAATAACACGGAAACGGGCTGTCAATCAGATCTGCGCGAAATTACTTTGATTGAAGTTGCCATATCGAGCTCCATTTGAATCGCAGTTGACTTTTGAAAGTCAACTGTGATGAACTAGAAAGGGTTAAATATAACTGAGTTAGAATGTATTCACAAGGAGATGGGTAGAGCAGCTGGTTTGGTGTTCATTTGACACGGCCATGGGCTCGGGTTCGAACCCCGGCCCATGCAAACATTTTTTTGACAGTTATTACTCATATATATATATAATATAACCTTATAGTATGATACTAGGGGTCAAAATGCGTCACGAAATATTTTTATAGGGCACGATCTTGATAAAAGTTCGGCGTTTTATTAAGAAATGATGTAACGTATATAGTATTTAACGCGAAATGTTACAGTCTCCCCTACTTTTAGGAACTTCGTCCCGAAGTTAAGAGAAAACCAGGGTTACAATTGGCCAACTACCGAAAACCTTGATAAAATTTCACACTACCTTAACGTACCTGTAAATTCATGATTACGTTCCGGACCGTAATTACCAATTTACCTTACATTAGGGTTTTGTGTCCTTTTATGACTTTACCGATTGTTAAGCAGGTCTGATAGTCTCTGCCAGTCGTTCAGGTGGTAGGGCCTCTCCCGACTGTTGGAATGACATGATGACCTCTACCAATCGTTAAGCTGGTTGTTTGGTAGTTAACTAATTGTTGTACAAGCAAGTATGATTATAGATATAGCAATTAGTTCACATTCAGACAAACATGCACACAGATGTTATGATAATACTTGAATTTTATTACTTGAATTGAATAACGTCAATACATAGAATAAAAGCAACCAATAGTCAAATGGTGAGTCTTGCGGTTAGGTAGCTGGAGGGTCTTGTTCTCTGTTTAGTTTAGGGCATCGGTTACGGAAGTGATTTGGGTCTCCACATTCATAGCATTGACCATAGTTGTATTGATTAGGGTTAGCAGCTTGAGCAGGGTTGGTGTGTTGGTTGGCATTTGGATTTGGGGTCTCACGACACGTGTTGACCAGATGGCCATACCTTCCACAATTGGTGCACAAGCGACACGCTGAAGCAGTGGGATGATGTCGATTGCACGTATTACATAAAGGATGGTTTCCTGTATAAGGTTTCTTCTTAGAAGCTTGTGGAGTGAGGCTTGCATCAGGATCCCTGGTCTTACGTTTCTGGTTCTCAGTGGTTATTGCGGCTACAATACTTGTTTTATTGCCTTTCCGAACTAAGGTCCCGTTCTTTACGTGATTATCAGTTAAGGTAGCTGCTAAACGTTTGGCTTCCTCCAAGGTGGCAGGATTCCATCCCCACACCGTATCCTGGATTTGCATGGGCAGACCACCGATGTACTTCTCGATGGCTACCGGCAGGGGAGTGACTTTGTGAGGCAACAATAAGCTAAGCTCATGAAAGCGGGTGTTGTAGGCAAGGTTTTCCCCACTATCTTGAGCTAAGGTGTGGAACTCATCCTCAAGCTTCTTAACTTCATTGCGAGGACAAAACTCTTCCTTCATGACCTCCTTGACTTGGTCCCATGTCATAGCAAGAGCAACTTCGGCCCCACGAGTACGCTTTTCTTCATTCCACCAAGTGAGTGCTCGTTTGTGAAGAACACTCATGGCATAACGGACCTTAAAGTTGTCGGGGCACTCACTGTTGATGAAGGTATTCTCAATACCCTCAAACCATTGGAGGAGTCCTGTAGCTCCTTCTTCACCACTAAACTTTGGAGGGTTACAAGAGTTGAAATGCTTAAGGGTGCAGGCTGGGGGTCCATTACCATTGCCATTGCCGTTCCCGTTCCCGTTCCCGTTGCCGTGACCATTCCCGTTGCCGTTCAGTTGGATGACCTGAGCGAGTAAGTTGGGAACCAGAGTTGCGATTTGCTGCGCCATTTGTTGAGAAATGATCGCAGCCAGTTGAGCATCGACACCATTGTTGTTGTGGTTAGGAACTTGGTCATGGTTATGGTTGTCACCACCTTCTTCGTGGTTCTCACCATTGCTGTTGCGAGTGCTGCGACGTGGAGGCATGATCTGTAATTGACACAATGAAATGAATGAGATTATATAAGGAGTGTAATCATTTATTCATTAATTAAAACGAATAAACGAAAACGTTGACTTATCAAAGATTCTCAATTCTAATAACATATGAAGACATGCTTTAGCCTATAAGTGAACACTCATCCCGAGAATTCCCAGGTAGGCATCCGGGTCCCTCGTCTGATTGGGATATATGCGCAATGCCAGCCTAGACAGAAGACTCAGAATACAGGCGTTCACCCTTCCAGATTGCACGTGTTCGTTATTAAAATCTAGAACTTTGACGAGATCTCAAGGTGGTTCAGGTTAAACCTGAGGATTTTGCCTTATTAGTCTAAGAGTGAATCCAGTGATGGAGAGCAACCTTCTTGTAGGGATGAGAGTAGGGATATGAAGCAGGAGGGAGATAGAGAATAGCAAACAAAAGAAGCAAGTACTGGTTAAATCCTATGGTTATAGACTAGATTATTTCTCTAATAACCTAATTCCCTATAACCATGGCTCTGATACCAATCTGTAACACCCCAACCGATGGCGGAAACATCGAGGTGTCACGTAGTAATGATTGTTCAGTAGCTCATGGAGAATAATAAGTTTCATTAATTGATTTAAATAAATTACATACAATTGTTCTACAAGAATTCGTACATCAAATTGAATAAACTATGCACATATCTTCAAGCAATTCTTCAAGCAAGTAGGACCTGAAACATGTTAAGTTGAAAATATTTGGGTCAACAAAAGTTGGTGAGAATACATAGGTTTTTGAAAATAATTGATAACAACAGTTTGTACAACATTCAAAGTTGTATGATGATAGAGTATGATACCGACATGCAACAATGCGTCTTTGTACAACCAAACCTTGTGTCGACTGCTGACTAACTCGCAAGTTAGTTAAATGTTATTACTGTTATCGATCATCCCTAAGTCTACGCGGGGGATGGGTTTGTCAGACCTATAGCGCTATAATCTAAACAGGCGGCTTGATCATTGTTAATGATTGTACTGTGTCTTTTTGTTACAGTAAAATGATAGAATGATGTTGTAATTGAATCACAAGTAAATATGAGTAAATGATAGTATAAAATATTTGAACATGTTTCACCCCAAAAATAGTGAAAATAGAGTAAAGGGGCTATGTAAACTCACCTTGGCAAATGTTAAACTTCTTGAAAAGATGAAATGATGGTGTTGTCCAAAATAATGCCAAATATTACCCTATAATTAGGTAATAAATAATAAGTCTAAGTCTAATTAATTTATAAGTGTATCCTAGGGTTTCGATTTGGGGATAACCAATTGTTGAATTAAAAATAAAATGTTAATTAAATAAAAGGGAAATTTGATAATTTATAAAAGAAAGTCTTTTTATAAAATTTGAATTTTGAATGTACACATTAAGGTGTTTGGAGTATAAAAATAATTTTTATAAAATTATTTCATTTAAAATAGATTTTTAAATCTATTTATTACAAATTGCCAACATTTAACTTTAATATTCAAAAATACTAAAATTAAAGAATTAATATATTAAAAATCATATTTCTGTTCTAAATATTTAAAAATAAATTGTATAAAATTTTGGTGCAATAATAATGAAAATTGAATTTATTAAGATTTAATTATGATTAAAACTAACAAAAATTGATTAAAAATATAAAATAAATGATTTTTCTGAATTAAAAATCATTTCTGTAAAGTTTATCGTTATATAAATTCAGAATAATTTTTGTGGAAATTTATAAAATTGTTTTGATATTTTAATGGAATTTTATAAATATAATGGAATAAACTTGATTTAATTATTATATATATTAAATAAATAAATTTTTGAAAACTAAAAATTGTAAGTTGAACTTTTTCATTAGACTAGTACAAAATAATTTTTGTAGGATTCATGGAAATCGTTTTGTTAAATAAAAAGATTTTTCATATAAACTTGATTATATAAAAGAATTATCAAAAATACATTATCTAATATTAGATAATATTTAAATAAAATATAAACCGGGTTGTATATGTTCTCAGGGTCCAGACCAATTGGTCTGGGCTTGTGATTATAAGGCTTAGGGAACAAGAGGTCACGGGTTCGAGTCTGGTTACAACCGTTTTTCTTTATAATTATAACTCGCTTTTCTTTTCTAAAAAAATTGATGGCTGTGGGACTCGAACCTAAGTAGCCACCCGGTCCGAAGCTTTAGCACAGTCAAGGGAACCATCTGGGCTACAAGCTCTGATGGTGTTTATTCTTTTCTGAAAAATCTTTTATGTGATTAATACTTTATGTTTTCTTCCCCAGTCAGTTTCATCGAAACCCTAGTCCCCAAAGTTTCAAAACAACTGTAAATTCACAACAGACCTTGAACGAAATATTAGGGCTTTTAAAGTACACAAAAATCCGATTAAAACCATATATAAAAAGCTTCTTACTTGGGGTTTACGATGGTGGAATTGATCAAACGCTATGCGGCCTAAAACACCTAATCGCCCACTGATCTTGATAGTTTTTGAGGAGTATTATTGGGGGGTTTTAACTTTCGGTGGTTTCTGATTGTGGGTACGTTTTCTTATTGAGTTCTAGAGCCCTAATTATAAGGATTTTATCTTGGGTTTAAGGAAAGGTTAACAACGAATTTAATTGATTCAATCAATCAATCATTAAGGGTTGTAATTGCGACAATCATGGGCACAATGACACGGAAACGGGCTGTCAATCAGATCTGCGCGAAATTACTTTGATTGAAGTTGCCATATCGAGCTCCATTTGAATCGCAGTTGACTTTTGAAAGTCAACTGTGATGAACTAGAAAGGGTTAAATATAACTGAGTTAGAATGTATTCACAAGGAGATGGGTAGAGCAGCTGGTTTGGTGTTCATTTGACACGGCCATGGGCTCGGGTTCGAACCCCGGCCCATGCAAACATTTTTTTGACAGTTATTACTCATATATATATATATATATATATATATATATATAATATAACCTTATAGTATGATACTAGGGGTCAAAATGCGTCACGAAATATTTTTATAGGGCACGATCTTGATAAAAGTTCGGCGTTTTATTAAGAAATGATGTAACGTATATAGTATTTAACGCGAAATGTTACAATATCCCTTCGTGTATCTCTCGCACCAAATAGTCCGCGTCAACTGCATCCACGCACCGCAGCAATGGCCCTAGGTATGACTTCCGATAGAGCACTCCGTCTTGGACTTGGTACTGTAGGGCCTTGTGCTGTATCTTTCTGGCCTCGGCGCGTTGTTCTGGCAGGGCGCCGGTGGTCAGATAGGATGTTATCGGAGTCATCCAGCTGTCAGCACCCGTTTGGATGACGTGGACCTCCTTGGGTGGCACAGACGGTTCGCTTAGCGTTTCTATTCGGACTTCTTTTGCTAGATGGCTGAAGGTTGTAGAGACCATTTTGCTTAGAGCGTCCGCCGGCTTGTTCTGACTGCGTTTGATGTGGTCGATGGTGCAGCTGGGGAAGGTAGCCATGAGCTCTTTGGCGCGCTGGAGATACATAATCATTGAGGGCTCTTTTGCCTCATATTTCCCACTGATTTGACCGGCGACCAACATTGAGTCGACGTGCGCGAAGATGTGCTTGGCGCCCAGCTTGTGCGCGATGCGTAATCCAGCGAGGAATGCCTCATATTCAGCCTCATTGTTGGTGGCTTTGAATTCGAGCCTTATCGCGTAAGTGAATTCTGCTCCCTCTGGACTAACCAAGCGTATCCCCGCGCCAACGCCATCTTCGTTTGAGGCCCCATCTGTGTAGAGGTTCCAGATGGCCTTTTCATCGTTCGATGGCTGCGGGTCTTGTTCAGCTTTGCATTCTTCTATTTTTTTCTTTTGGTACCTCCGCTATGAAGTCAGCCAGTACTTGTCCTTTGATTGCCGGGCGCGTCTTGTAGTAGATGGTGTGCTCACCCAGCTCAATTGCCCATTTTGCTAGTCTCCCAGAAACTTCTGGCTTTGATAGGACATTGTTTAGCTTGTAATCGCTCAGCACGTTGATGGGATGGCCTTGGAAATAGCGGCGCAGCCTTCTTGACGCATGAACGAGGGCTAAAACTAGCTTCTCCATGGTGGTGTATCTGGACTCTGCATCTGTTAGTACTCTGCTGACGTAGTAGATAGGCGTTTGGACCAGCTTTCTGTCTACCATCAGTACTGCGCTCACCGCCTGCTCTGTGGCGCAAAGATACATCGTTAAGGGCTCCCTAGAGAGTGGAGCGGTGAGCGTTGGTAAGTCCATCAAGCATTCTTTCATCTCTTGGAAGGCCTTTTCTGCCTCCGCCGTCCATTTAAAATGGTTCTTTTTCAAACAGCTTTTCAGTGTTTCAATGAAAGGAATGGATTTGCTTGCGTGATGTGACAGAAAGCGGTTGATTGCTACAAGGCGCCCGTTCAGCGTTTGAACTTCTTTTAGGGTGGATGGGGAGGGCATTTGCGCGATGGCTTGTATTTTTTCGGGATTTGGTCTGAACCCATCTTTGGTGACCACGACCCCAAGAAACTTGCCTTCTTCCATCCCAAAAGCGCACTTGCTTGGGTTCAGCTTCATGCAGATTGCTTTTAAGTGCTTGAAGGTTTCTTCAATGTCCTTTAGCATCTGATCCTCTTCTTTGCTCTTGATGACTAGGTCATCCACATAGACTTCTAGGTTTCTCCCGATCTGCTTGGCGAATGCGCGGTCCATCAGTCGTTGATACGTGGCCCCGGCGTTTTTTAGGCCAAATGGCATCTTTGTGTAGCAGAAAACTCCCTTATCTGTGCGGAAGGCAGTTTTGTCTTCATCTTCAAGTGCCATCTGTATTTGGTGGTAGCCTTTGTAGGCGTCCAGAAATCACTTGAAGCGGAATGGGGCTAGAGAGTCTATTTTCAAATCAATTTCTGGTAGAGGATAACAGTCTTTCGGGCATGCTTTGTTGAGGTCGGTGTAATCTACACACATCCTCCATCTGCCATTGCTTTTCTTTACCATGACTGGGTTCGCTACCCAGGTTTGGTATCGTGTTTCCCTCAAGATTCCTGCTTTTAACAGTTCTCCGACTTGCTCATTCATCGCTTGAGTCTTTTCAGCACCCATACTTCTGCGCTTCTGCGCGATGGGTTCTACGGAACGGTATGTGTTAAGCTTGTGTTGAGCGAGTTCGCGCGGAACGCCGATCATATCTGACGGTTGCCATGCGAAAACATCAATGTTTTTGCGGAGGAGCTGCTTCAAATGGTCCCTGATGTTTTCAGAAATTTCTGGCCCTATTGTGATGGGCTGTTCAGGGAATTTTGGGTTTAAGATCCACTTTTCTGGTTCTGTGCGCGGGCAGGGCTTCAACATTTTGGCTGGGTGGGGCTCTGTGGTCATGGCGCACTCCCTGTTGGCCCATACAATGGCCACCCCGTTTGGGGTGGGGAAACCGATCGCGCTGTGTACGGTGGAGGTGACCATGTTGTAGGAAGCCATAGAGTCCCTGCCCAGGATGATATCATATTTGGACTTGGATGGAATGACGAGAAAGGTAACTTCTTCTGTTCGCGACCGCCCCTGCGCGCCTAGAGTGAGAGGGAAGGATATTTCTCCGAGGGGTGTTACAATCTCGTTGGAGAATCCCATAATCGGAGAATTGATGGGGCGCATGCGCTGCTTGTCCTCTTCATCCAGAAGGTCAAAGCACTGACCATACATGATGTCTGAATTACTGCCCGGGTCCATGAATGCTCTAGTGGTTCTGTAGTGGTCAAAAACGGCTGTGACAATGATTGCTTTTGTGGCCGATGGGCCGCCTTTGACTACGGGGAAACACACTTGTTGTTCCCTCCATTCTGCTGTTGATTCTGTTTTCCTCTTTTGGGCCCGGTGTCCGCTGCTATGTATCATCATGCTTATGTTCTTTATCTTTTTTGGCGGAGGACCCCCTGCTTGTTTGCGTTCGACGTTTTGTAGCAGGTGGCCGAGCTTGCCGGACTTTAGTGCGTCTTCAATGGCTTGCCTCAGCTGATAGCATTTATCGGTGTCATGACCGATGTCTTGATGGTATGCGCAAAACTTGTTATGGTCCAATCCCTCGCGCCGTTTGATGACCTTGGGTTCAGGGAAGTCAACGTTTTCCGTTGCGAGAACCTGCGCTGGTGTTTTAGTTAAAGGGGTCCAATTGTTGTGACTCCTTCTGTTGGGTTTGTGCACAAGTGAGGTGTTGCGCTGATAGTCTTGTGATGTGGGAGGCTTTGAGGTTGTCTGGTCGGCTCCTTGAAGCCTCGTCCAGACATTTCCCTTCACCTTCCTGTCATGTCTGTTGTTCCGGTTGCGCACTGCCTATGCTTGTGTATCTGTGTACTGTGGTGCTTGAATTCTGCTCCAGACGGACAGCTCTCTTTCGGTCTTCGCATAGTTCTTAGCTCCGCGCATGATTTATTCCCATGTGTTTGGCATACCTGTGCACCCAGCCAGTGTGCGAATCAGCGAGTCACATCTTACGCCTTGCGTAAATGCTGCTTTCATAAGCTCGAATCCGATTGGACCAATTTGTAAAGCTTCGCGATTGAACCTGGTGATATAATCCTCAATGGATTCGTTATCGCGCCTTTCAACTTGCAGAATATCAGTGGAATCACGCTCGATTCTTTTGTTTTGACTGAAGTGGTCTGAGAATTTGTCAGTTAACTCTTTTAGGTTATCTATCTTTCCGTTCGGCAGGTTGTCAAACCATACTCGCGCTGCGCCCGTAAGCGTCTGCGCGAACATGTGACACCATGCTGGCAGGGTCCACCTCGCGCATTTTCCCGCGACCTCGAAACTTCGTAGATGATCGTCGGGATCACCGGTGCCGTCAAACTTTCCCAAGGTGCTCGGCATTTTTGTCCCGGCGGGTAGTGTGGCGAGCGCGATGCGCGGTGTAAATTTTGACTTTTCGCTGAATGAGGGAGGGTAGTATGGTTTTGTGAGGTCGTCTTCTCCGGACAGCAAGTGTGCTCGATCAACAGTGTTGGTCAAGTACTGGCTTGCGTCACGTTGAAAACGACTTTGTGACTCGTCGGAGTCCTCCCTCCATGTTGGGTCAGTGACATGATGGCTTCCGCCGGCGTGTCCGGCAGCTCTGGATGGCCCCTCGGAGATGGTGACGGGTCTTCCTTCGCTGAAAGACAGGGCGCGGGATGCTTCTCTCAGCTGTTGTTCTTTAAGTTTGTTCATAAATGCTTGCTTCAGAGCTTCTTTCTGCTGCGCATACCACACCTCCGGGCTAACCATCGGCGCAGTGTGACCAGCAGGCGAAGTTTGAAGATTGTCAGTGGCAAAATGAAATGATGGGGTTTGCCTCGTTCCGGAAGACGGGGTGTGGCCCACGTCTGTGCCGTGAACTTGCTCCTCCATGTGGCTGTCAGGCTGGCTGGTGGTTGCCGGAGCAGCACCAGTGCCAGACGTGCCTGTTGGAGAGTTTGCTGTCATCGGTAAAGAACTCATTGCTGGTTTTTTGAGAGATAAAAGTTTTTAGGTTGCTGTTCTTGATAACTCAATAGACGGGTGGCGCCAATGAAGAAACACCAATCTAATAATCAAAATATAACAATGATAATGAACTAATAATGCCAAAGGACGAGCTTCTTATATTTATCAAGACAAGTTACAAGACACTGTTATACGATTATTACAGAATTTCGACTATAATCTATCTCTCACAGCTTGCTATGTGAATTCTTTTCTTTCTTTTTCGATCCCCTCTTCTGATGACGAAGGGAGGTATTTATAGGCTGCTTAGGTGGCCTGTGATTGGCTGTGAGGAGAATGGCAGCTGTCTTGTACGATCATGGCCGTTGTCATTCTCTGCGCTGTCTTCCTTTGATTGGTCCACGTGTCCTGGCGTTGTCCTTTTCGTCCTTTTCTGTACCTCGTACTGGCAGGCGATCGTGGAGCAGGGTGTTCTGGCCTGTGATTGGCTGCTGGCTCTGCTCTTGTCGGGTGACACTTGTCCTTTTTTGTGGTTGCATGCGCCGTCTTCCAGAATGCCACGTCATACTATTGTGTTGACGTGTGTGCGCGGGTTTCTTTCCTGCGCGGGTGCGGGTACATATCTCTTCAGGATTTGAACCAATTTTTAACTTAAAAGTTTGTCATGACCCAATGTTTTTTCTCTCTTAATATGCACCACTCTATAATGCCTCACATATTGGTCTAGGGTTGATTTTTTGGTTTCTAGAATGTAGTGTTCATGACATGTGCATCAAAACTAAACATTGTGCAGTTGAATTCTCCGTTGTAATTTATTAAATGCGCTATTATATACATGACACGTCCATAAAATTCATTACCATATCAAACAAAATATGCGAAGTTAGACAAACCGTTATAGTAGGTTAAATGTACCATTATATACATGCCCATCAAAACTCATTATAATATCGAATCATACATGCTAAGTTGGATCTAGTGTTGTAGCGGGTTAAAAAACACATTTATACACATACATAAAAGCTTATTGCAACATTGGATTTGCATATAAGAAGTTAAACGCACCGTTAAAAGAGATTGACAACTATTGTAATGAGTTAGACACACTATTATATGCACGTGAGCTAAAAACGATTACACCACTTATAAGAACTATACATCGAAACCCTCGTACAAAACGTTTTTCATTACACCGTAATGCTCCACTCAATTCCGTCTTTTAATCATGTGTACCAAATGCTACCTATGTTTTAATCATGCTACACTATTATATGCACGTGAGCTAAAAACGATCTAGTTTTTACCCGCCCCGCGTTGCGGGGCGCAACTCGAATATATGCCATCTAACAATAACGTATTATATTCGACCGACTCATTTTAAAAAAGTTTACGTCGAAACGTAAGACGATTTGAATCTTTACCGACGCGTACGTAAGACAAAAAAAGGCGCAACTCGAATTTATTCCGTGTAAAATTACGTATTATATTCAACCAACTCATTTAAAAAAAAACGTAAGCCAATTTGAATTTCCACTGATACGTACGTATATAAAGACTTCCCCGTGTTGCGAGGCACAACTCGAATTTATGTTGTCTAATAATAACTAATAATAATGTATTATACTCAACTGACTAAGCCCCGCGTGTTGCGGCGAGAATTCGGTCTACCCCGGTTCGATGCATTGCGGGGCGCAACTCGAATTTATGCTATCTAATAATGACGTATTATACTTAACCGACTAAGCCCAACGCGTTGCGGCCGATTCAATTTATTACGGGTTCAATTTATTACGGAATCCGCATTCGATATAAAAGAAATTGACTGGACTTGAGAGCATTCTCATTGAGTAGGTATGATTGCTCAGAACTATAATACTTTAAAAAGAGAAAGGGTCCCGATCTAAGAAGCTATTCTCAAAAAGTCTACAATAAAGACAAAAATACATATATAAAGACAAAATACACATAAAGACAAAAAAAAAGAAACGAAAAAAGAGTATGATGATCGATGGCATTTTTGTAAATAACTTAAAAATGGAGGGCACTTTGTGTACTGTAGACAATGATCTATTATAAATGTAATATCGAATCATAAATGCTAAGTTGGATCTAGTATTGTAGTGGGCTAAACACACATTTATACACATATACATAAAAACTTATTACAACATTGGATTTACATATTAGAAGTTAAACGTGTGACACCTGGCAAATTCGGGTTAACAACGTTGTCTAGATGAAAGTCTACCTTAGCGAGTCACGCGTATATTGTACTTAACTGGGTTAATTAAGTCGAATTATGGTTCGGGAACTATTGGTTAGTCTAGAAGATCATTGGATGTTGGTCTAGAGGTTCGGTAGATGTCAGTCCTTAACCAAGTGTACAAACGGTGACGATTTGTAGGATCGTCAGGGCATACGGAACGTACGAGTCTCGAGTCCCGGGAATTGGTGAACGAGTGTAAATATGTGTATTTACTTGTGTTATGTGTTTACAATCATTATGTGATTTGTCGGTACATGAATATGCATTAACATATGTTAAAACGGGGTTTAACGCGCAAAACACACCAACAAGGGGGCTATAGGCGATTAGGCTTGGGGGATAGCCTAATCGCATGACCTTGGGGCGAGTAGGAGGATCCCTACAGGCGAGTAGGGCTAATCGCATGAACAGTCATGCGATTAGGCACCCTACTCGCGTATAAACCTGCATAATCGCATGGAACGGGCTGGACGACTAGAAACGCCTATAAATACAACACTTAACCTCCTAAACTCAATTAGACAAACCCTAGTCGTCCCATAACCGCCCCAAACACTTAAACAACCTCTGGAAGGCGATTTTGATCAAAAACACAAGGTTTCAAGGTCTAATCATCATCCTTTTGCAATTCCAAGGTTTAATTCTCATCCATAATACTTTGTAAACGTTTTTAATCAATCCCTAATGGTCCAGACCTGTTCATAAACGAAAAGATTTCTGAAAATCGTCAATAAGAGTTATTAATCGGATTATAATTAATAAACATGTGTTATGGGTATGCATGATTAGAAAGATAGGGTTTTTATGAATTTTGATGATGTTTTGATGTGTTATCATGCTAGGTCAGAAGTAATATTGTTAGTATGATGATAGAAATCTCAGTAATTGGATAATAGGGTTATAATTACATGCGTTAATTGAATGTTGCATGCTATGTGTATGTGTTTGGATTGCTTTGTTTGCATGCAGGACTGATTTTACGAGGATGAACGAAGGGTTTTGGGTTAAACATGTTTAGGATAGTGATTGGGATGATATTGGGTAGTTACACACGCTCTGGATCTGATTTGGAGCGTTAAACGCGCGAAAAACCGGAACAGCAAGGTTACAGGCGATTAGCCTTGCTAATCGCATGTAACAGGGGCGAGTAGGCCCCCACTCGCATGCCATAGGGGCGATTAGGCCCCACTCGTGTGGTATTGGGCGAGTAGCCCAATCGCCAGTCAACAGGGGCGAGTAGCCCCTAATCGCGTGGCTTATGGGGCGATTAGCCCTAATCACGTGACATTTCATGCGATTAGCCTCCCTAATCGCGTGTACTGCTGCTGTAAGTGTATATTAGCATACCGAGACCTGATTTGACATGTAGTAACATGCTAGGAACCCCGTAACATATCTAGTAACTTGGTAACATATATTTGGATGTATTTCGGTGATATGTGAACTATGTGCTATAACTTGTTGTGCGTTAACATATGTTAAGTGTACTTGCGTTATTGTATGTTTTGGAACGTAAACATAACACGGGGAGGCTCGGGTCACCAATGGGATGTCGAGTCTTGTACTTTGGGTCAGTTAAACAGTCACGGTATTTTAAAACGAACTTGGTTATGGTCTGGACATCTAGGGACTAATTAACCTGCGGGTTATTAGTCTAAGTACTTGTAACTGTCGTATGTTAGGTCGCCACTGTACGGGACTAACATAGCAGCTGAGTTTACTCGGGATTAGGAGTAAAGCAAATTAAGGTGAGTTTACGGCCCCTCTTTTAAACTGGTTTACACTTTTCGGGGGAGAAAACATGTGTTAAAACGATTATTTGGTAATTACTGTCATACTATGGGTTTACACTGTGTACTACACGATCTTTGGAAGTCCCGGGGGAAACCATGAATGTGCGGGTTTGCACAACGGGGAAATGTGAATAGCGCTATTGGGAGTGACCAACCCCGCTCGTCGGCTTGGAGGGCCGGGCGAGTGCATATTGTCTCAAACAGGAACAACAGGAACATTTGGAACTATTCGGGCACAAAACTGGTATACGTGTTAGTAATGGTTTTCCAATCGTGGTAGTAGCAAAACGTACGCCTAGCTAGCGTATACTGGTTTTCTATTTATTATAGTATGGACAGGTGGACTTGGTACTTGAACTGCAAACCTGTAAACTCACCAGCATTTTTGTGCTGACGTAAACTTTTACATGTTTTCTCAGGTCGCTAAGGTAGCACAGGGGAACTAGGGCGCACGCGTCTGCACGGCGTCTAGATAGAGTTGCATTATTTCACAAACATTGAACTTGGTTTATTTATGTTGAACTTTGTTTTGAATAAGCTTCCGCTGTAAACGGGATTTTAAAACTATGTTTTGGTATTGCATTAATTACATTTAGACTTGTTTATTGTGATCGTTGGTTTGGATCCTGGTTTGTCATGCGCCTCGCGGTAAAACTCCGCAAGTGGATTTTGAGGGTGTGACAGATTGGTATCAGAGCCAGGTTATAGTGAACTAGGACTGCATGTAGAGTCTAGTCTATAGCCGAGTCGCACACACTAGACGATCACATGGTACTAAACGTTATAGTGGTTTACGTATGGTCTTGTCGGGGTGTCTCTAAATCGTTGGTCTTTCTACGTTACATCATCCGTTCTATCTTAGGTTGGGTTACTTGTTTTCTAGGCAGTGTGGTCTATTGGGGTAACTTGTGTGCTCTTGAGATTTGTCCAAGGCTCGGACATCTCCCCTTTCGCACTCCAATAGAAGCACTTGTCATGAACTACCGTAGTATTACGGTGTGTGGCTAAGAGTCTATGTTCGGTGATTTGAACTTTGAACTAGGAGAACACTTGGAGGACCATGTAGAGCGTTTTATCATTTTGGGTGCACACAAAATCATAAAACGAAATGCATGGAAGCACTAGTGAGCTCTGAGTTTGAAGGGATAGTCCTGGATTGGATCTGGCTTTGATCTTGTGAACATTTGTGGTTATCTTTAACTGCGAAACTAAATTTTCTCGTTCTTTCTGCCAGAGTCATGTCTGGAGTGCGTGGAGGACGAGGAGGTGGACGCGGTGGTGGACGCGGTGGTGGTCGTGGTGGTGCTGGTGGTCGTGGTGGAGGTATTAACCTGTCACAGGCTGATCTGAATAACTTGCTCCAAGCTGCCTTTCAGTTAGGGCACAACGGTGGTGGTAAGTTGTTTTATCCATTTTCTTTGCCTCATTGGTGAACCTTGTTTACGTTATTCGTGGTTTCTCATACGTTTCATTTCAGGTGGTC
Organism: Ambrosia x helenae; assembly: GCA_030844895.1. NCBI lineage: Eukaryota > Viridiplantae > Streptophyta > Magnoliopsida > Asterales > Asteraceae > Ambrosia > Ambrosia x helenae. Next base: position 365,094 of record JAUTDX010007100.1, on the reverse strand, counting down.
CTGTTGACCCACCCCCACCCATGTGCACCTATAAGATGTTCCGGGACTGCAAGCCCCAGGAATTCTCTGGCACCGAGGGTGCGGTCAGTTTGCTTAGATGGTTGGAGAAAGTGGAGTCGGTATTTCTAATGTGTAACTGTCTCCCAGAAGATCGGGTGAAGTATTCGGCTGCGTTATTTCAGGACGTGGCATTGACTTGGTGGAATGGTATTACCCAGAACATGGGTATTGGGGAGGCATATGCTATGCCATGGGAGAACTTTGTGCAGTTGCTGAAACGGGAGTATTGCCCGAGAGAAGAGGTGCAGAAGCTGGAGCATGAGGTGTGGAACCTCAAGATGACTGGATCGGAAATCGAGAAGTATACTGTGAGGAGAAATGAGCTGGCGGTGCTGTGTCCCGATTTGCACGTGCCAGAGTATCGTAAGATTGAACATTATGTCTCAGGGTTAGTGCCGGAAATTGCAGGGTTAGTAGCTGCTGGGAATCATCCTACTTATGCGGAGGTAGTTCGATCTGCACATAGGATGACCAATTTAAAGGTGAATGAGGGGATTTTGCCGGCGAAAGGTTCGACTGCTAAGACTCCAGAGAACAATAAGCGCAAGTGGGAAAACGACGGGAAAGGGTCTGGGTCTGCACAGCAGGGTAAAAAGTTTGATAATGGGGGTTCATCGTCTTCGGGTAATAAGCAGGGTGGTTATGCAGGAAAACTGCCCAAATGCAACAAGTGTGGCCGCCATCACCAAGGGAACTGCGACAGTAACCGTTGTCACCGCTGCCAGCGAACAGGCCACTATGCTAAAGACTGTCGGGTTACACTTCCATCGACTCAGGCTCCGACTAACAGCTCAGCTCCGACTACTCAGGGGACTACAGGGAAACAGGGATGCTACAACTGTGGTGACACTGGGCACTACAAGAAGGATTGCCCAAAACTGAAACAGGGTGGAAATAACGGGAATGGTAACAACGGGGGCGGCGGCAGAAATGCACGTGCCTTCGTCATTGGAGCTGCTGAGGCGAGGCAAGATCCTGATACAGTCACCGGTACGTTTCTTCTCAATAATCATTCTGTTAGCGTGTTATTTGATTCTGGTGCCGACAAGAGTTTTGTATCCATGGGCGTTAGTCGACTGCTAGATGTAGTATCTGTACCATTAGAGACCAAGTATATTATTGAGTTGGCTGACGGTAAAACAATTGAAGCTACTAGTGTTCTTCGGGAGTGTCAGTTAGAGTTGTCGGGTTTATCGTTCCCCATCGATCTTATGCCGGTACCATTGGGTAGTTTTGACGTTGTGGTAGGAATGGATTGGTTATCTTTGTATCGCGCGGAGATTGTCTGTTACGATAAGGTTATTCGGATTCCTCTCCCTGATGGAGAATTTCTTTCTGTGTACGGTATCAAGGGTGGTGTTTCGCTAAACATCATCTCTAGCATGAAAGCCCTTAAGTGTCTTCGAAAAGGTTATCCAGCTGTATTGGCGCTTTTATCTGTTTCCTCCAGTGACGAGAAGAAGATTGACGACATTCCGGTAGTGCGCGAGTTTTCTGATGTTTTTCCCGATGATTTATCTGGTCTTCCTCCTCATCGTCAAGTCGAGTTCGGTATTGATCTTGTACCAGGGACTGCTCCTATTGCTCGGGCCCCCTATCGTCTTGCACCTCCCGAGATGCAGGAATTGTCTAGCCAGTTACAGGAACTCTTGGACAAGGGTTTCATCCGGCCAAGTTCTTCCCCTTGGGGAGCCCCGATTTTGTTTGTCAAGAAGAAGGATGGGAGTTTCCGATTATGCGTAGACTACAGAGAACTGAACAAGTTGACCATCAAGAACCGTTATCCTCTTCCACGTATCGATGATCTATTCGACCAGCTTCAGGGTTCTAGTTATTATTCCAAGATTGATTTGAGGTCCGGTTATCACCAGCTGCGCGTCAGGGAGGCTGACGTTGCAAAGACTGCTTTTCGAACACGTTATGGCCATTTCGAATTCTTGGTCATGCCTTTCGGTCTCACGAACGCACCAGCGGTTTTCATGGACTTGATGAACCGCGTCTGTAAACCGTATCTGGACAAGTTTGTCATTGTGTTTATCGATGACATTCTGATCTACTCCAAGAACGAGACCGAACACGGGGAACATCTGCGGTTAGTTTTGGAACTCTTGCGACGGGAACAACTTTACGCCAAGTTCTCAAAGTGTGACTTTTGGTTACGCGAAGTCCAATTCCTAGGACATGTGGTTAATGAACTAGGGATTCATGTCGATCCTGCTAAAATCGAAGCGATCAAGGACTGGGGAGCACCTAAGACGCCAACTGAGGTGCGGCAATTCCTAGGCCTTGCGGGCTATTACCGTCGTTTCATTCAGGGGTTCTCGAAGATTGCTCAACCCCTCACCACTCTCACTCAGAAGGATAAGAAGTTCGACTGGGGTGAATCACAAGAGTCCGCGTTTGAAAAACTAAAGTCTAAACTGTGTTCTGCTCCTATTCTGTCTTTACCTGAGGGTCCTGATGATTTTGTCGTTTATTGTGATGCTTCCATTCATGGACTCGGTTGCGTGTTGATGCAGCGCGAGAAAGTGATTGCGTATGCTTCTCGTCAACTCAAAGTGCACGAGAAGAACTACACAACTCATGACTTGGAGTTGGGTGCCGTGATATTCGCGTTGAAAATTTGGAGACATTACTTGTACGGTACCAAATGCACCATCTACACCGATCACAAGAGTCTCCAACACATTTTCGACCAACAACACCTGAACATACGGCAGCGTCGCTGGATTGAACTTTTGAACGATTATGATTGTGCTATTAAGTACCATCCTGGCAAGGCGAATGTTGTAGCAGACGCCTTGAGCAGGAAGGAATCTACTAAACCTCGTCGCGTTCGGGCGTTGCAGCTCACTATCCATTCGTCGTTACCTGATCAACTCCGTTCTGCCCAGTTGGAAGCTTTGAAGGAGGAAAACCTTAAAGCTGAAACCATGCACGGTGCCGACAAGCACCTAGAGCGAAGGCCTGATGGCCTGCACTATTTCGCAGAACGCATATGGGTTCCTTTATTCGGGGGACTACGGGAGCTTGTTCTTGATGAGGCTCATAGGTCCCGGTACTCTATTCATCCTGGTTCGGATAAGATGTACCAAGATCTGAAGGTACTTTACTGGTGGCCAAACATGAGGTCGGACATAGCCTCATACGTGAGTAAATGCTTGACTTGTGCTAAGGTCAAGGTGGAATACCAGAAACCGTCGGGTCTCCTGCAACAACCTGAAATTCCGGAATGGAAATGGGAACGGATTACTATGGATTTTGTCACACAACTTCCTAAGTCACCAAGCGGGAACGACAAGATATGGGTGATTGTCGATCGGTTAACGAAATCAGCCCATTTTCTTGCTATTAAGGAGACCGACACTATGGATCGTTTGGCTCGTCTTTACTTGAAAGAAGTTGTTTCTAAGCACGGGGTACCTGTTTCTATTATCTCGGATCGTGACTCCCATTTTACTTCTCACTTCTGGAAGTCTTTGCACAAGGCTTTGGGTACCCAATTAGACATGAGTACGGCTTACCATCCACAGACTGACGGTCAGAGTGAGCGTACTATTCAAACTTTAGAAGACATGCTGCGGGCGTGTGTGATCGATTTTGGGAAGGGTTGGGAAGCTCATCTGCCGTTGGTAGAATTCTCGTACAACAACAGTTATCATACGAGCATCAAGGCTGCTCCGTTCGAGGCACTGTACGGACGGAAATGCCGCTCTCCTCTTTGTTGGGCTGAAGTGGGTGAGAGTCAACTCACTGGGCCTGAACTAGTGTACGAAACTTCGGAAAAGATCGTACAGATTCGTAATCGGTTGGCGGCGGCACGGGACCGGCAAAAGAGTTATGCTGATCAGCGTCGCAAACCACTGGAGTTCCAAGTCAATGACAAGGTACTTCTAAAAGTCTCACCGTGGAAGGGCGTCATACGCTTTGGAAAGCGTGGCAAACTCAATCCGCGATATGTCGGCCCATTTACGATCCTGGAACGGATTGGGCCGGTGGCATATCGACTTGATCTACCGACGGAGCTCGGTAACGTACATAACGTCTTTCACGTGTCAAACTTGAAGAAGTGTCTGGCTGACGAGTCTCTCATCGTTCCACTAGAAGAGATCAAGGTTGATGATCGTCTTCGGATTGTGGAAGAACCTGTGGAGATCCTTGATTACAAGATTCGTAGCCTACGTCACAGCAAGATTCGTATCGTTAAGGTTCGGTGGAACTCGAACCGGGGACCGGAATACACATGGGAACGGGAGGATCAGATGAAGTCTAAGTATCCTCATCTCTTTCCTAAGGAAGCGTTCGAGTCGAGGCATGTCTCTTCGGCAGCTGAATGAATCTCGGGTCGAGATTCCTTTTAACGTGGGGATGATGTGACACCTCGGGTAAATCTCTCTCTTGATTTCTACTCTCTATTGATTCCTATCTGTTTGTTTATTCTCTTCGTTGTTTCTTTTGTTACTTACGCAATTTTCGGGACGAAAATTCTTTTAACGTGGGGATGATGTGACACCTGGCAAATTCGGGTTAACAACGTTGTCTAGATGAAAGTCTACCTTAGCGAGTCACGCGTATATTGTACTTAACTGGGTTAATTAAGTCGAATTATGGTTCGGGAACTATTGGTTAGTCTAGAAGATCATTGGATGTTGGTCTAGAGGTTCGGTAGATGTCAGTCCTTAACCAAGTGTACAAACGGTGACGATTTGTAGGATCGTCAGGGCATACGGAACGTACGAGTCTCGAGTCCCGGGAATTGGTGAACGAGTGTAAATATGTGTATTTACTTGTGTTATGTGTTTACAATCATTATGTGATTTGTCGGTACATGAATATGCATTAACATATGTTAAAACGGGGTTTAACGCGCAAAACACACCAACAAGGGGGCTATAGGCGATTAGGCTTGGGGGATAGCCTAATCGCATGACCTTGGGGCGAGTAGGAGGATCCCTACAGGCGAGTAGGGCTAATCGCATGAACAGTCATGCGATTAGGCACCCTACTCGCGTATAAACCTGCATAATCGCATGGAACGGGCTGGACGACTAGAAACGCCTATAAATACAACACTTAACCTCCTAAACTCAATTAGACAAACCCTAGTCGTCCCATAACCGCCCCAAACACTTAAACAACCTCTGGAAGGCGATTTTGATCAAAAACACAAGGTTTCAAGGTCTAATCATCATCCTTTTGCAATTCCAAGGTTTAATTCTCATCCATAATACTTTGTAAACGTTTTTAATCAATCCCTAATGGTCCAGACCTGTTCATAAACGAAAAGATTTCTGAAAATCGTCAATAAGAGTTATTAATCGGATTATAATTAATAAACATGTGTTATGGGTATGCATGATTAGAAAGATAGGGTTTTTATGAATTTTGATGATGTTTTGATGTGTTATCATGCTAGGTCAGAAGTAATATTGTTAGTATGATGATAGAAATCTCAGTAATTGGATAATAGGGTTATAATTACATGCGTTAATTGAATGTTGCATGCTATGTGTATGTGTTTGGATTGCTTTGTTTGCATGCAGGACTGATTTTACGAGGATGAACGAAGGGTTTTGGGTTAAACATGTTTAGGATAGTGATTGGGATGATATTGGGTAGTTACACACGCTCTGGATCTGATTTGGAGCGTTAAACGCGCGAAAAACCGGAACAGCAAGGTTACAGGCGATTAGCCTTGCTAATCGCATGTAACAGGGGCGAGTAGGCCCCCACTCGCATGCCATAGGGGCGATTAGGCCCCACTCGTGTGGTATTGGGGCGAGTAGCCCAATCGCCAGTCAACAGGGGCGAGTAGCCCCTAATCGCGTGGCTTATGGGGCGATTAGCCCTAATCACGTGACATTTCATGCGATTAGCCTCCCTAATCGCGTGTACTGCTGCTGTAAGTGTATATTAGCATACCGAGACCTGATTTGACATGTAGTAACATGCTAGGAACCCCGTAACATATCTAGTAACTTGGTAACATATATTTGGATGTATTTCGGTGATATGTGAACTATGTGCTATAACTTGTTGTGCGTTAACATATGTTAAGTGTACTTGCGTTATTGTATGTTTTGGAACGTAAACATAACACGGGGAGCTCGGGTCACCAATGGGATGTCGAGTCTTGTACTTTGGGTCAGTTAAACAGTCACGGTATTTTAAAACGAACTTGGTTATGGTCTGGACATCTAGGGACTAATTAACCTGCGGGTTATTAGTCTAAGTACTTGTAACTGTCGTATGTTAGGTCGCCACTGTACGGGACTAACATAGCAGCTGAGTTTACTCGGGATTAGGAGTAAAGCAAATTAAGGTGAGTTTACGGCCCCTCTTTTAAACTGGTTTACACTTTTCGGGGGAGAAAACATGTGTTAAAACGATTATTTGGTAATTACTGTCATACTATGGGTTTACACTGTGTACTACACGATCTTTGGAAGTCCCGGGGGAAACCATGAATGTGCGGGTTTGCACAACGGGGAAATGTGAATAGCGCTATTGGGAGTGACCAACCCCGCTCGTCGGCTTGGAGGGCCGGGCGAGTGCATATTGTCTCAAACAGGAACAACAGGAACATTTGGAACTATTCGGGCACAAAACTGGTATACGTGTTAGTAATGGTTTTCCAATCGTGGTAGTAGCAAAACGTACGCCTAGCTAGCGTATACTGGTTTTCTATTTATTATAGTATGGACAGGTGGACTTGGTACTTGAACTGCAAACCTGTAAACTCACCAGCATTTTTGTGCTGACGTAAACTTTTACATGTTTTCTCAGGTCGCTAAGGTAGCACAGGGGAACTAGGGCGCACGCGTCTGCACGGCGTCTAGATAGAGTTGCATTATTTCACAAACATTGAACTTGGTTTATTTATGTTGAACTTTGTTTTGAATAAGCTTCCGCTGTAAACGGGATTTTAAAACTATGTTTTGGTATTGCATTAATTACATTTAGACTTGTTTATTGTGATCGTTGGTTTGGATCCTGGTTTGTCATGCGCCTCGCGGTAAAACTCCGCAAGTGGATTTTGAGGGTGTGACAAAACGCACCGTTAAAAGAGATTGACAACTATTGTAATGAGTTAGACACACTGTTGTAATGAGTTAGACATACTGTTATATGCACGTAAGCTGAAAACAATTACACCACTCATAAGAACCATACATGGAAACCCCCATACAAACGTTTTTCATTACACCGTAAAGCTCCATTCAATTTCCGCCTTTTAATCATGTGTACCAAACGCTAGCTATGTTTTAACTGGTCTTTAGTTTCAAAAAACGCAACTTTCTTTAAATCATTTTTTATTTTACAATTATTAAAAAAAGATTTAGGTAAGTTAGCCCTTATTTGTATACCGATAGCAACTGCCATTTGCAGCAGATCATCACTCGATTCATCTTTGCAGGTAAATAATCATATCATCCTGTTTTTCAATCATTTACGTTACCAACATTTGATAATTTTCCTCCCTATTTGTTAATATTATTGTATGTTTATGCCTCGATTTGTCAAAATTAGGTTTTCTAATATAATCTGATCTCCAAATGTAGTAATAATGAAGTCTTCTAGTTCTAGTACCCTTGCGCACGTTTCCACTTGATCTAATCTTCGTTATTTTTATTTTATTTGTAAATGTGTAATTGTTTATTGTAACTGTTCCAAGTTACATACTATATGATCCACCTGCAATTGATTTATCTATTTGTTATATAGAACTTTTTTTGAACTTCAGGATTGAAAAGAAGTGTTTTTAGGTCTTAAAAGAATAGATTAATGTTAAGATGTACACGAGCTTTACACGTTGAAAACTACGCAACTTAATGATTTGAGATTCAGCCTACAGTGGCGCGTTAATTACATAACCGATTTTAAGTGGATAACTGCGAGAACCGTATAAGCATTTGTACATTGTGATTTAAAGATATAGAAGGGAAGAGAGAGAGAGAGAGAGAGAGAGAGAGAGAGAGAAGTTTTATGTGGTTATATAACTGCTTACACTGTGTATCATATTATGTATCACCCATAGTTATCAAAGGCGCTAGACGCACTCAAGGCACATAGGCCTCGCCTGGAGCCTAGGCGCGAGGCGCAAAAAAAGCGAGGGCCTGGGATAAAAAAAGCGAACAAGAAAATAAAGTAAAAATATATAATATATTAAAATAATACTATTTTTCAACTAGTTAGTATCAAAAGTTTTAAAAATATTGATGTATTAGTGTATAGAAGTAGTTTTCCTTAGATAAAAGTAGAAATCTGGCTGGAATCTAGCTTTAACTTAACGAATTTGGCGGGAAACTCTCCGGAATTTGGGAATCTAGCTGAAAACTGCGCCTAAACCCTCACCTGGAGAATTAAAGCCCAATTTCCTCGACTCAAAGCACAAATGCATCGCTTCGCCTAAAAAATGGGCCTAGGCGCAAAAGGCGATGGCTTTTAACAACTATGGTATCACCGTCAAAGCAATAAGTATATGTGTTGAACGTCACTCTCGAGATAGATATGTCACGTTTAATCTGCAAAGTACTAGGCTTACAGTTGTTAGTTTTGAAGGGGAACCGTGGAAGTAATATATTTTTGTGAAGTGAATGTTTTTGTGATTACAGTTTATTTTCTGCTATAAGGAAATATGGCAACTATTAGAAATCTGAAAATCAAGACATCGTCATGCAAACGTCTTGTCAAGGAGCTACACTCTTACGAGAAAGAAGTTGAGAGGGAAGCAGCCAAAACAGCTGACATGAAGGAGAAGGGTGCTGATCCTTATGATCTTAAGCAACAGGTAAATTTCATATACATCTAACTCATTATCTCAATAAACTCCTAAATGTGTTTAAAAGATGATGTATTTCGACATATGGTGGTGTGAAAGTGTCACTGGGGTAACGATATTTGCTAGCTTTGCTACTATCTTTTTCTTTTTTGTAGTGAATGTTTGTTCATTTTGTGAACTTGCAAGGAAGATGATAAGCTGAAATTGTGATTGTGATGTTTTCGTTGATTTAAGAACTTTTTTGTTTATTTGAATAGGAAAACGTGTTGGCTGAATCAAGGATGATGATTCCTGATTGTCGCAAACGTCTCGAGTCCTCACTGGCTGACCTAAAAGGAATATTGGTATGCAGTTTATTTATTATTTTTTTAGTATGATACTATGATAAATGTCTGGCGAAACGCACCATCTGATATGATATAACCAAATAAGTGCCTCTTTTATTCTTTGGCCTGATTTAAGTTTGTATTCTGGTAACTATAATATCATTAATCAAAACAATATTTATCGATTGTTGAAGAAAGTGATGTAGTTTGAAATTTTGAATCCCGCATGAATACTTTTTGTAAACAAATAAAGAGAATACTCCATTGATATCAAAGAAAGGTCAACTTTAAAATTTAAAGGGGAAGACTATTGATTTGCAGAAATTCTACACCACAATACGACTCCGTACGCAATGTTTAATAGGGATAGGTGATTTAGTGGTGACAAAGTAGCAAGTCGGGCGGGTTGTGTATGGATGCATATTTATTATGTATCGGGTCTGGTCACACATTTTTTTCAACTTTTTTAGTTATACCTTAAGTGTTATGATAAACTATATACACTGCGGGTGACTTTCACCTAGTCGCCTTTAAGCTACTTTTTTCTGACTTTAACTTGTTAATGATAAAACATAACCGGAATCAACCCATTTATAATTAAGCCGGTTTAATTTGCCACTATCGTTATTTTATGTTAATGTCTATGTAAATCATGAGCCGGGGGTTTTATGGGATAAATATGAGGTTGGCTATGCTGATTTCAGGCTGAGCTGGAAGAAGCAAACCAAAAGGAAGGACCTGAAGTCACTGAAGCTGAAACCACTGTTGTAGACATTGAGAAGCTATTTGAAACAACGCAGTCTTAGTATGTACTTTACAAATCTTAGATGCTCTGATTCATATCATGTGTTTGTTTTGTGGTAACAAGAACTTTGTTGTTTGCAAAATGTAATTGATGTTAAAAGTCTGTTTATTTATGTACTAAGCAGCTATAAGAATATGAATATGTTTTTTGCTTTTAGACTCAACAGGTTTGAATTTGGCTAATCTTATGGTTCTGAAAATCAGACCAAACCGGCTGGAACCTAGTACTAAGCCGCTTCTTTAAACACCACACTTTAACCTGATCAAATGTTATGGACTGAAATCATTGCAAGGTATGAGACTTGTCCCACATCGGTTGTATGGGCAACCAATGTGGGGTTTATAATCCAAGTGGGCTCTCTCTCTCATCAGATTAGTCTTTTGGGATGAGTTCTCCTGTTTGGGTTGTAACAATGGTATCAGAGCCAAACTCGGAGTGGTGGCCTGGAGAGAGCCAGCCGTGACCAACGCGGACGTTGACGCTTAAGGAGCAAGATATGTGACTTGTCTCACATCGGTTGTATGGGCAACCAATGTGTGGTTTATAACCCAAGTGGGCTCTCTCTCCCACCAGACTAGTCTTTTGGGATGAGTTCTCCTGTTTGGGCTGTAACATCAAACGCTGCAGGTTTGGTCTAACCATGCAAAAAACCTGGGACCGGTCTAGCCCAGTCAACTTTTGTTTTGTTTTTATTTTTTGATGAGTTACTAATAATATATGATTGACCAAACCCCGTTGTTCAGTTATAATAATGGTTTTCTTAATGTAGTCTTTAAAAAGGTGACCTTTATTTGAAAAATACCAAAGAAATATTGTTCTTGTTGGTAGTTCCATTACAAACGTGTAGGGCTGCAAACGAACCGAACGAACACGAACAAGGCCTTGTTCGTGTTCGTTTGTTAAGGAAATCATGTGTTCACGAACAGTTCATGAACACTTGCCGAACGAGATTTTTTGTTCGTGTTCGTTCGTTAAGAAAACACTTGTGTTCGTGTTCATTTGTGTTCGTTTGTTAATTTTATTCATGAATGCACACGAACACAAACGGTTACAAAGAAATGTTCATGAACATAAACAAACACAAACGAACATATATTAACTTTGGAATAAGATATAATTCTTAAGACATCAGCTAGATCCACCCAAAATATAACTAAATTATCCAAACATATTTACATCACATATATTATTTATTTGGGTAAATAAAAGAAAATAAAAAAATTATAAAAACTATAAACCTTATTAAACTATCGACCATAAACGAACACGTTACCGAACGTTCACGAACATAAACGAACGAACGCGGCCTCTGTTCATGTTCGTTCATTTAACTAAACGAACAAAAAAATTTGTTCGTGTTCGTTCATTTATTAAACGAACGAACACAAACGAACTTCCCGCCGAACGATTCATGAACTGTTCGCTGAAAGTTCAGTTCGTTTGCAGCCTTACAAACGTGTTTTACACAATATTGGCAACATATTCTATAGCCGTCACGGTCTAATATGGTCTAATCCTTTTACGTGTTATGTTCAATTCTATAAACAATGGATGTCTCACTTGAAAAATAGTTTTTTTTTTTTCCTTCATTAGTTTATTAGGGTATTTTCTACCAAATTGAAGTTTGATATAATGATTTATACCGACAATTTAACTGATAAGAATCTTAACTGTTATATTCTTTGCCTTGGATAATTAAATAGCAATTATAACCGCATGCAGTCATAGATTTCTACTCATTTTCATTTATAAAGTTAAAAGGTTAGTATGTTTTCCCATTTCGCTTATAATTACCATGCAAGTAAAATCAACTGCAAATCTTGACAGCATATTCTATGTTTTCCGTTACAAACGTGTCTTACACAATATTGGCAGCATATTCTATAGCCGTCAGCATATGTTGATAATTTGGTTAGTAAATCGGTGTTTTTCGACCCGATCGACTTGTCGGATCGGGACTTGGGCTGTTACAGGACCTGTCATCAAGCGAACTGGTGGTTGAGCCGACGAACTGGGAAACTAGCCAGTTAGACCGGACTTAAAGGGGGTCAAAACGAAGATTGTTTGAAATTTTATCATTTTGCTAGATTTTTAGGTCGGTCGTTTGGCCAGTCGGATCGGTGGAGAATCCCGTTCAACGTTCAGTCCGGTTCTGAAACCATGTTGTAAAACAAATATATATACTACTATTTCTAATAGTATATGTTCATTATTTTATCCATTAAGCCACTTGTTTTTCTTTTCACACTAGTAGGAATGCAACGCGGGTGCATCTGTTATGCCCCTTGTGCATTGTGTTTGTTGGTTATTCGTTATGTTAAAGTAGAAAACAACGATGTATAAAATATATGTTATCAAAAACTGAAACTCATAAGTATATCTTCTGAATATTTTAAATGGTTACATCACAATAGGTCGTACTATTCCTTACCAGTGTTGTAGAACTCGTTAGGCGCTAGTCGGCCGTGGGGTGGGGACTAGCGATTAATCGGGATTAATCGGATTGGGGTTTTTATATGTAATTTTCAGTTTTTTATATATACACACACATTTTTATAGGTAACTATTTTAAATAGACAAGTTTTAACCCCTCATCGACCCATTTTTTAAGTATACATGACTAATCGCAAGAATATACATCGTTTGATTAGAAACTTGCCGGAATTTTACAAGTTTTGGCTAGAATTTATCCGGAAGTTGGCTGGAATTACAGATTTTTGCCAAAATCTTGCTGGAATTGTCTATTTTTGGCTGGCCGACTAGGGCCGATTAGGTCGACTAGGTCCGACTAATCCCGACTAGGCCGACTACCGATTAATGGGCTGATTAACGAAAAATTACTCAGTAACCTACCGACTAGCGATTAATCGCCGATTAATCCTGATTTTTACAACACTGTTCCTTACAACACCCTTAGATTGGCCCACGTCCTTCGGTGGGACCTTTTTATGTATCTCGAAGGCAGATAAGTATACCATCGTAGAGCAGTACTTAGCGTAGTGAAGTGGCGTTGTATCTCTTAATGACCATAAGATTGTAGTGGAAGTGATGTAATTACTAAAATGCAGTTTGTAGTGTGCAACATATTTCTATTATTTTAGGGCACCCGCGAGATGCAGCGGAGTCAATGATTTACATAGATACTCTCGTTTTATGTTAGTTTGACAAGCGTCGTAACAAATATATTTGACCAAACAAATTAGTAATCAATATAGTTAAAACTACCAAATCGACTGATAAGAACTTGTCTTCTTTTGGATATGTAAACAATTGGTGACTTCTTGAGATCAGAAACTTAAATTCTATTCCTAGAAGCTTATAGTAGCGGAGAAAACAAAAAACAATCGAGGAAGATGATGACGTTGCTCATGAAGTATCTCTACCATATTTGCTTGTATAAAAGTCAAGCCTACATATATCGCTCACTTTAATGGGTTGAAACGTGTCATGGGTTGGGTGTGTTGGCAAACTTCAAGCCTACATATTCATTTGTGTGCAGAAGTGTCACATCATACCATCCTTCAACCACATAAATTTAAAAAGAAGATATAAATACATAATATATGATGTAATTTATTAACAATAAACATTGAAAGATATGTAAGTTATGTATGTGAAGAGTCACCACATTATTTATGTACTAAATACATGACAACTATTTATAAGACTTTAACATTGATACAAACATAATAAAGACATGGAGGTTATGAATGTAAATAGTCACCACATTATTGTTAATTTCCTCATCAATTTTATAATTATGTTTAAATTAATTTCATCAACAATTTAATATTTAGGTAGAAACACAATTTTACGTTCTAAATGACTTCAATAAGCATTGTACTATAAGCAATAAAGGTTGTATTTACTTAAATTTTGCGGGTATCCTTCACTGATGCTTTATAATATATAGTATAGAAGATAAAGATTCGGGTTGATTCATTAGCGTGAGCGTGAATTTATGGTGTTTTGATTTCTTATTTCTTAACACAAATAACATAAGTAACTAACACATAGTTAAGTTTTTGTTTTCTTTTTATGCTAGTGTTTAATTTATTTTATTAATTAGAATTAGAACTTAAACAATATACAATTGCCGAAAGCAAAATAATATTGTGAACCACACTTCATACAACGTTTAACAAGAACATTAAATAGATAAACAAATACCTTAAAAGTCTTAGAACAAATATAGTTTACGTATAAAGTTATATTTGAGCATGCATATATAGATTTATAGAGTTAACTATTTCATGGCGTTCAAGGAGACCATGTTGATTGAAATTGAGGAATGTCTCCATACCCTTCTCCAACCATCCTCTCCATCATCTGTCCTCCATGTCCATTTGTTCCCTGCAACATCAGGTTTCATCCCATGCAGTAAGTGGAAGTAATATTTATAATATATTAGAAACGTATTAGCAAATCTAGAATGTTATATTTATAATTTTGGCCGTTATATTTAGTTAACAATATATATGATTCAAGATAAACAACTTCTTAACAAGGATAGTTAAGAAAGCCATCTGTCACCTTCATATGGGCCATATCATCCAATTCAGTAGAGTTGAGGTCAATAGGTCATAGAACATCCTGGCTTCTGAAAGCTTCATGGAGAGAAACTAAAAATGCACAAAGAAGAGAAAAAAATGTACTAATTAATTTTGAAAAATATTTTCTCATCAATAATTTTGAATATTGTTTGTTTATTGTTTTAATTGTTAGCTGCACAATTAAATTACCTCAATTTGATTCTGCAACGATCCAACATAGTTGATTATTACATCCAACATCACTGGCATTTCCATTGTATATAGCAAATAACTAAATTTAAATGGAGCAAAAAATGATATATTATGAAGATAAATTTTTGTAATTGTCAAAGAAAATATGAACAAGTAGAAAAAAAAATGTATATATGTATATAAAGATTAACTCATATCTTTATACCTTGTAGCATCCGGGAACCATATGTTGCAAGCGTCTTAACTTCTCATTGATTTTTTTCTCTTCTCATCTAATGAAGACATAAAATTTTTGGACAAAACAATGTTTCAAAGCATGAAATTAGCTCTAAGATTTTGTTTGGGTTATGAAAAGACTATTAGCATTCAAGAAATTGATTATAATGAGATGAGGGTTGAAAGATCTCACACTTAAGATGCATCATAAGTTAAGTTGTATTTTGTGTTTTAAAAGTTGGACATAAGGGCATAATTGGGATAAGATTTTAGGATGTGAGGTATTGGATTATGTAAAATTTACTAATCTACCCTCCTAAGTGTCTTAATTGTCACAACTATGCCAATAATGCCCTTAATTTTTTTGCTTAAATATGTTGTACATGTTGCTTCTTAAGTTGTACGGAGGTGAAAATAACTATGTTGTACATCACTCATCCTTTATAATGTATATTATAGATTATAGATGTTTTAATACTTTTACGTTATATTCAATTATATAAACAATGGATGTCTCACTTGAAAAATAGTTTTTTTTTTTTTTCCTTCATTAGTTTATAAGGGTATTTTTCTACCAAATTAAAGTTTGATATAATGATTTATACTGACAATTTAACTGATAAGCATCTTAAATGTTATATTCTTTTCCTTAGATAATTAAATAGCAATTATATCCGCATGTCATCATAGATTTCTACTCATTTTCATTCACAAAGTTAAAGTGCTGTATGTTTTCCCATTTCGCTTATAATTACCATGCAAGTGAAATCAACTGCAAATCTTGGCAGCATTGGCAGCATATTCTATTTTTTCCATTACAAACGTGTCTTACACAATATTGGCAGCATATTCTATAGCCGTCAGCATATGTTGATAATTCTGTTAGTAAATCGGTGTTATCAGACCCGGTCGGCTTCTCGGATCGGGACTTGGGCTGTACGGGTCATCTTACAGGACCGGTCATCAGTGAACTGGTGGTTGGGCCGACGAACTGGGAAACTGGTCAGTTGGACCGGACCGGTTCTGAAACCATGGAGCAAAACGGAGATTGTTTGAAATTTTATTATTTTGCTAGATTTTTAGGTCGTTCGTTTGGCTAGTCGGGCCGGTGGAGAGTCTCGTTCAATGTCCAATCCGGTTCTGAAACCATGGAGTAAAACAAATATATATACTACTATTTCTAATAGTATATGTTCATTATTTTATGTGTTTAGCCACTTGTTTTTCTTCACATGGTCTAATCCTTTTACGTTATTTTTTCTTATTCAGTTATATAAACAATGGATGTCTCACTTGAAAAATAGTTTTTTTTTCCTTCATTAGTTTATTAGGGTATTTTTCTACCAAATTGAAGTTTGATATAATGATTTATACCGACAATTTAACTGATAAGAATCTTAACTATTATATTCTTTGCCTTAGATAATTAAATAGCAATTATATCCGCATCCTGTCATAGATTTCTACTCATTTTCATTTATAAAGTTAAAGGGTTGTATCTTTTCCAATTTCGCTTATAATTACCATGCAAGTGAAATCAACTGCAAATCTTTGTCGCTTATGCGATTGTGATTTTGCAAGTCAGAGGTGTCATTGGCTAGATGGTATGCATGCATTGTTATCGGTCGATGAGCAACAATTTGGATTGTTAAAATCAAATTTTTCATTAACCAATGATAGTCGATGTTTAGCATAAAATTTTAATAATTCTTACTTGAAACAAAAAACCATTTTTAGATATTGTTAATTTATTAAAATTCACAATGTGCTCATTTTACTAGTAGCTATATAATGTTTTTAAACGATTAACATGTATATTCAACACTTACATTGAATATGCTAGCGAGACTAGACAACTAGCTATATAATGTTTTTAAATAGTGAATAACATGTATATTCAACGCTTACATTGAAAATGTAACTAAAACTCGACAACTAACAATCAAAGAAAATAAATAATATCACCATACAAATACACAGATATACCTGTGTATCAATGTATCATTTTCGGGTTAGAAATAAACATACAGAGATTATAAAACGTACAATAGCAATCTAGAACTTTATAAAGTCCAATTAAATGATAAAAACAGGCCTATGTTGAAAAACAAAGGCGGTGAATATTTCATAGGTAAAAAATGACAAGACGAGAGAAAAAAAAACAATTTATTAACTTTTTAACGTTTTTCATCTTAAAAGCTAATCAAAACACTTTTATAAAACTTCTTTTCAAAAAGTTATAAGGCAATAAGCTATTTTACATTTCCAAACTCAATCTCAAACACCCTCTATGTAATTCAAATAAAATCGAGTTTAAAATAAAATAAAATAATAAAGAGTTTGTTTTTATACAAAAGGTTGCCTAGCTTTTACGTACAAAAATCCCTCTAGAAGCACTAGTAATAAATAAATTTGTTGGATGCCTCATAATTCCTT
Source organism: Ambrosia x helenae (assembly GCA_030844895.1). Taxonomy (NCBI): domain Eukaryota; kingdom Viridiplantae; phylum Streptophyta; class Magnoliopsida; order Asterales; family Asteraceae; genus Ambrosia; species Ambrosia x helenae. The sequence continues at coordinate 347,724 of JAUTDX010007100.1, read as the reverse complement.
TTTCTTCGTTTAGGGTTCTTCTTCTTCACAAAACCCACAGCAGCCATACACACACTCACTCTCTATCTGTCAACAACAAATGGCTGACGCAACCAGGATCCAGAGGGAAATTACGCATTTCAACAAAGATCGAAGCATAGCAGGCATGACTTTAACCCCTGACGAGACCGACATTCGCCACCTTACCGCCACCATCCCTGGCCCTCTCTCCACTCCCTATGAAGGCGGATTATTCGGTGTTGATATTACTTTGCCAGGTCATCTTTTTTTTTCTTTTTTAATTATTATATCTGTTTGTATAGATTTGTGTTGTTTTATTTATGTCAATTATGCTGTTTGTTGATGTGTTGTTTGATTTTAAGCTTCTTTTGATCAGGTCATGGATTATATATGTTTAATTGATCTAGCTCTTATTAGTTGAGCATGTGTGCTTATTTGTAAGGAGTTAGGGCATAGGGATTTGTCCTGGTTTCACCGTGTGGCACGGAAGCGCCACATCAGCTTTTTATCGGATGATTGCGTGGTGTCGTCCCGGATTTTTTCAAAATTTAATTGTTTTTGGTTTAATTTTAAGTTTGAAAATAAAATATTTTAATTAAAATGGAAATTATATAAGTAAAATAAAAACTACATTACTAAAATGAGAAATACATAAATCAAATAAAGCTAACTTAATTAAAATGAAAAATACTTGGTTCAAATGAAACTACTTAATCCAAAACGACATTGATGTAGATGGCGGCGTTTCTTCTTGGACACTAATCCAAACCGTTCAGCGTGCCCTTGCCATCTGAGTGAGATGATTTTTTTTTTTTTTTTGGGAGATGGTGTGTGTAAAATGAGAGAATAATGGTAGGATTTGTTTGTAGAGATTTTGTTAAATGGTTGGTATTTATTAAAGGTTTAAAAATAGGTTTTTGTTTTTTTTAATAACGGTCATATGACCGTTATGTGAAAAATCGTTCCTCGATGCCACGTGTGCCTTCCCGGATTTTCGGTGAAAAATTCTACCTGTATCTTTGCAGATTAATGAACGTAAAGAGGAGGAAATTAATGATTGTATATAAAGAGAAAGTGTGTGTAGCATTTAATTTTTTGCCTAATTAACGGTTTGTGAATCATGTATCGTACAATACTACGAGTGTCCGCGGACACCGTAGTATTCCACTAAAGTGGTTACGACGCGTTGTTTCTAAGTGATCATGGTTTGAATCGAGCTAATTAGGCAATGAACATATCAAGTTCTATAAGGTAAGTTTAATAGTTGAAGTTCTAGACTTCTAGATCTCTGCGGTAAGCTCACCATAGTAAACATAACTTTTTTGAGCATTTTGTTTATTAAAATGGCTATAGGCGGTACCTGTTTAAAAGTGAGCACACTTGCCCTAACGATCAACTAAAATCAGGTCAACATTCAGGCTACCAGCTTCAGGTAGTCTGTCGTTGATTGTTAATGAGATTTTCTGACATGGAACCCACGGTATAGGGAGCGGTTGTATCATCCCTGAAGGATGTGCAGTTTTCTGGTCTTGAACTTGACAATTCTCTTAGTTCTGACTTACATCATTCAGAGCATTGTAATGTGTCGGGCGTATGTAGGGCTTTGGCCCAAGGGTGAGCACAAGGGCAGCCAGCCCTAGGTGTTACAGAGTCTGCCCTGATCTTTATCTTCTTATTTACTGCTGCTTGTTGATTAAGTTGTAAACCCTAATCTGGGTATTATGTATAGATTTTTTGGACTTATGTAATTCTCATCACCTCATAAACAAATCATAACCCTAGGTGTAGCGTGTGGACGTAGGTCACAGCGACTGAACCACGTAAATCTCTTGTATGCCACTTTCGTTTATTGTTTTTCTCGTGTTCTGTGTGCAATATGTCTAGCATAACATACACACATTCCTTGATGGTGTTTAACTGATAGAATTTGGAACATGCAAGGGCTATAACCATGTTAGCCATAACCGATGAACCTTGCACAGTCTATTCTATATGAGAATTATGCATAAAGGGATGGCAATTTGACCTTGGTCTTGTGTGCCTAAATTTGATTATATTGTTCCTTATTTGCAGCACCGATAAATCATACTATATAAAAAGCAAACACACAAATCTTGCTTTTTTTTTTCCATGTTTAAGAGATTAAGAGCACTTCCTTTGTACTTTGTAGTACTATTCTGTTTGGTAAAAGATCAAGATTAAAGGAGAATAAAATCTCACACACACCTTTCTTCCGCTCCAATTTGGTAGGACTGCTTCCACTTGTAACTTATTTAGGGAAAAAAATTATATATTAAAAGCGAGGCCTCTTTATTACTGGAAACCAAAAGGGTAGTAATACCATAATATTCGCTCGACATTGTGGTCCCGAATTTGGTCAAAGGGAAGAGGTTTGTATGTTCCGTCCTGTGATAATGCTCAATTTTGCTTGAAGAGTCCAATTTTGTATATCACATTATAAACTTTGCGGCAAGTTTTCTTATTCTTTCAGGATTTTAGACTCAGTCAGTCAGCGAGGTTAAGTAATGCTATAGAAAGACAGAAAGTATCATTTTATTGAAAAACCGTGTTAACCTATCTTCTATCTATGTTCAAATTAGGTCTTAATATAACATTAGTTCATTTTTTCTATGTTTTGCAGATGGGTATCCATTTGTGCCTCCTAAAATGAAGTTTACTACAAAAGTTTGGTAAGAGTTGTCTCAACTATAAACCCCAATTGGGAATAAATTGAAAACGGAACTTTTATTACATTAGTTACTCGAATTTTACTGACTAAGATGTAAACTATGTTTAAATTCAAGGCATCCAAACATCAGTAGCCAAACTGGAGCTATATGTCTTGATATCCTGAAAAACAACTGGAGTCCAGCTCTAAACCTGAAAACCGCTCTGATTTCCTTGCAAGCTCTGTTATCAACCCCAGAACCAAACGATCCCCAAGATGCTGTTGTTGCTAAACAGGTTTCTCATTTACCGCACCACACTTAGCTTTCATGTGATTCTATTTTTGATCTGACTGTAATTACTTTTTCTTTCTCTGCAGTATCTTAGCGATTATGCTACATTTGCTACTACAGCTCGGCGTTGGACAGATGACTTTGCCAAGGCTTCATCCAGTGGGTTCAGTGGGAAGGTATTAATTCATAAACGGGTAACATAATTATGTCTGAAACTTTTAAACAATATAAGTAATGGGTTATGTTATGACTTTGTTTGCAGGTGCAGAAGCTGGTTGAAATGGGGTTCCCTGAAGGGTTGGTGAAGAAGACGCTGGAAGCTTTTGGTGGTGATGAAAACATGGCACTTGAAAGCTTGTGTCCAAAATAGCGGTGCTCATTTGTAAAGTCGCTTCTCTCTGATAGGAACAGAGGTATGGATGAATTGGAACTTCTGATTTGGAATGGATTGATATATTTATCATAATAGCGTATATTTGGATATCTTTCTTGGTTCTTTTTTTGAAAACAAAATCTGGCAACTATACATTTCCCAAGTATTACATTGGGTGAAAAGTAAATTTTACATCGGACCACATGTGGTACACCGAACTAATCAAACCTATGAAGCTTGAGAGAGCTCGTCTTATTGAAAGCCTAATATCATGGCGGTGATGTTTATCGTGCTTGCATATCCCCAACACTCTTCATGATCATTTGCAAATAAAAAAAATTATGGTAGAGAAATAATTGGCAATGGGAAATGAATGGTTGATTAAATGATAAAGTTGGCGACGCTAGTATTGACTAAATGATAAAACATCATACCACTAGACCGTCTTGGGTGTTTCTACGAGCACTTAATGACTGCTTTCCTTGTTGTCACTTCATTCGGTGATTCAAATCTAGCGGTGGTCATTAATGATATTATCGACCAAAACATAGGTCATTAAATTGTGGTTAATGAGGAATGTTTTTTAGGGAGCTAGCAAGTAGCATCCGTCTAGCCAATATGATATGAATCCAATAGAGAATAAACATTGAAATTTTGGCTGATTAGAAAGGTGTACATACCTAGTTTATCATGTACGCAGTAGCGCCTAGCGAATAGCATCAGTCTATCGGATTACATGTCCTTTATTCATCCAATATGATAATGAAATCCAATGGACAATAAAAATTGAAATGTTGGCTGATTTAGAAAGGTTTAAGTACCTAGTTTATCATGTGGTTAAACAAAGTTTTGGATTAAGAAAACCTTCAATAACGGTAATAACCATATGCGTGCGTGATGCATGAATAATGAATGCCACAGAACACTCAAGGCTGGCACGGATAGTGATTTCATGCCTGTTTTGGTCGATATGCGAAACTTGAGTATGTTCCTAGCTAAATCAAAATGGAGAATTATAACAACCAACAATATTGGATAATACATAAGCCTAGAAGTAATAAGAAATGTGTTATTGCAGTTAGTGATAATAAACTGCTATAAGCACTATGTGTGTATCAGTAGCCAAAGAAAAATGTCTTTTTTTTTTTTTTTGGGATCGGCTAAGGACATTACCTCGGTACCCCGTTTCGAATCCCCATTTCCGTATCGTCCCTGAGGGCATAAACCCTTTCAACGTCAAGGGGTGTATTTTTGCTGGCCTTAGGATTCGAACCGTGTACCTTTTCCTGACGGGAACCTCCCTAAGGAGTAAACCCTCCCACCTCTCCTCAACTAAGCTGGGGTCATTGGCAGAAAAATGTCTTATTAGACCACTTGATATAGGTACCCCCTCATTGATACACACACATATTACTAGTAATATGTCTCACCTCATAATCAAATCTTCCACCATATATCATAAGCTAGCAGTGAAAATCGAAACGAATGTTGCCAACAATCGGTTAGTTTTAGTTCTCACTCGCACCACCATTTTGAATGTTTTTCCAACCACAGCCGATCAACCCGAAACCAACATTCTTCACTTAAACTTACCTGAAGGTCAACACTTTTCACAGGCCTATGAGATTCAAGAATCGTACAACTCCTTGTTCAAAATACCTTCCGGCTCGAACGCTAAACACAAAGATGGTTTATGTGTAAGGCCTGAACTACAGTGGCGGACCTAGGAATTTTATCCAATGGGGTCCGCTTTTTTGGGGTTAGATTTGCCGCAACCAAACCAACCAAACGTTAGAATTTTCGGGTCGGTTGTCATTCGGATCGGGTCAAAACGAGACAATAAACATAATAAAATACAAAATGATAACAAAAATGCTATGCAATTTGAAATGAAAAAAGAAAAACTTGCAAATTTTTAAATCAAAATATGTGTTTTAGACTTGGAGAGGGTCTGAGAAGTCTTTAGCGCGAGCAGCTTGGCTATTGTTATTTGCTTAGTAGATGTGTATTTTGTTTAAAAATCCAAAAAACGAAATGCAGAAAAAACAGGTTTTATAAAAAAACTCGAACCAACTACCTCTTTGTTATTAAACAAGGAGAATTACCAGCACACCATCTTTCATCTTTGTGCTATGAGGTCCATCTTATTATTTTTATGGGGTCCTTAAAAAAATTAATATATCGCTTCTACTACACTTTTACAAAACATTGGGGTCCGTGGACCCCGACCCACTTAATGTGGGTCCGCCCCTAGCCTGAAGGTGTGTATGAGTTACAAACAACTCGTTCGTCTTTTTTTCTAGGCTTGTGCCAAGGTTAGGTTTGTGGGAAGACTCGAACAAAGGGAAGGAGTAAGTGACCTTCAAGAGATGAGCGCGATAAAAAGCTCGAAACGAGCTTGAGCCTAATTCCTAAAACAAAGCTTATTTATTTATCGAGCCCGATCCTGACCTTGGCATGCAATGCTTGTTTGGCTCTTCAAGCCCTAGTGCAATATTAGTTTTAATAATATTTATCTCTCATTTAAATTTGGTTAATAAAACGAACCGAGCTAAGCTTATTTGAATTTGTTTACGAGTTGACCCCGAACCTAAAAATAATTTTGTTTAGTAAACGAGCCTGAGCTTTACTTATTAAGCTCGTGAGTCTAGTCGAACTCTCATATACAGTGTTGTAGAACTCGCTAGGCGCTAGTCGGCCGATGGGGGTATTGACTAGGGATTAATCAGGATTAATCGGATTAGATTTTTATATATATTTTTCCAAATTTATACATATGTAATGCTAATTTTATACCTTATATGTATAAATTTAGAAGTTTAGGGGCCTAATATAAATTAGTAAATATGGAAGGGGGTAAATATTAAAATACCTAAACTTAAATAACCCTAATAACCTCGATCGTTCACCCTATCTGGCTTTTTCCTCCCTGTTCCTTCTTTCATCGTAAGAAACCATGAGACTCAACTAGGGTTCATGGAGTTTTATCGATTTTGCTTCTAAATCATGGATTATCTTCCAATTTTAAGGTAAGGACTTGTTTTATTTAATCGATTTGCTCCAGTTTTATCCGTTCGAATTCATTTTTTTAGCTAATTTTGAGTTTTTAGGTCTGACTAGGACCAATTTGGTCCGACTAATCGGTGATTAATTGTGACACTGATTTATTGACCGATTAGCCCAAAATTAATCAGTAAAGTAAAGACTAGCGATTAATCACCGATTAATCGGGATTTTTACAACCTTGCTCATTTATAAATTGAGCTCAAGCTTCAGTTTGCTCGTTTGCACCCAACGTATCCGTATTAAATAATTATTATTCTTGATTGTGAAGTGTGAACGCATTGATCCGTACTAAACATTACCGATTCATTTTTAAATCTTTTTTTTTTTTTTTTTTTTTTTTTGTAGATTGCAATTACTGACCTGCGTTTTAAGTATTAAAAAACGAGCTGCAAATCATATGAATTACCCGCGAAAATAAACGCTTTTTTCTTGTTTTCAAAACCCATGTTAAGATTATATTGTCGTTACAGAACACGGTTAACAACCAATTTGTTATCACTAAATCATTACTCACAATGTGAGTTTTCTTCACCCCCTAATTTAGATGCTCATACAGCTGCCCAATTTCTTCAAAATTGCAATATTAATAGAGACTTAGTTTCAGGAAAGACCCTTCATTGTCACATCTTGAAAACCGGTTGTGGGTTGGACTTATTTGAATGGAATATATTATTGAATTTGTATGTCAAGTCGGGGCTTTTGATAGATGCACGTAACCTGTTCGACGAAATGCCTAGTAGAAATACAGTTTCTTTCGTCACGTTAATTCAGGGGTTTTTGGATTACCCGGATGTTGAATGTATCAACTTGTTTGTGCGGTTACATAGAGAAGGTCATGAGCTTAACGCGTATGTTTTCACTACCGTTTTGAAGCTGCTTGTGAACATGGAGTGTGGTGAGTTAGCTGCGCATGTTCATGGGCCGGTTTATAAGTTAGGTCATTATGCTAATGCTTTTGTTGGTACGGCACTTCTTGATGCTTATTCGTCTTGTGGGTGTGTCGATATGGCAAGGGATGTTTTTGATTGTATTTCTTGTAAGGATATGGTGTCGTGGACAGGGATGATTGCATGTTACGCGGAAAATGGTTGTTTTAAAGAAGCTTTTGGTTTCTTTTCTCAAATGCGTATGCTTGGGTTTAGTCCTAATAACTTCACGCTTGCTAGTTTGTTCAAGGCTTGTCTTGGCCTTGAGGAAGTTGAAGTGGGTAAGAGTGTTCATGCATGTGTTATTAAAACTCGCTATGAGACGGATCCGTATGTCAGTGTTTCATTGCTTGATTTGTACACAAAGTCTGGTGACATTGAAGCCGCACGCGGCGTGTTTGAAGAAATACCCAAAAAAGATGTCATTCCTTGGAGTTTCATGATAGCGAGATATTCTCAGAGTGACCGATGCGAAGAGGCTGTGAGACTGTTTTGTAGAATGAGACGGGAACCGGCTGTTCCTAACCAGTTTACTCTTGCTAGTGTCTTGCAAGCATGTGCAACAATGGAGAATTTAACCTTGGGGAAGCAGATTCATTGCCATGTACAAAAGGTTGGTCTTGATTTGTTTGTACATGTATCAAACGCCCTTATGGATGTTTATGCTAAATGCGGATTGATAAACAACTCGATTGAACTGTTTAGAGAATCGGAGAACAGGAATGAGGTCTCTTGGAACACACTGATTGTTGGTTATGTGAATTTAGGGAATTGGGATATGGCACTAATTCTACTCTCTGATATGCTAAAAGATCAGGTTCAATTAACAGAGGTGGCATACTCCAGTGCTCTTTGTGCCTGTGCTAATTTAACAGTTTTAGAGACAGGAGCTCAGATACATTCTTTATCAATCAAAACCCTTTTTGAAAATAATGTCATAGTCGCGAACGCTTTAATAGACATGTATGCCAAATGTGGCAACATCAAGCTTGCCCGTTTATCGTTCGACATGATTAGCCAGAAAGACGTAGTGTCATGGAATGCAATGATATCAGGTTATTCTATGCATGGTCTTGGTAATGAGGCTCTAGGTGTGTTTAAAATGATGTGTAAAACAAATGTTAAACCTGACCAGTTAACATTTGTTGGTGTCCTTTCAGCATGCAGTAACATAGGTTTGTTAAATGAAGGAGAAGCCTATTTTACTTCCATGGTTGATGATTATTCTATTCAACCATGCATGGAGCATTATACCTGTATGGTATCACTCTTTGGGAAACTAGGTCAGTTAGTCAAAGCCTTGAATTTAATTGATCAAATTCCTGGTGAACCTAGTGTAATGGTATGGCGTGCTTTACTTGGAGCATGTGTGATCCACAAAGATCTTGAATTGGGTGAATTATCTGCTAAACGTGTTCTTGAATTGGAACCACAAGATGAGTCAACGTACGTGCTATTGTCAAATATGTATGCTAGTGCAAAAAGGTGGGACAATGTAGCTTTGGTTAGAAAAAATATGAAGAAAAAAAGAGTGAAAAAGGAGCCCGGTCTTAGTTGGATTGAGAATCAGGGTATAGTTCATTATTTTACAGTGGGGGATTCTTCACATGAAGACATTCGATTAATCTATGGGATGTTGGAATGGTTGAATTTGAAAATCAAGAAAGCAGGTTATGTCTGTAATCGGGATGTCATATTACTTGATGTAGAAGATGATGAGAAAGCGCGGTTATTGTGGGTGCACAGTGAGAGGTTAGCTTTAGCTTTCGGGTTAGTTAGTACACCATCAGGATGCCCGATTCGTATTATGAAAAATCTTAGAATATGTTTGGACTGCCATGCTGTTTTCAAGTTTATATCAAAGATTGTGAAGCGGGAAATTGTTATTAGAGATATAAATCGGTTTCATCACTTTGAAGATGGGGTTTGCTCTTGTGGCGATTTCTGGTAAATCCAAAAGCATCTACAGGTATCATCATCAAAATCATCATACTCAGTTAATCCCACCAATAGCAAAAGCTAAAGTAGTGTCTGAGGAGGGTAAGATGTAGACAACCTTACCTCTACCCCGTGGGAATAGAGAGGCTGCTTCCAGTGAGACCCCCGGCTCGATAGTGGTTTTGTATCAAGTCTTGGACATAAGGCACATAATTCTTAGAAATCGGGACAAACCCGATTTGTGCATGTACCCCCTTATCTTTTGGCTATCATCTACAAGTATCACCGGTTATCTTTTTCTTTATTTGCTTTTTATAAAATTATGTTCATGAATGATTACTCTGTCATTGATGCCTTGTGGGAGTTTTTTCTTTGTTGATATTAAGTAGCTTAAAGCAAGAGGCAAAACTTGTCCTGTGTTGTGTGTGGTAGGGATGTTTACGGTCCGGTCCGCTTGTCTGGATAATGTAAACCAAACCGGCTGGGTTGGTTTGAACCGTTTTGGTGGTTTGGGCATTTCTTTTAGTTTTCATTTTTCAAAATCTGTGTAGAATCATTAAAAACTAAGCTGTGCAAAATCCAAATTAAGATCAAATTGTTGGTTTCAGGCCCCTAACAATACTCACACTCAAAACTCATGTAATGAGATAATAAATAAAAGAAAACAAATCTTGTATAGGAAAGTTTGAGTAGATGTATAGACTGTGTTTTGTGGTGAAAAGGAAAAGATGATTGAAAGAGAAAATTGATACTTTATTCATTAATAGACTTGGCTATATATATAGCTAACTGATCACCAACGTACAATAACAACCACACAAATAAACCCATGCACCCCTCAACGTACATATCCACTTTATTCGGTCAACCATGACTACTTCTCCAACAACCTCCTAAGCATACCATTAAAAAAAACAACCTAACACACTACTTAATTAAACTAACTAATAAATAACTAATATGTCAAGATTAACCTAACACAAATACAAACTGTTTTTTTTGATGAGAACTGTGAGAATCAAAGGAGGGGAGGGGATTTATTTTTATTTTTTTTTAGAATTTTTTTTCCCATGTGCTTAAACATACTTTCTAGATGAATCTATATATATATATATATATATATATATATATATATATAAAAGAAAACATATATGCTGACGTGGCGTGTAATGGAGGCCTCAACCTCTCCTTGAGAGTGCCATGTGACATCATAATTGAAAGATTTTAGTGTTTTTGAATTATTTCCCTTTTTAATTAAAAAAAAGATAAACATAAAACCCTAAATTCTCAATTACTAGAATTAAATTGAGTTATTTTAGGAAAAAAGAATTTAAAAATAAATTTAAAATTTTCTCTCTCATGTTTCTTCCCATAATTTTTAAACATTTATATCTTTTATATACGAGATTTTTTAAAGAAAAAAATTACACCAAATTAACGAGCGTTTTATTATCTTTCCAACGAGTACCATAGTGCTATATAAAAAACGGAGAAAAAATCGACTATTTTTTTGTAGGGTTTCGTTTATACAGGAAAAAAACACACAAAGTGTTCATGTTATTCATTAATCATGTTTTTTCTTTTAAACCAGGTTCTTATCTACGATGTTGAAAATCAGCCCAATCGCCATGTTATCATTTAAAATACTATGAAAATGCAATGATTGAGAGATTTTGTGGTTAGTTAACTTAAACCATTTGCAATAGGTTATCACGTAAAATTAGATTTTTCAACCCCGGGACCCTTCCGGAGTAATCAGCTAGTAATACATAAAAAAAATAATTTTTTTTAAGTGTAATTACTCTGCAACAGTAATTACGTAATTACTCTACATCAAAATTTATTTATTTTTTGTTTTTTTTTAGATTTCAATACTATAATACATGTTTAACAATATGGGAAAAAAATTTCAAAAAAAAAATACCCTCCTTTGATTCTCACAGTTCTTAAAAAAAAAAAAAAAAAAAAACAATGTGTATAGGATCTTTCTCATATTTTTTATTATTGTGATTAAAATACAAAGAAGTCGAAAACTGAAAGGTATTTTTGATTTATCAATAAGCGGTGCGCCCCAACTAGAGGTGCACATATTGGTGTTTTTTTTGGCCTAAACCGGTTCGGTTTTAGTGACCAGAAGTCAAAACTGACTGACTACTTGCATTTTTGTCACTGCATTTCTGCTGATTGAACTATAGTGAATGATTTATTGTTGTCACTAGATGTGCTACGGACCAAAGCATAGGTTGTCACTATATCAGCTATTCTTGAGTTGAAGAGAGAGAAAATAAAATTTAAATTTGGTGTTCAGAAAGAAGGGTAGGTGCTTAATTTGTCATCATGTAGGTAGGTGATTCTTTGAAGCAAAAAAGTTGTCACAATGCAACAAATAGCAATGTACCAGCAAAGGACTAATAATATTCTTCTCCAAAATTATATAAATCATCTACTGTCCATCTGTTTAAACTTGTAGACTTAGAAAACCTTCAGTAATGGCATTAACCATATGCATGCACAAACTGATTCCATGCACGTTTGCAGGATGACATTGTTGTTATCGGTCGATATGCGAAACTTGAGTATGTTTCTAGCTAAACCAAAATGGAGAATTATATCTATAACTGTAACCTTAAAAGCCATAAGCAATGTGTTAGAGAAGGAAACTTATAGAAATGGACAAACTTTTCAATGAAGGAAAACATATATAGCATTTTACAAACTAATTTCCTATTTCTAGGCGATTGAGTGAGCATAATATTCAAGCTTTTGTACATGTATGCTACCTAGCTATGGGTTTGATATGCCAAGGTACACTTGATCAGTGATCACCCCCTCAATGATATATAAGTAAGTCTGCATCAAGTGCAGCTCTACAGATATATCCTAAATATCATAAGCAAAATGTCGCCGACGATTGGTTTAGTGTTACTTCTCACTTGCACCGCTATCTTCAATGTGTTTCCAACCAAAGCCAATGACCACAAAACCTACATTGTTCACTTAACCTTACCTGATCATGGCCAAGATTTTTCGCAGCCCCATGAGGTTGAAGAATGGTATAACTCGTTTTTGTCCAAAATACCTTCCCGCTCAAACGAGAAGCCAGAGATGGTTTATGCATACCACCACGTGATTACAGGATTCGCTGCTAAATTGTCAGTAGATCAAGCGAAGGCAATTGAGAATTTAAGCGGAGTTGTATCTGTAAGGCCTGAAGGTCTGTATCAGATACAAACAACTCGGTCATCGTACTTTCTGGGCTTGCGCCAAGATTCTGGTTTGTGGAAAGACTCAAACAAAGGGAAGGGGATCATAATTGGGATTATCGACACTGGAATTACTATCGGCCATCCTTCGTTTAATGACAACGGCGTCCCCACTCCACCGTCAAGATGGAAGGGTAAATGTGAGGTGGCAGGGTGTAATAACAAACTGATTGGAATAAGAAGCTTTGTTAAGGGTAGCACTGCAATAGATGAGATCGGTCACGGGACACACACTTCAAGCACTGCAGCGGGGAACTCGGTGGACAATGCAAATGTATTTGGCATGGCGAATGGGACTGCAAGTGGGATGGCACCACTAGCACACTTAGCCATGTATAAAGTATGTTACCGCGAGAGTTGTAGCGACACTGACATCTTAGCAGGCATGGATGCAGCTATTAAAGACGGTGTTAATGTGATGTCACTTTCAATCGGTGCACATACGATGCCCTTTTATGAAGATTCTATGGCAATAGCCGCGTTTAGTGCCATGCAGAAAGGGATCTTCGTGAGTTTCGCAGCAGGTAACAGAGGGCCTCGGAATAGTTCATTATCAAATGAGGCTCCATGGATGCTTACAGTTGGGGCTAGTACCATTGATAGACGAATAAGGACCGGTGTTCTTCTCGGAAATAATAGAGTACTTGATGGTGAGTCGTTATACCAACCAACGGATTTTGATCATAGGCTTCGGTCTCTTGTTTACCCCGGCAAAGATGGCAGTAAATCTGCAGGAGGGTGCTGGAATGGATCACTGAACCACATTGATGTCAAAGGGAAGGTAGTACTGTGTGATAAGGATTATGACACCGACAATAGTGAAAAGGGCCGTGTAGTGAAGGATGCTGGAGGAGCTGCCGTGATTATTGCGAATGATATTGTTTCGGGTGAGAGTATATTTGCAGAGGCTCATGTTCTTCCCGCGTCACTTGTTGGTTACAAGGAAGGGATTGAGATTAAAAATTACTTAAATTCAACGTCTACCCCAGTCGCAAGTATCCTTTTAAGAGGAACAGTGCTCGGGACAAAAACGGATCCAGAGGTGTCCCGTTTCAGTTCAAGGGGGCCTAACTCTGCAAGTCCTGGTATCCTAAAGCCAGACGTTATTGGACCCGGTGTTGACATTCTTGCAGCTTGGCATGAGTCGGTCGACAACCATACAGGAACCAAAGCAACGTTTAACGTCATACGTGGCACATCAATGGCTTGTCCTCATCTTGCAGGCGTAGCAGCACTGCTCAAAAGCGCGCACCCAGAATGGTCTCCTGCTGCTATCAAGTCTGCAATAATGACCACAGGGAGTCAAGTGAGCCGAAATGGACATGCCATTATAGACGAAAGAAAACTCCCTGCAGACGTGTTTGCCATCGGCTCCGGTCACGTGAACCCACCAAAAGCCCATGAGCCAGGGCTTGTTTTTGATATCCAACCCGACGACTACATTCCTTATCTTTGTGGGTTAGGCTATACGCCTAAACAGATTCAAATCATCGCTAAAAAGAAAGTTAACTGCTCAAAATCCATACCTGAAGCCCAGCTGAATTATCCTTCTTTTACAATCTCTCTGAAAAATGGAGATAGCAAGACATACACAAGAACGGTCACTAATGTTGGCGTGGCAAACTCGACTTACACCATCAGGGATTTTTCTGTCCCGCAGGGTGTAAGCATCAACGTGGTTGGCAGTAAACGTCAAGAGCTCAGGTTCACAGGGATGCACCAAAAAGTATCATACAAAGTAACGTTTACTCGAAGCCATAAGGATAAGGTGAAAGGTCCATATGACCAAGGACATATGACCTGGATATCTGGTAAATACACTGTTAGAACTCCATTTTCTTTCAAGTTTGAATGAAGAGTTCCTTCCTATTGTAGTCTTTTTACATATAAATAATATTATGGGATACAGTAAAGATCAAAGAATGCTGCAACGTTTCAAATCTTTTATCCTAACGTACATGTATGTTCGATTGTTGACATTTACTTTATATGTTCTCAAACAAGTTCTTAGATAATAGATTTTCAGTTCACTTGGTATCTTGAAATGATTTGTTGGATCAGATAATTTTCTTTCAAGTTTGAATGAAGAGTCCCTGTTTGATTATGGCATCTTAAAATATACAGTACCCCCCCCCCCCCCCCCCAACTAACAACACTATGTATAGGCCGTAAGATTTCTGTTATATAGATTTAAGCGGTTAGCACTCATCATCATCATCATCATACTAAGGTCTGAGGAGGGTAAGATGTAGACAGCCTTACCTCTACCCCGTAAGAATAGAGAGGCTACTTCCAGTGAGACCCCCGGCTCGATAGTGGTTTGGTATCAAGCCTTGGACATAAGGCACATAACACTTAGCAACTGGGACAAACCCGATTGGTGCATGTACCCCCTTGTCTTTTGGCTATCAACGCCACCACATGATGCATGATTAACCGTCAGTCATTTTTAACGTCATTTTCACGAAATCAGTAAAATAACGTTAAAATTAGTGCAACTTTACTTTTGCCCCCCAAAGGCCACACATATATGTATTATACGCGCAAAGCCGTAAGCAGGGCACCTTGAGTTGAAGAGATAAAATGGAAAATTAAAATTTTGGTAGTTCTCCAAAACTTGAAGCAAGAAATTTGTCACAATGCAGGAAATAGAAATGCACCAGCAAAAGATCCTGCAACAAAACACAAAAACTTGTGAACTGAGAAAACCTTCAGTAATGGCAATAACCATATGCATGCACGACTACTCGCCTAAGATCCTGCAACAAAACACTCAAGGCCGGCCCACAAAGTGATTCCATCCGTGTTTACATGATAGCAATGCTGTTTTTGGTCTATATGCGAAACTTGAGTATGTTCCTAACTAAACCAAAACGGATAATTATATATGACAGCTAACAATGGATGATGATCCTAAAGGCAAAAGGAAATGTATTACAGAAGGAATCTTGTAAAAATGGAGAAACTCTCAACCAAGGAAAAATAGACAAACAAATTTCCTATATCTAGGCGATTGAGTGAGCATAATATTCAAACTTGTGTATGTGAATCACTAGCTGTTGTTCGATATGCCAGGGTCCACTTGATCAGTGATTACCCCCTCGTTTGATATATAAATACGGATCAAGAACAGCTCTACATATATACCCTCGAAATCTTCCACCGTCATAAGCAAAATGCTTCCAACAACTGGTTTAGTGTTGGTTCTCACTTGCATTACCATTTTCAATGTATTTCCAACCAAAGCGAATGACCTCAAAACCTACATTGTTCACCTAAGCTTACCAGAAGGCGAAAACTTTCTTCAGGCGCATGAGATTGAAGAATGGTATAACTCCTTTTTGTCCAAAATACCTTCCCGCTCAAACGAGAAGCCAGAGATGGT
The DNA here is from genome assembly GCA_030844895.1 of Ambrosia x helenae. Lineage (NCBI taxonomy): Eukaryota > Viridiplantae > Streptophyta > Magnoliopsida > Asterales > Asteraceae > Ambrosia > Ambrosia x helenae. Next base: position 331,813 of record JAUTDX010007100.1, on the reverse strand, counting down.
TTATGCATACCACCACGTGATTACAGGATTCGCTGCTAAATTGTCAGTGAATCAAGCAAAAGCAATTGAAAATTTGAGTGGCGTTGTATCTGTAAGGCCTGAAGGCTTGTATCAGTTACACACAACTCTTTCATCGTACTTTCTGGGCTTACGCCAAGATTCAGGTTTGTGGAAAGACTCAAACAAAGGGAAGGGGGTCATAATTGGGATTATAGACACCGGAATTACTATCGGGCATCCTTCATTTAATGACAACGGCGTCCCCACTCCACCATCAAGATGGAAGGGTAAATGTGAGGTGGCAGGGTGTAATAACAAACTGATTGGACTAAGAAGCTTTGTTAAGGGGAAGTCTCCGATAGATAAGGAAGGCCACGGGACACACACTTCAAGCACTGCAGCGGGGAACTCGGTGGACAATGCAAATGTATTTGGCATGGCGAATGGCACTGCGAGTGGGATGGCACCACTAGCACACTTAGCCATGTATAAAGTATGTTCCCCCAAGGGTTGTTTGGTGAGCGCCGTCTTAGCAGGCATGGACGCAGCTATTGAAGACGGTGTTAATGTGATGTCCCTTTCACTGGGTGGAGATCAGATGCCCTTTTATGAAGATTCTATGGCAATAGCCGCATTTAGGGCCATGCAGAAAGGGATCTTCATGAGTTTTTCAGCAGGTAACGAAGGGCCTTCGAATACTTCATTATCAAATGAAGCCCCATGGATGCTTACAGTTGGAGCTAGTACCATTGATAGAAGGATAAGGACAAGTGTTCTTCTAGGAAACAGGAAGATATTTGATGGCCAATCGTTATATCAACCAAAGGGTTTTGATCATAAGCTTCGTCCTCTTGTGTACCCTGGCAAAGATGGTGATATATCGGCAGCACTATGTATGGAAGGATCACTGGATCACATTGATGTCAAGGGGAAGGTGGTGGTGTGCGATGTGGGCCAAATGGAAAATTCTGAAAAGGGCCGAGTAGTGAAGGATGCCGGAGGAGCTGCCATGATTATTGCTAATTATATTCTCTGTGGCGAGAGTATAGTTGCAGAGGCTCATGTTCTTCCCGTATCATATGTTGGTTACAAGGAAGGAGTCAAGATTAAAAAGTATCTAGATTCAACTTCTTCGCCAACAGCAACCATCGTTTTTGGTGGAACCGTGCCTGGGACAAAATCAGATCCAGAGGTGTCCTATTTCAGTTCAAGGGGCCCTAACTCTGCAAGTCCTGGTATCCTAAAGCCAGACATTATTGGACCAGGTGTTGACATTCTTGCAGCTTGGCATGAGTCGGTCGACAACCATACAGGAACCAAAGCAACATTTAACGTCATAAGTGGCACATCAATGTCTTGTCCTCATCTAGCAGGCGTAGCAGCGCTGCTCAAAAGCGCGCACCCAGAATGGTCTCCTGCTGCTATCAAGTCTGCAATAATGACCACAGGGAGTCAAGTGAGCCGAAATGGACATGCCATTATTGACGAAAGAGTACTTCCGGCAGATGTGTTTGCCATTGGCTCAGGTCACGTAAACCCATCAAAAGCCCACGAGCCAGGGCTTGTTTTTGACATCCAACCTGACGACTACATTCCATATCTTTGTGGCTTAGGCTATACGCCCAAACACGTTCAAAAAATCGTTAAAAAGACTGTTAATTGCTCAAAAACCATACCTGAAGCCCAGCTGAATTATCCTTCTTTTGCTGTATCTCTTAAAAGCGGCAATAGCAAAACATACTCGAGGACGGTGACTAACGTTGGAACAGCAAACTCAAGTTACACCATCAGGGATATTTCTGTCCCGCAGGGTGTAAGCATTAGCAGTCACCCTCAAGAGCTCAGCTTCACAAGACTGCACCAAAAGTTAACATATAAAGTAACGTTTACTCGAGGTAAAACTGATGAAGTGAAAGGTCCATATGGTCAGGGACATATGACCTGGATATCTGGTAAATACATTGTTAGAACCCCATTTTCTTTCATGTTTGAATGATTGTAGCCTTTGTATGCATAAGTTATAAACCTGATGGCATACAATAAAGATCGATGAACGCTGCAGGCATTCTTTTATCCCAACGTACATGTTTGTTCAATTGTTAATATACATCCAAGATCTGACGGATCATATACCGTCAGTTACTATAGGGTTTCAATCATAACATAACCACTAAACCATGAACCTACAATCCAAACACAAGTTAAACTAAAATAAGCCACTCTTTATTTCAATAATTTAAAAAAGTTTATGAAACAGTATCAAACTATCAATAGACAGTGAGTGGGTGCCTTCCAAGCCAAATCCTCAGAAAACAGAAGGCTAAAAGATAGCCGACAACACATCTACGTTGTCCAAATAAACTGAGCCTCATGTCTGAGCACCTCTTCATGTCCTAACTACTATGCCTGAAAAAGTTGCAATAACTCGTACATCACACCCGCCGGCCTTAGTTGGCTAGACCAACGGAAGCTCACCACAATCACTGATAACAACTCTCTTTGTTGGGCGGTCACCTCTGTCTGTGTCTTGTGACTCAATCAGCTTAACTACATCCATGCCCTCAAGAACTTGCCCAAACACAACGTGCCTCTGATCCAACCATGGCGTCTGCTCACCACACACAATTATGTAACAAGTCAATAAAAGACGATTCTGATAAGGTTTATTATCAATTTATCATTATTTACATAATAACGTTTTTAAAACTTAAATCATGTTATCAGATAATCTACAGTAGATTTGGTTACCTTGACTGTACATATGAAGAATTGACTTCCATTAGTATTGGGTCCTGCATTAGCCATGCTAACAATTCCAGGTCCAGTATGCGTTACTGCAATGTTTCAACATATATTAGGATTTTTTTCTTTTTTTTTTTTTTTTGAATTAATTAGATTTTCATTTCATACTAAAAGCAACAAGAATTAGGATGTGTTGAATATTAATATGAGCTTGAGAACAAGACAACTAAATTTAACTCTACTAAGTACTAACTACCATAACTAGCCACCATATCCAGTCCCAGCCACAATGAAGAAAAAGTGCATAAAATGTAAGCAACGTTGGTCAAATTTCCATTTAAGGCAACCGTCAACTTTCAATCTTTGATTTTAGGTAATCTCCCAAGTTCACGGGTTTACACAGACCACATAAAAAAGGTTAAACTTGGTGAAAGTAACAAAGCATGAGCTGTCATGTCACCATTTTGGACATGTAACCGCTTAGATCACCTCGAATAAAAATTATGAAAGTTGATTTACCTTAGATACATAAAAAAGCACATTATTTCTTTCTTTATTTTATATATTTAATAAAAGTAATAAATAACTGTTTGTAGTATCTTAAAAAGGAATGTTACCTGAAAATTTTGACTGAAGTTGCTTATTTTTTTATGCAGTTAACCTATCGTTCAGAAAAATATATAAAAGCTGAATGGATAAAAGAAAGCATCATCCAACACAAGGGTTCCCCTACCCCCGCAATACTTATGACTTAAAGGTCAAGAATCACAGCCATTAATGTTTCTACCATCCTCAACTAAGTTTATTTATTTGCTTAATGTAAGGATAGTGTCAGATGACTCCATTAGATTATAGGATTCCTTAAGGATAGACTAACTCACGATTAAAGTTTTCATCCTTAAATGTCCGGCCATATATGCTCTTGCCACCAGTGCCCTGCATAAAATAAAAGCTATCAGATAAGCTATCAGATACAAATTACCTGATATGTCCAACTGAAAGATCACGCAAGTGTACAGAATAAATGTAATAAAGATTATGGACAAATACACAGGAACAGTGTTCAAGCGCATATCACGCTTATATTGTGTAGACACTATATAAATTAGAAAATTATATTAACAACTGCTTCCGAGTAAAATACACACTCAAACATTGAAATCTTTTTGGGCAGATATCAGTCATAATCACGACCTTTGCACATAAAGTATAATGATTAAATGATGGAAGTAAGTATAAAGCCCGGATCAAAAAGTCATACATTTCCCTTATCAAAGTCACCGCCTTGAATCATGAAATCCTTGATGACACGATGAAATGCAGAACCCTTGTAACCAAAACCTTTCTCTCCTGAAAGTAGAGACCAGATTACCCATAAGTTCATTACACATGTCAAGCATTACTAAAAAAACAATCAACAAATATAACGACTGTAAACCTGTACACAGAGCACGGAAATTCTCAGCCGTTTGAGGCACCTCATCACCAAACAACCCAATCACAATTCTCCCTACGGAATTCCCCACAGGGTTTCCAATACTTATGTCAAAGAAGACTTTGTTGGTTACTTTAGCCTGTGTAGCTACTTCCTGAACGTAGACAAAAACCATAATTATAAGCTAATACGAACTCGATAACTCGTAACTCTCAACGCCTAACAATTTGACACACACAAACGCAACAGCTACGTACGCTGCACCAGTTGGACTCATATTTTTTCCCTACTTGGCAACATGCAAATCACTATCTTTACATGCCCAAGAACATTCAATATGTTTTAATTAATGCAGTCATCATCATCATACCCGGTTAATCCCACCAATAGCAAAAGCTAAGGTAGGGCCTGAGGAGGGTAAGATGTAGACAACCTTACCTCTACCCCGTGGGAATAGAGAGGCTGCTTCGAGTGAGACCCCCGGCTCGATAGTGGTTTTGTATCAAGCCTTGGACATAAGGCACATAACACTTAGCAATTGGGTTTGGGACAAACCCGATTGGTGCATGTACCCCCTTGTTTAAAACACTAGATATACCTATAATGTAACTAGGACCGCCAATTCCTAACATGATTAAGACACTATATAGGGACAAGCATTTGGTACCAAATACCGGTACCGTACCAATAGATTCCGTACTCACTTTTCCGAAAATACAATACAGTTCGGTACCAATACCAAAGAGAGAACATTTTGTAACGGTATCAATCTCATCCCTACACTATAAAACCTATTTAACAAAAAGTACATTACGTAATTTTATACTTTTATTAATAGAATAATTAAAATTAGGAGGCTAGTCATTTCTCTTTCTATGTACATAAAACATACAACCATGTTAACACGAGATATAAAGTAGTTAAACGAGTTATATTCATGTTGTAACACCTGCCAGCCCAAAATGTAACCAACTATAAGTCTATAAATTTACACTTACAAATGCATATAAACAAAGAAACCATATACCTGAGCACTACTAGCCCTAACACAAAACCCACGTGACTTGTGGTGTAAACTAGTGTTTGTTGAAGACGACAGCCGCAACGAGCCTGATAAAAAGGTCGATGATGCTAATACCTTACATTTACTGAACTTATTATGTGTGTTCAAACACGAAGGAACCACGGGTGATGACGTTCGAGGAGCTGAAATCGAACCAATGTTTGACTGAAAGAACAAATTGGAGTAAATATTAAAGCAATGTAATAATAATACTAATAATAATAATAATAATAATAATAGAAGGTAGGGATTAGGAAAGTTATTATTACCAAAGATGTAAATGAGAGAGCCATAGTTTATTATCCGGTAGTAATAATAATAATAATGTTAAAAGGATTATGTTTTTGAGGGTTTTTTAGGCGGCAGAGTAGATGGATGACGGAGATGACTAGTGGGTGTCGGTTGATTGTTGGTATATTCGTCTTACAATTTTACAAAATTAGCGTGGGATTTTGTGATGTTTACTTGTGACCCCTTGGGTTTTGAAAATTAGTAGATGAGTCTTTTAGGCCAAACCGGTTCGGGGAGCGAATCTGGCCAAACTGACACGGACCGTTTTGTTTGGTACCGAACAAGCCAAACCGGTTCGGTTTGTAATCAAAACCGTAGGTTCCATACCGGTTCCCCTCCCTCTCGTCAAAAATTGAACCGAACTGGTTTGACTTTGAATTAGTCAAAACTTTTAAGAGTACGATTGGAATGAATGCTTAAAAATACACTAACTTTTTCTTGTTTTAAAGATCTAGGATCATGAACCATGAACGGAGTAACTTTACATCAACCAATAATCATACACTTGTATAGTTGTATAAAAAAACAACTACTAAGGCTAAAGGTTGTGGTTTGAAATCCCAACGTTTTAAAGCGTTACGTCTGTACCACGTAGACAGTAAAGAAAATAATTAATTAAAAATAACATAATTTAAATAAAACATACATAATTAAAATAATAACATACATGATTAAAATAAAACATAAATAAATTAAATAAAACGACTAAAAAATGGTGAACCCACCCGACATAGGTTTTCATTATTCACCAATCCGAAACATGGCGATATTGTTGATATGGGCATCGTTAATCACTTCATCCTCCGTTACTGTTCATCGCCTGAATGAAGAGTGTCTTATCTTATAGACGTGAGCAACAAGGTAGTAAACCTGGAATGAAGCTCATGAATTATATGTTGGTTTTGACCAACATGTTGCTGGAATTGTGTAAAAACGGAGTTTCACCATGTCAAATATGTTTGAATCTCCGTCGTTTGTTTGGAGACAGCCACCCAACTCATAGTAAACCTGGAATGAAGCTCATGAATTATACGTTGGTTTTGACCCACATGTTGCTGGAATTGTGTAAAAACGAAGTTTCACCATGTCAAATATGCTTGAATCTCCGTTGTTTGCTTGGCGACAACCACCTAACTCGTAGCCAAAACAATTTCCTCTTCTTCTGTTCACCACCTTACCATTAAAAGTTGAAAAAAAAATATTTAGGAATGAAAAAAGAGAGAGTTAAAGTTTGTTTTTTTTATAACTGTCACATTTCAAACGGTAAAAAAAAATCATTGTGGCCCACCATTTTTCAAGATAAAGTTTGTTATTCCTTTATCGGTGGGCTTTGATAGTGCCCCCTTTACACTTTGAAGGACCGGTGGAGAGAGTCATAGAGAGTAAAGTATTGGGTGTGAGAAGATGATGATGATGAGGATGATGAAGGAGAAGCTGTATTTTTATTTTGTTGTTTTTTAAATTTATAATAATAATAATAATAATAATAATAATAATAATAATAATAAAAGGGGAGGATCATCCTCACACCCTTGGGTTGTTTAAAAAAAGAGGAATACCATGCTTGCTTATGTGAGAGCTGATGTGGAGGGTAGTCCTCTCCTTTAGGTTGTCTCCACAGTCCACAACTAACAGCCTTATGAAATAGTAATCCGACACTAGGATTGTTATTCTAAGAGGATTGCATGCATGGAGGTATCTATTGCCATAACACTAAATACTATGTTTAGAGGAAATATTCAAATATACATAACTAGTACGAAGATCTATTAATAAGTGTTTAACAATCGTTTGCCATATGTTTGTATATGCATACAACTACATAAATGATTTAAAGATGATCGATGCCATCTATATTATTTTATACAATCAAAACTCCACAATCATGTTTTTGTTTTGTATGTTCAAAGTATAATGATAAGAGTTAAGCTTGTGTCAAATAATTCAAGCTTAGCTTCAAAAATCGGTGATTTTAAAAGATAAGAAGTCGAACTTTAGTTTATATATATTCTACATAGCTACCAAACGTTTCATGTATGTACACGTATTTAGTTGATGGTTGGTATTATATTAAAATCAATAAACACTACTACAAAACAGAGCAATAGACGGGGTTCAAAAATAATAGAGACGGGGTTTTGGGTTGAACCCTATCTTTTGCATAAGATTATAATAACCCTTGTAGCCAACACAATAAAATATTCAAAAAAATTGACTCTGTGACACCCGGCAAATTCTGGTTAACAACGTTGTCTAGATGAAAGTCTACCTTAGCGAGTCACGCGTATATTGTACTTAACTGGGTTAGTTAAGTCGGGTTATGGTTCGAGAACTATCGGTTTAGTCTAGAAGATCATTGGATGTTGGTCTAGAGGTTCATTAGATGTCAGTCCTTAACCAAGTGTACAAACGGAGACGATTTGTAGGATCGTCAGGGCATACGGAACATACAAGTCTTGAGTCCCGGGAATTGGTGAACGAGTGTGAATATGTGTATTTACAAGTGTTATGTGTTTACAATCATTATGTGACTTGTCGGTATGTGAATATGTGTTAACATATGTTAAAACGGGGTTTAACGCGCAAAACACACGGAACAGGCCCCTATAGGCGATTAGGATAGCCCAATCGCCTATAGTAGGGGCGAGTGGGCAGTCATACAGGCGAGTAGGGCCTAAATGCATGACTGTTCATGCGATTAGGCCCCAAATGCATGAACTTACATGCGATTAGGACCCCTAATCGCGTGTAAAGCTGCACAATCGCGTGTTACGGGCTGGACGACTAAAAACGACTATAAATACCATACTTGACCTCATAAACTTCATAATACAAACCCTAGTCGTCCCATAACCCGCCCCAACACACACACAACCTCTGGAACGCGGTTTTTGATCAAAACACAAGGTTTCAAGCTTAATCCATCACTCTTTTACAAATCTAAGGTTTGGTTTCCATCCATGCAATCTTATAAACGTTTTTATTCAATCCCTAATAGTCCAGACCTGTCCTAAAACGGAAAAGCTTTCTGAAAATCGTTAATAAGTGTTGTTAATCGGATTCTAACAATCATACATGTGTTATATGTGTTTATGACTAATATCTAGGGTTTTTGTGATTAAAAATGAATGATTAACATGTTGTTAGGTTAGTTCAGAATAATATTGATATTATGATGATAAAATCTGAGTAACTGATTATTAGGGTGATAGTTACGCATGTTAGTGTGATGTTGCATGCTATGTGAATGGTGTTTGGAATACGTGATTGCATGCAGGACTGATAATACGAGGCAAAACGAAGGATTTTAGTTTAAACATGTTTAGAATAGTTGTTGGGAAGATATTGGGTGGTTACACACGTTCTGGATCTGATTTGGAGCGTTAAACGCGCGAAAAGCCGGAACAGCAAGGTTACAGGCGATTAGCAACCCTAATCGCCTATGTTAGAGGCGATTAGGAGGCCAATCGCCCATGATTCATGCGATTGGGGGCTAAATGCTAGTAGTTACATGCGATTAGCCCTAATTGCTAGTAGATACATGTGGTATAGCCCTAATTGCTAGTAGATACATGTGGTATAGCCCTAATTGCTAGTAGATACATGTGGTATAGCCCTAAATGCTAGTAATTACATGCGATTAGCCCTAAATGCTAGTAGTTACACGCGATTAGCCTTCCTAAATGCCAGTTGACCAACCTAAATGCTAGTTGACTTTTCCTAATCGCGTGTACTGTTGCTGTAAGTATAAATTAGCATTCCGAGACCCGATTTAACATGTAGGAACATGCTAGGAACCCCGTAACATATCTAATAACTTGGTAACATATGTTTGGATGTAATTCGGTGATACGTGAGCTATGTGCTATAACTTGTTGTGCGTTAACGTATGTTAAGTATGATTGCATGATTTCATGTTTGAGAGCGTAAACATAACACGGGGAGTCTCGGGTCACCAATGGGATGTCGAGTCTTGTACTTTGGGTCAGTTAAACAGTCACGGTGTTTTCAAACGAACTTGGTTATGGTCTGGACATCTAGGGACTAATTAACCTGCGGGTTATTAGTCTAAGTGCTTGTAACTGTCATATGTTAGGTCGCCGCTTTACGGGACTAGCATAGGTGCTGAGTTATTCGTATTACGAAGTAACGCAACTTAAGGTGAGTTTACGGCCCCTCTTTTAAACTGGTTTCATATTTTCGGGGGAGAAAACATGTGTTAAAACGATTATTTGGTAACTACTGTCATACTATGGGTTTCCATTGTGTACTACACGATCTTTGGAAGTCCCGGGGGGAACCATGAATGTGCGGGTTTGCACAACGGGAAATGTGAATAGCGCTATTGGGAGTGACCAACCCCGCTCGTCGACTTGGAGGGTCGGCGGGTGCATATTGTCTCAAACAGGAACAACAGGAACAACAGGGTTACTACATCGGGCACACATTTGGTTTGCGAGTTAGTAATGGTTTTCCAATCGTGGTAGTAACAAACATACGCCTAGCTAGCGTACACTGGTTTTCGATTTGTTATAGTATGGACAGGTTGACTTGGTACTTGGATTACAAAACCTGTAAACTCACCAGCATTTTTGTGCTGACGTAAACTTTTACATTTTTTCTCAGGTCGCTAAGGTAGCACTACTGGACTAGGGCGCACGCGTCTGCACGGCGTCTAGTTAGAGTCGCATGGTTTTCATATGTTGAACAATTGGTTTACTTTTGAGATACTGTTTTGAATAAGCTTCCGCTGTAAACGGGGATTTTAAACTATGTTTTGAAATTGCATTATGTTCATTTTAGACTTGTTTATTGTGATCGTTGGTTTGGATCCTGGTTTGTCATGCGCCTCGCGGTAAAACTCCGCAAGTGGATTTTGAGGGTGTGACAGATTGGTATCAAAGCCAATGGTTATAGTGAACTAGGACTGCATGTAGAGTCTAGTCTATAGCCGAGTCGCACACACTAGACGATCACATGGTACTAAACATTAAGGTGGTTTACGTATGGTCTTGTCGGGGTGTCTCTAAATCATTTGGTCTTTCTGCATTACATCATCCGTTCTATCTTAGGTCGGGTTACTTACTTTCTAGGCAGTGTAGTATATTGGAGTGAATCGTGTACTCTTGAGATTTGTCCAAGGCTCAGACTTCTCCCTTTCATACTCCAATAGAAACACTTGCCATAAACTACGTAGTATTACGGTGTATAGCTAAGAGTCTATGTTCGGTGACTTGAATTTTGAACTAGGAGAACACTTGGAGGACCATGTAGAGCGGCTTATCATTTTGGGTGCACACAAAATCATAAACCGAAATGCATGGAAGCCCTAGTGAGCTCTGGGTTTGAAGGGATAGTCCTGGATTGGATCTAGCTTTGATCTTGTAAACATTTGTGGTTATCTTTATCTGCGAAACTAAATTTTCTCGTTCTTTCTGCCAAAATCATGTCTGGAGTAAGAGGAGGACGTGGAGGTGGTCGCAATGGTGGACGTGGTGGTGGTCGCGGTGGTGCTGGTGGTCGTGGAGGTATTAACCTATCGCAGGCTGATCTGAACAACTTGCTCCAAGCTGCCTTCCAGTTAGGGCACAATGGTGGTGGTAAGTTGAATTAGCCATTTTCTTTGTCTCATTGGTGAACCTTGTTTACATTCGTCGTGATTCCTCACGCATTTCATTGCAGGTGGTCCTGTTAACCCACCCCCACCCATGTGTACCTACAAGATGTTTCGGGACTGTAAGCCCCAGGAATTCTCTGGCACTGAGGGTGCGGTGAGCTTGCTTAGGTGGCTGGAGAAAGTGGAGTCAGTGTTTCTGATGTGTAACTGTCTCCCAGAAGATCGGGTTAAGTATGCTGCTGCGTTATTCCAGGATGTTGCATTGACTTGGTGGAATAACATCACCCAGAATATGGGTATTGGGGAGGCGTATGCTATGCCTTGGGAGAATTTTGTGCAACTGCTGAAGCGTGAGTACTGTCCGAGGGAAGAGGTGCAGAAGCTAGAGCACGAAGTGTGGAATCTCAAGATGTCTGGGTCTGAAATTGAGAAGTATACTTGTGAGGCGTAATGAGTTGGCAGTGCTGTGTCCTGATCTGCATGTGCCAGAGTACAGGAGGATTGAACACTATGTCTCGGGGTTAGTACCGGGGAAATCGCAGGGTTAGTGGCTGCGGGAAATCATCCTACATACGCAGAGGTGGTCCGATCAGCTCATAGGATGACCAACTTAAAGGTGAATGAGAGTATTTTGCCTGCTAAGGGTTCGACTGTCAAGGCCCCAGAGAACAACAAGCGCAAGTGGGATAATGAAGGAAAAGGGTCTGGGCCAGCACAGCAGGGTAAGAGGTTTGATAATGGGGGTTCTTCTTCTTCGGGTAACAAGCAGGGTGGTTATGCGGGAAACTGCCTAAATGCAACAAGTGTGGACGTCATCATCAAGGAAACTGCGACAGTAACCGTTGTCATCGCTGCCAGCGAATTGGGCATTTTGCTAAAGATTGTTGGGTTACACTTCCATCGACCCAGGCCCCGACTACTAACTCATCTCCTACTACTCAAGGGACTACGGGAAGACAAGGATGTTACAACTGTGGTGAGACTGGGCATTACAAGAAGGATTGCCCAAAACTGAAGCAGGGTGGAAACAACGGTAATGGGAACAACGGGGGCGGCGGCAGAAATGCACGTGCCTTCGTCATTGGAGCCGCTGAGGCTAGACAGGATCCTGACACAGTTACCGGTACGTTCCTTCTCAATAATCGTTCTGTTAGTGTGTTATTTTGATTCTGGTGCCGACAAGAGTTTTGTATCCATGGAAGTTAGTCGACTGCTAGATGTAGCACCCGTACCATTAGAGACTAAGTATATTATTGAGTTGGCTGACGGTAAAAAGATTGAGGCTACTAGTATCCTTCGGGGTGTCAATTAGAGTTGTCGGGTTTGTCGTTCCCCATCGACCTTATGCCGGTACTTTGGGTAGTTTTGACGTAGTGGTTGGCATGGATTGGTTGTCCCTGTATCGCGCGGAGATTGTTTGTTACGACAAGATTATTCGGATTCCTCTCCCTGATGGGGAATTCCTTTCTGTGTACGGTATCAAGGGTGGTGTTCCGCTGAATATCATCTCTAGCATGAAAGCCCTTAAGTGTCTTCGAAAGGGTTATCCAGCCGTTTTGGCACTTTTATCTGTTTCCTCTGGTGATGAGAAGAAGATCGACGATATTCCTGTCGTACGCGAGTTTCCTGATGTATTTTCCTGATGATTTATCTGGTCTTCCTCCCCATCGTCAAGTCGAGTTCGGTATTGATCTTGTACCAGGGGCTGCTCCTATTGCTCGGGCCCCCTACCGTCTTGCACCTCCCGAGATGCAGGAATTATCTAGTCAGTTACAGGAACTCTTGGACAAGGGTTTCATCAGACCAAGTTCTTCCCCTTGGGGAGCCCCGATTCTATTCGTCAAGAAGAAGGATGGAAGTTTCCGATTGTGTGTGGACTACAGAGAACTGAACAAATTGACCGTCAAGAACCGTTTATCCTCTTCCACGTATTGATGATCTATTCGACCAGCTCCAGGGTTCTAGTTATTATTCCAAGATTGACTTGAGGTCCGGTTATCACCAGTTGCGCGTAAGGGAAGCTGACGTTGCAAAGACTGCCTTTCGTACACGTTATGGCCATTTCGAATTCTTGGTCATGCCTTTCGGTCTCACGAACGCACCGCGGTTTTCATGGACTTGATGAACCGCGTTTGCAAACCATATCTGGACAAGTTCGTCATTGTGTTTATTGATGACATTCTGATCTACTCTAAGAACAAGACCGAACACGAGGAACACCTGCGTTTGGTTTTGGAACTCTTGCGACGGGAACAACTTTACGCTAAGTTCTCAAAGTGTGACTTTTGGTTACGCGAAGTCCAATTCCTAGGACATGTGGTAAATGAACTAGGAATTCATGTCGATCCAGCTAAGATCGAAGCGATTAAGGACTGGGGAGCACCTAAGACGCCAACTGAGGTGCGGCAATTCCTAGGCCTTGCGGTTACTATCGTCGTTTCATTCAGGGGTTCTCGAAGATCGCTCAACCCCTGACCACTCTCACGCAGAAGGATAGGAAATTCGACTGGGGTGAACCACAAGAGTCGGCGTTTCAAGAACTGAAGTCTAAACTTTGTTCTGCTCCTATTTTGTCTTTACCTGAAGGCCCTGATGATTTCGTGTTTACTGTGATGCTTCTATTCATGGTCTCGGTTGTGTGTTGATGCAACGCGAGAAGGTGATTGCGTATGCTTCTCGTCAACTCAAGGTGCACGAGAAGAACTACACCACCCATGACTTGGAATTGGGTGCCGTGGTTTTCGCGTTGAAAATTTGGAGACATTACTTGTACGGTACCAAATGCACCATCTACACCGATCACAAGAGTCTTCAACACATTTTCGACCAACAACATTTGAACATACGGCAGCGTCGTTGGATTGAACTCCTGAACGACTATGATTGTGCCATTAAGTACCATCCTGGCAAGGCGAATGTTGTAGCAGACGCCTTGAGCAGGAAGAAATCAACTAAACCTCGTCGCGTTCGGGCGTTGCAGCTCACCATTCATTCATCCCTACCTGATCAACTCCGTTCTGCCCAGTTAGAAGCTTTGAAGGAGGAAAACCTTAAAGCTGAGACTATGCACGGTGCCGAAAGCACCTCGAGCGAAGGCCTGATGGCCTGCACTACTTCGCAGAACGCATATGGGTTCCTTTATTTGGGGGACTACGGGAGCTTGTCCTAGATGAGGCTCATAAGTCCCGGTATTCTATTCATCCTGGTTCGGATAAGATGTACCAAGATCTGAAGGTGCTTTACTGGTGGCCAAACATGAGGTCGGATATAGCCTCATACGTGAGCAAATGCTTGACCTGTGCTAAGGTCAAGGTGGAATACCAAAAACCGTCGGGTCTCTTGCAACAACCTGAAATTCCGGAATGGAAATGGGAACGGATTACCATGGATTTTGTCACGCAACTTCCTAAATCACCAAGCGGGAATGACAAGAATGGGTGATTGTCGATCGGTTGACGAAATCAGCCCATTTTCTTGCTATTAAGGAGACCGACACCATGGATCGTTTGGCTCGCCTTTATTTGAAGGAGGTTGTTTCTAAGCACGGGGTGCCAGTTTCTATTATTTCAGATCGTGACTCCCACTTTACTTCTCACTTCTGGAAATCTTTGCACAAGGCTTTGGGTACCCAGCTAGACATGAGTACAGCTTATCATCCACAGACTGACGGTCAGAGTGAGCGCACGATTCAAACTTTAGAAGACATGCTGCGGGCATGTGTGATCGATTTTGGCAAGGGTTGGGAAGCTCATCTACCGTTAGTAGAATTCTCATACAACAACAGTTATCACACGAGCATCAAGGCGGCTCCGTTCGAAGCACTGTACGGACGGAAATGCCGTTCTCCTCTTTGTTGGGCTGAAGTGGGTGAGAGTCAACTCACTGGGCCTGAGCTAGTGTACGAAACTTCGGAAAAGATCGTACAGATTCGTAACCGTTGGCAGCGGCACGGGATCGGCAAAAGAGTTTATGCTGATCAGCGTCGCAAACCATTGAATTCCAAGTTAATGACAAAGTACTTCTAAAAGTCTCACAAGGAAGGGCGTCATACGCTTTGGGAAGCGTGGCAAACTCAATCCGCGGTATGTCGGCCCATTTACGATCCTGGAACGGATTGGGCCGGTGGCATATCGTCTTGATTTACCGACGGAGCTCGGTAACGTACATAACGTCTTCCATGTGTCCAACTTGAAGAAGTGTCTGGCTGACGAGTCTCTCATCGTTCCACTGGAAGAGATCAAGGTTGATGATCGTCTTCGGATTGTGGAAGAACCTGTGGAGATCCTTGATTACAAGATTCGTAGCCTACGTCACAGCAAGATTCGCATCGTTAAGGTTCGGTGGAACTCGAACCGGGACCAGAGTACACTTGGGAACGGGAGGATCAGATGAAGTCTAAGTATCCTCATCTCTTTCCTAAGGAAGCGTTCAAGTCGAGATATGTCTCTTCTGCAGCTGAATGAATCTCGGGGCGAGATTCCTTTTAACGTGGGGATGATGTGACAACTCGGGTAAATCTCTCTTTTGGTTTCTATATTTTTGTTGTTTCCCTTCGTTATTTCTTTTGTTCTTTTGGTACTTGTGCAATTTTCGGGACGAAAATTCTTTTAACGTGGGGATGATGTGACACCCGGCAAATTCTGGTTAACAACGTTGTCTAGATGAAAGTCTACCTTAGCGAGTCACGCGTATATTGTACTTAACTGGGTTAGTTAAGTCGGGTTATGGTTCGGGAACTATCGGTTTAGTCTAGAATATCATTGGATGTTGGTCTAGAGGTTCATTAGATGTCAGTCCTTAACCAAGTGTACAAACGGAGACGATTTGTAGGATCGTCAGGGCATACGGAACATACAAGTCTTGAGTCCCGGGAATGGGTGAACGAGTGTGAATATGTGTATTTACAAGTGTTATGTGTTTACAATCATTATGTGACTTGTCGGTATGTGAATATGTGTTAACATATGTTAAAACGGGGTTTAACGCGCAAAACACACGGAACAGGCCCCTATAGGCGATTAGGATAGCCCAATCGCCTATAGTAGGGGCGAGTGGGCAGTCATACAGGCGAGTAGGGCCTAAATGCATGACTGTTCATGCGATTAGGCCCCAAATGCATGAACTTACATGCGATTAGGACCCTAATCGCGTGTAAAGCTGCACAATCGCGTGTTACGGCTGGACGACTAAAAACGACTATAAATACCATACTTGACCTCATAAACTTCATAATACAAACCCTAGTCGTCCCATAACCCGCCCCAACACACACACAACCTCTGGAACGCGGTTTTTGATCAAAACACAAGGTTTCAAGCTTAATCCATCACTCTTTTACAAATCTAAGGTTTGGTTTCCATCCATGCAATCTTATAAACGTTTTTATTCAATCCCTATAGTCCAGACCTGTCCTAAAACGGAAAAGCTTTCTGAAAATCGTTAATAAGTGTTGTTAATCGGATTCTAACAATCATACATGTGTTATATGTGTTTATGACTAATATCTAGGGTTTTTGTGATTAAAAATGAATGATTAACATGTTGTTAGGTTAGTTCAGAATAATATTGATATTATGATGATAAAATCTGAGTAACTGATTATTAGGGTGATAGTTACGCATGTTAGTGTGATGTTGCATGCTATGTGAATGGTGTTTGGAATACGTGATTGCATGCAGGACTGATAATACGAGGCAAAACGAAGGATTTTAGTTTAAACATGTTTAGAATAGTTGTTGGGAAGATATTGGGTGGTTACACACGTTCTGGATCTGATTTGGAACGTTAAACGCGCGAAAGCCGGAACAGCAAGGTTACAGGCGATTAGCAACCCTAATCGCCTATGTTAGAGGCGATTAGGAGGCCAATCGCCCATGATTCATGCGATTGGGGGCTAAATGCTAGTAGTTACATGCGATTAGCCCTAATTGCTAGTAGATACATGTGGTATAGCCCTAATTGCTAGTAGATACATGTGGTATACCCTAATTGCTAGTAGATACATGTGTTATAGCCCTAAATGCTAGTAATTACATGCGATTAGCCCTAAATGCTAGTAGTTACACGCGATTAGCCTTCCTAAATGCCAGTTGACCAACCTAAATGCTAGTTGACTTTTCCTAATCGCGTGTACTGTTGCTGTAAGTATAAATTAGCATTCCGAGACCCGATTTAACATGTAGGAACATGCTAGGAACCCCGTAACATATCTAATAACTTGGTAACATATGTTTGGATGTAATTCGGTGATACGTGAGCTATGTGCTATAACTTGTTGTGCGTTAACGTATGTTAAGTATGATTGCATGATTTTCATGTTTGAGAGCGTAAACATAACACGGGGAGTCTCGGGTCACCAATGGGATGTCGAGTCTTGTACTTTGGGTCAGTTAAACAGTCACGGTGTTTTCAAACGAACTTGGTTATGGTCTGGACATCTAGGGACTAATTAACCTGCGGGTTATTAGTCTAAGTGCTTGTAACTGTCATATGTTAGGTCGCCGCTTTACGGACTAGCATAGCTGCTGAGTTATTCGTATTACGAAGTAACGCAACTTAAGGTGAGTTTACGGCCCCTCTTTTAAACTGGTTTCATATTTTCGGGGGAGAAAACACGTGTTAAAACGATTATTTGGTAACTACTGTCATACTATGGGTTTCCATTGTGTACTACACGATCTTTGGAAGTCCCGGGGGGAACCATGAATGTGCGGGTTTGCACAACGGGGAAATGTGAATAGCGCTATTGGGAGTGACCAACCCCGCTCGTCGACTTGGAGGGTCGGCGGGTGCATATTGTCCTCAAACAGGAACAACAGGAACAACAGGGTTACTACATCGGGCACACATTTGGTTTGCGAGTTAGTAATGGTTTTCCAATCGTGGTAGTAACAAACATACGCCTAGCTAGCGTACACTGGTTTTCGATTTGTTATAGTATGGACAGGTTGACTTGGTACTTGGATTACAAAACCTGTAAACTCACCAGCATTTTTGTGCTGACGTAAACTTTTACATGTTTTCTCAGGTCGCTAAGGTAGCACTACTGGACTAGGGCGCACGCGTCTGCACGCGTCTAGTTAGAGTCGCATGGTTTTCATATGTTGAACAATTGGTTTACTTTTGAGATACTGTTTTGAATAAGCTTCCGCTGTAAACGGGGATTTTAAACTATGTTTTGAAATTGCATTATGTTCATTTTAGACTTGTTTATTGTGATCGTTGATTTGGATCCTGGTTTATCATGCGCCTCGCGGTAAAACTCCGCAAGTGGATTTTGAGGGTGTGACAGACTCAATCCTGTCTTTTGTGGCCAGCATAATAAAATATTCAAAAAAAAATTATACTCAACCCTGTCTTTTAATTCTAAACCCCGTCTATTTATCTTAACCCCGTCTTTTGATATTTGAATTATAATATTAATATAATTACAATTATAATTATAATAAAATATTAAAAAAATTCTACTCAACCCTATCTTTTGATTCTAAACCCCGTCTATTTATCTTTACCCCGTCTTTACACATGTCACACCCTCAAATTCCACTTGCGGGGTTTGACCTAATACATATTCATTCGACCTTAACACATGTTTATCGAAAATAATTCTAATGAATATCTTTTAAGAAGGTTGAGGTTTTTAAGTTGAGCTCAAGTTTAAACCATAAAGATTCCAGTAGATCATTAATCAAGAATGAATAACTAAAATATTGCCCGTACAATTATGGTTATGACGTTTAAATATAAACAAAAACACACGTGAAACAAAAAATATTCTCAACATGTCTTTATAAATCACATATAACCAAAACAACATTCGATACAACAAGAAAAAGACAATCAAAAATAAAAACAATAACCATTTTTCTTGTAAATAAATACAAACCACCATTCGTTTGCAATAATAATATTATATTACAAAAACTTTAAGATAGAAGACGGTAATATGCATCAATGAGAACATGTAACCTTGTAGCAATCATCCATTTGTAGCAAAACCTTTACAAACTCATCAACATCACATGGAAGCTCAAGGGGGCCCTCGTTTGCGTACCCGTATTCGTATTCGGCTTCTATAAGAAACATTTTGAAGGATGGATGATTTGCATGCTCGGCTTTTAATCACAAACCTTTGCCTTTGAGGTCCAACATAGACCGAGAAACAACCCTTAGGAGCAATATTAAGTGTTTTTCCTTTGTTTGGATCAACTCGAGGCCATGATGTACTTCTATTGACAAGTGCTCGTTTCTTAGCTCCAACATTTCGAAACGATTTGCAACGTTCCCATGTTTTATAAATAATCCCTTTCTTTTCTTTGTCTTTAACCACGTCCATTTTTGTTATCTCGAATAAAAAAAAGCTCATACAACAATTATGGCTGGTATTAAATACAACAATACAAGAAACATACAAAAGATACTAAAAAGAGAAAACGAGATATTTTTAACCTCTATCGTAAGTCAGATATAGCAAGATCTTCATCATAAGGTCTTGTGTTACTCGTCATTCTTCTTCTTTTTGTTCCTACTTTGTTGAATATTCATTATCTAATTCACCGTTGACTCGAGTGGAAAAGAATATTGGACTAAGTGTGGAGCTATAGTGAGAAAGTGTGCTAACTCAACCAACGATTGTTGATAAAAAGGGAGGAAAGAGAACGATGTTTTGAGAGATGGATTGTGGATGTAGCTCTCAATATATGAGACTTTTTTCATAGCTTTAAAGATAAAGTATCTTTTAATTAATATCTAGAAAGTTTGTTATAGTTGAAATGTTTGACTAATTATTAGTCATTTGTTATCTAAAATGAAGAAACCTAACTAAGGGCTTGTTTGATAGCCTCTTAATGAGGCTCTAAACCATTCAGCTTTGAATGGTTTAACATTCAGACTGTTTGTTTCAACCTAAAAAGAGGCTCTGAATGGAATGATTAAGAGCTGAATCGTTCAGACTTGATGCATAGCTAAACCATTCAACACTTAATCATTTAGAGCCTCTTAACCATTCAGACTTCTTAATGATTTAGCACTTAATCAACCAAACAGCCCCTAAATCATGTTCAAAAATCGCTATGATACATTTTTAACACCACCGTATATACGTAATTTGTTGGTACTCCGAAGTTCGAATGTGATTTGTATTTATTTTTTTCACGGCAAAAGAAAATATTATAAAAGATGATGGTTAGAAAAGGCTAACGAAACATCAAAGAAACAAAATTACATGTAAAGTAGTTTTGAAGCCACTTGGTCCACAATCAAAGGAAAAAAGTGCAAAATTACAAAGGAAAACTCATGAAGCAACATTTAGAAAAATCAGTAACTTAAATTACTTTTATCTATAAGTCAAGAAAAAAAACAAAAGAAGATAAAAAAAATGCTGGGTTTAAATCCCTAACATTCATCATGAATTATTTATACGTTCAAAGTTCAAAAGAGTTTGGGATCAAATAAAAAACTGATAGTATATAAAACATGCAATTTTCGTAAAGCCTTGGTCGACGCTTGAGCCCGATACACCATTCTTTCAAGTTTCAACCATTTATTTTTGAAAAAGGAGGAAGAACAAAACACCAAATACAGTGACTACAACAATGATCATTTAAACGTTTAGACTATGGGGCTTGGGTTAGGGAGATGAGTTCCCATATGATAAGGGTGGGGTTTAATGATTGAGTTTCAAATTTCTAAAGGTTATATGTGTTTTTTTTTAATAGAGCCCAACCAATAAAAAAGCTCCACCTCACCTCCAACCTCCGCCTTACAGGCCTACACTGGGTCTAATTCCCACGCCAAGTGGGCAATACTCAACCCACCCAAAGGTAGGGATGGTATTCATGGCGTGGGTGAGCAACTTATGCTCAACCCACGCCACCTCTCCCCTAGTCCCCTTACTCTTATACAATATATCATGTAGTATTTTTTAGATGTTGCAAACGGTTCTTTAAAACAAAAATAAAAATACAATACATAAAATGAAAATAGTTTTATCTAGTATGTACGGCTCATTCGTTTACGGGCGTTATTTTGTTTAAAACCTAATTTGTTTTCATCCCATGGGGCCATGAACATGTCCAAAACATTTAGGCCCCGACATTTACCATTTCCTTCATTTATCTCACCTTTCCCATTGATACACGTCGTAGGCGCGTATTGGGCTTGTTTGACTAAACAACTCACCAATCCTAATAACCACACTTCATGTGGGTTATTTTCCTCAATATTCATGGCTTAAAGGCCGCGCACTAACTATTGACTTACCGAATGGCGTTGACCCGTTTCTACACCTTGCGATTCTACTATACGATCCTTGGCGACTTGTGCCCTTTTTTGCGTATCCTTAATATTCAAATGATTAATTTATTTTTGAGGTTATATCATTATCCCGCTGCGAAGCGTGGGTTCTCCACTAGCACAAACAGTAGATATAGATATATAAAACACAAGGAGTGATGGTGTAAATCTGTTGGTAGAAGAAGGAATAAAAAAGTGCATGGTGGTCTTTCACCCCCGTCCTTATCTTCTGCATCTAAAACCTACTTTAGTCATGCAGGCTTGGGCCGGTGATCAGGTTTACTCATGTTATGGTCCTAAACAAACCACAACCTAATGCTGGTTTTAGTTTTACTAAATTTGCAAGTCATATTGGGCTCCAATAAGTCCATTGGGTTCGGGACAACGTCCACTTAGAATGAGTTTTGGTAACTCCAGATAACTAGATAAATGACACAAAACCCATTGGGTCATTCCCGTTGGATATCAGGCATACTCGAGGGTATCGGGTACAACTTTTGGGTTTTCCAAAAACTTCTATTTTTTCAATAGTTATCCATTAATCAAATTCATACTATATACTCCCTACTCTCCAAAACCTAAAGTATATAAATTTCCACATGATATTTAGATTAACAGATTAGTGCTAGATACATAAAAATAAAACAAGTTTAGGTATATCATCAGGTAAATAAGCAAATGTTTTGGTATATACGGTTCCGATTATATAGTATTCGTATAGAAATTTTTTGGTATATACGGTTTCGACCCCCCGAAACTAGTGATTTCCGACCCCCGGTGACTTCCGAACCCCCGAAGTCTCGGGCAAGCTTCGCTACTGTGACACAGTGTCACAATATACATTCCAACTGTCATATTAAAGGATCGCACCTCAATACCCAGACAATACATATCAAACATCATAATTAGGTTAGACTTTGATGATAAATGAATGCTTGTTAATACTATACCCACTTTTGTTTAAATTTTTGAAATATGAATAATTAACACGACTGAATACAAAAGAGCTATCAGCTATGGTGAAAGATACAAGCAACATCAATTTTCCTTTTTTTTTTTTACGTCAAAATGCTTTATATATAAATATAAAGAGTCAGCAAATGGCCTGGAATACACTACAAGACGACACCAACAAAATGCTTGAACTGGGGTCGAGGCAAGCTGTTAGTGAAGATATCCGCAAGTTGAAGCTTGGTTGGAATGAACTGGGTATGAAGTTTCCCAGACATGACTAGCTCGCGAACAAAATGATAATCCAAATCTATGTGCTTTGCTCGCTTATTTGAAACTGGATTATGGGACATAAATAACGCACTCTGATTACCACATAGAAGAGTTGGACGTGTGGGAGGTAGCGCATGCAATTCCTGTAATAGGTGAGTAAGCCAAACAATTTCCGCAGCCGCATTTTTGCCATTGCCCGATACTCCGATTCACAACTCAAACGTGAGACGATTGGTTGTTTCTTCGCACTCCATGATACCAAGTTACCTCCTAAGAATACCGAGTAACCATATGTTGACCGACGTGTCTCGATGCATCTAGCCCAATCCACGTCAGAGTAGCCCAAAATGGATGATGAGGTGGGACATGTGAAGAGAAGACCATGAGATATAGTTCCCTTGATGTTCCGCAAAATCCATTTGACTAATTGAAAATGCTTCTCAGTTGGAACATGTAAATGTTGACAAGCTTGATTAACCGCGTAAGCCAAATCTGGACGAGTAATAGTTAAATATTGAAGAGCGCCAACAATGGATCTATAGAATGTGGGATCATGGTAGGGAACGCCATCGGCTAGGAAGGAGTCGGTTGTAGAGAGAGGAGTTGGGACGGGTTTGGCATTAGTGAGACCGACACGAGTGATAATGTCGTTGGCATACTTGGTTTGAGTCAAGGATAGGCCATCACGAGATTGAGTGACTTCTAGACCAAGGAAGTAACTCAAGGAGCCGAGATCTTTAATGACAAATTCCTTGTGTAGACGTTCGGTGAACGCATTAAGCAAGGTGGGTTTGTTACCGGTAAGAATGAGATCATCGACATAGACAAGAAGGTATATAAGATAATCGCCTTCATGAAAGATGAAAAGTGAGGGATCGGCACGACTATACTTAAATCCATACAATTGAAGAAAGAGCTTAAGCGTTGGAACCAGGCTCGTGGAGCTTGTTTTAAGCCATAAAGAGCCTTATTCAGCTTGCACACATGATTCGGATGGACGGAACTAGCAAAATCGGGTGGTTGTTCCATATAAACAGTCTTAGACAATAAGCCGTTGAGAAAGGCGTTGTTAACATCCAATTGACGAAGTGGCTAACTATTGATGACGACAAAAGATAGAACAACACGGATTGTGGAGGCTTTGACGACGGGAATGAACGTGTGATTGAAGTCAAGGCCTGGAATTTGTGTAAATCCTTGAGCAACGAGTCATGTTTTGTACCGGTCAATTGAACCATTGGAATTATATTTAGTGCGAAATACCCATTTGGAACCAACAACATTGGTGGATGATGGACGGGGAACAAGGGTCCAAGTGCCATTGGTGTGAAGAGCTCGTTGCTCAGTATGCATAGCATCCATCCAATGTTTGTGTTTAGATGCACTATTGAATCCTTAAGGATCGATGGTGGTCAGAAGCGCGGAATGAAGAGAGGAATGCATAGCATGAGCAAGATAAGAGGCATGTTTGGGATTTGGTTTGAAGATGTCGACTTTAGAACGAGTGATCATAGGATGAGATGTGTTGGTAGAGGAGGAGAGATGCGGAGATTGGTAAGATGGAGGACTAGGTGGAGGGTCTGATGTGGGAGCCGAATTTGAGTCAGTGGGAGGTGGAGGGAATGGAGGTGTATGGGCAGGTGATTGAGTTCGAGATGGTGGGGCAGTAGGTTGAGGAGGGGAGGTAGGTTGGTGCTTGCAAAGGGTGCAAGGTGTGGGAGATGTATGTAAGTTGGCCGAAGATTTTGGAACAGTGGGATTGGGAGTAGAATGGGGTGGAGTAAAGTTGGGAGCATGTTCATGAAAGGTGGATAAGAAAAGATTAGCTATGTTGGTGTGAGAAGTGGTATCTTTATAAGGGAAAAAGTACTCGTTAAATCGGGCATGGCGAGAGACATACATACGCGATGTAGTGGGATCAAGGCACTTGTACCCTTTATATTGTGGTGCATAGCCCATAAAGATGCAAGGGATGCCTCGAGGAGCGAGTTTATGAGGAGCATAATCTCGTAAATAAGGATACACACAACAACCAAAGACCCGAAAATTGGCATAGTTAGGCTTGTGGGAATAAAGAAGTTCAAAAGGAGACTTGTCACCTAGAACTTTGGTGGGTAAACGGTTTATTATGTAAATGGCGGAACTGAAAGCATCAACCCAAAAGTAGATAGAGACACATGCATGAAAGAGCATGGCCAAACCGGTTTCGACTATGTGTCGATGCTTTCTTTCGGCACGGCCATTTTGTTGGGCGGTGTACGGGCAAGACAAGCGATGAAAGGTTCCATTAGCATCAAAAATCTTGCGGACATGTTGATTAACAAATTCCGTACCGCCATCACTTTGAAACAACTTAATTTTTCTTGAAAGTTGGTTTTGCACAAGTCACAAAAAGGACTCCAAAACAGTATAGAATTCGGTTTTTGCTTTAAGTAGGTACAACCAAGAAAAATGTGAATGATCGTCTATGAAAACAACATAATATTTGTAGCCGTCATTACCCAAAACCGGTGATGGTCCCCATAAGTCACAATGAACTAGATCTAGGGGATGCAAGACACGTTTTCATTTAAATTGAATGGTAATTTATGTGCTTTAGCAAGTTGACATGGAGAACAAATAGTAGGCTTCGGTAACAAAGAAGTAAAAGATAACCAACCGTGTTTTTGCAAAGTATAAATAACATCAAAAGCAACATGTCCTAAACGATTATGCCATAATTCAAAAGAGGCTTTATTCGAAGAAATGGAAGCAACAAAGGCAAAAGACTTGTTCCGAAGCACGTAGAGATCGTTTTCACACCAACCTTGAGTGAGAGGTTGGCTTGTTTTTCGATCCTGAATACGAAAAAAAGTGTCTGAGAAAAAAAACATCAACAGGATAATCATGTGTCAACTTGCTAACTTAAAGAAGATTCCTAGTTATGTTGGGAACAACTAAGACATCTTTCAAAGAAACATTTTTGTTAATGGAAACATGTCCTGTGTGAGTTATAGGGGACGATTTTCCATTACCGAAAAAGCTGCTCAAGTGATTGTCTGACATTAATGGACTTCAGCTGTTGTTAATTCGTAATATTATTCTAATCACAGCCAATACATCTCATCTCCTAGACACACACATCCACATGTGCAGCAACACACCTAAGCAACCCACATTTACTAACCTATACCCTACGCACCAGCAGCCTGCGCTTGCGCTGTCTGTACGCTGCTACTGATGTTAATCTGTCCTGCTACTTTGAACACAGCCTGCACAACTCATTTCCTAAACAAAAGGCAAATGTGTTAGGCTACACCCTATACACCAGCAACTTGCGCTTGTGCTGTTTGTACGCTGCTGGTGGTGTGTTAATTTGTGCCGCTGTTTTAATTGCACCTTGCACAACTCATTTCCTAAACAAAAGCCAAATGCGTCATACGAACTCCCACTGTGAATACAAACAGCCACATATGCAAACACATACCTAACTAATCAACAATTCACGTTTACTAAAATACTAATTGGCGAAAGAAACATACCTGCATAAGCATTGCAAAACCAAAACCAAACCCAAATAGCCAAACCTGCGAAAGCTTAGTGTTAGTCATTTGAACAACAAATACATAATTTTAAACATAGTTTGAAAAAATAACTAAACACATCAAACAACCATGTGTGTTATCACCATAAATTAACATTTCTGAATAACAACATGATATAACCCATATTGTGCTAATTTTTTTTTTTTTATAAATAACAAAATTTTATGACAACCACATTTAAAAAAACAAATCATAACCATCACCTAAGTTTACACAACATAAATACTAAACAACAACAAATGCAACTACAAATTTACATGCAAACACCCCAAAAACCACATCCAAACAACACATAATCTGTAGCAACTAAAAAGAATCCTAAATAACAGCATCAAGTAACCCATAATGTGTTAAAAAATCATTTTTTCTAAAGAACAACACTTAACCAAAATACAAATAACCATACCAAAGCTTAAACAACCAAAATATCTTGTTTAAAATATCAAATAAGACACAAATGCAAAAAAACAAAGATTATCACAAAAATTGTTGATGATCAAGATATCTTACGAAGAAATGAGTGTAGAAAAGCCAAGAGAAATGAGAAGAAGATATGAAATTCAAGACATGCAAAAAGATTATACATAGTCTGATTTTTAAAAATAATATAAACACAAAGTGGAAAACAGATGTCTTTGTCCACCATCTGCCACGTGCCACTTATAAACCAAATCAGTAGGAAAAAAAAAATTAACCAGCGTAAGATACAGGATTCGATCTTAGCCCCCTTCATTAACACACCAACCAACTGACCACCACACCACAAATATCATATCTTAACTCTATTCCTAACTAATTATACTTATCAAACCGCTAAAATTAATGTTCATTTCGTAACACTGTTCAAATAAGTTTAAACATTAATATAGTTTAATTATTCATCTTGAGATCAGTAAAATTTTTAAACAATGCTTTATGATGCATGTGTTTTCTAAATTTCAATATAAAAAGACAAAACATGCAACAACATATTAGAAAATAAAAAAGAACATATCGACGCTTTCTGAGTTTATGACAAAAAAAAAGTAGTTTATCACAAAAACGGTTATATATAGAATGGTTTTACTTTTTAAGTAAAGATAACAGTGTAGGTTTGGTACCGGCATCGTACGAAACATAACATAAAACTACCGTACGAAACTATTATTGTATGAAAATTAATGAAATAAAAAGAAGTCAAAGTATAAGGTTAATGCTGTAAAATTGCGCAGGTTTGGTGCCTGTATGATACGGGTATCACAAAAAGTATGGATTCCGTCTGTAATACTTTTACTTTGTTTTCCGTTCATCAATTTAGAGATTTACATAATAAAAGGGTTTATCGTGTTCAAGATTGAGATGTTTGTAAACTTAAGGGCCAAGATTGAGATGTTTGGAAATAGAATGGCCAAAATTGAGATGTTTGGAAATAGAAGGGCCAAGATTGAGATGTTTGGATTCTTGCTGTAAGTTTTGTCGTGTACTAAAAAATATCTTCCGTGAAAGTGCTATTGTCCAAGCTCCCTCCACCTACGGCCCACCAAAATAATGTGTTTATTACTTCTCCGTCCCAATTTAAATGTTTATCTTTTCATTTTTTGTTGTCCCAAATTAATGTTCATTTTCAAAAATAGAGCAATTTCCAGTTTTGCCCATAACGGATAAAACAAAATCAAAGATTTAAGGATATTATTGTCATTTTACCGCATACAAACAAAAGATTTTTTAATATGTGTGTTTGTATGCCTAGGACATTTAAACTGGGAGGGAGGAAGTAGTTTTTAAAATATTTCTTTTATAAGTTTAGGATAAATTCGTTACAAGTTATGTTAATAAAGCGGGAAGATATTGGCATAGCACTTGTTTATCTAGACATCCTGCTAACCCTATACATTGGGCTATACGTATTGTATAACCTTTTCAATTTCTCAAAAATAGTACTATCTATTGTTACATTTTCTCTGACGGCTAGTCTTTACGAGGCTTATCATACTCTATACATGTATACATACAATGAGGCATAGTATAATGCTATACTACACATAAAATGAAGCCTAGTTTAAGGATACATACTACAATTTTTTTTCTAATACATTATTCATTCCATAAAAGCAAACATTACACTATAATAAACCATACAATTTGTCTAATATTAACAAAATTATATCTAAGGTTCAACGCATATTATCTTTAGGTTATTTAAGTGCACATATAAAAAATATTTATCCAGTATTAACAAATTTATATCTAATGTTATATATATAAATTTGTTAGTGGTATAATGTAAATCTTTATAAAATTATATAAAAAAAAAGATAAACATTTTTTATTTTGTTTAGTTAAATTTGGAATTCCTAATGTCATTAGTTTGGTTAAAAAATCTTATTTTTTTTATAAAACTTGTTAAAGGATAAAAATTGCTTAAAATGTTTATAAAACAGATAAATAAATACATACATACATAAATGCATGCATGTAGGATCGTGACAAGATTTGATATACTGTGCGCGTATGATCGATCCAAAGGCAGAATCAATGGATCGATTGTTGTTAAAGATGAGACATGAAGTTAGAAAAGTATGGAAATAAAAAACATACAAAACACACTCAAAATTTGGGCAGCACATCATTATAGGGTTTAGCAAAAGTTACAAATGATGAGCGTCTATTTATAGGCCAGCTCCCTACGCCTGGGGTCTTCCAGGCGTAGGGGCTTCTTACGCCAGAGCTGCCAGGCGTATGAGACTATCATACGCCTGGTGACTTTTACAAATGACCAAAATGCCCCTAAGGCCCCAAAAGATATCTGTTAGCGTCTAAAACATACATACAAGATCCTATTTAAATATCTAAGCTAAGTACATACTCGTAGGGTGCACTAACAATATATACGAGTCATATAGACTAACCAACATATAATATATGACAGCAGTACTATTTTTGAGAAATTGAAAACGCTATACGACATGTATATCCATATTCATGTCGTATAGAGGGTGTGAAAACCCTTTACAACATGTATAGGTCTATTCATGTTGTATTATGGGTGCTGAAGAAACAACGAGTGTAACTCACTCTAATTTATAGGCAAGCTGGTTAGATACACGTGTTCGCTCAGGGTATAATCATTCGCTCACACCGTAGGCTAAAGCCGAAACCCTGGTAAAATAAAATAAGATAAGAGATAGTGATGGTGTAATTGTATGCAAAGACACAAAGATGTAAGTGGTTCGGTCTCGTTGACCTACGTCCACTGTGAAGTATGATATATTCTTATTACTTGGGAGAATTACAAGTATAAAGAGAGAATTACAAGAAGTATTCGATATTCTTTATGTGAGTAATCGGCTGAGCTTGTGTCCCATTGCTAAGGAGGAGTAGGCTCCTATTTATAGGAGGTACATGGGCCAGCCAATGTGGCCCATGACTGAGGTGACAAGTTTGGGCCCAAGTTCTGGGCTTGTCTTCTTTCGGCTCATGAAGTGGGTATAGGGCCACGTGATAATTAATGCTGATGTGAGAGAAGGTATGACTCGTCCTGATAGAATTCCATGTGGCGCGACCTGATTGGGCGTAGACGGCGCTTCTTCATGACACAACATGCTTGACCAGCTGGTGGCGTCTAACGCAACGTCTGGCAGCAGGTAAGCATGTATGTATAGGACTCTGATGGGTATTGTTCATAGTAGCATGGGGGTAGCATAGGAGCAGTCATGTCACTGTTCATTGTCAGGAGTTGTTGGACTACCCCTGACACGTGTTGTTCTCTGATTGGCACAGAGTGCGCTCTGCACCTTACTAGATCTTCTTAATTCTTGATCATTAGTACATCATCGTACTATAAGACGATGTAACTTAAATATTCCGCACATTAGCCCACGCGTTGAGATTCATTTGTGATGATGACGTCACCCTGCTGATGTAATCTTGCGTATGGTAAGGAAAATGTCCAGCGCTAGTATTGCTCCGCGGGTATCAAGAGGTTGACGTTGTTGTGGTATGGCTTCGTTCCACGTGCTGGGTCGTTCGCGGTTATTTTGTAGTTAGCGTTTTTGTGGGATAGGGTTGTAATCCGCGCCAGGATTAGGTACCCTACCCCTTCAGGCGCTAGAACATTAAATTTTTGTATTGCTTTAACACATATCTTTCTAAGTTTATGTGTAGTGGGGGGGGGGGGGGCGTTATGGGATTAAAATATTAATAAAATATTAGAGGGCCGTTTTGGGGCTTTATGAGAAAAGAGGGTGTAGTGGGTGAGGGGCGCTATGGGACGTTATGAGAATTAAAATATTATTATTTGATTAGGTGTATTATTATTTATCCACTAAATAAATTTTCCATTAACAAAAAGGGTAAATTACATAAGGATGTTAGGTAGGGGGCAACAAGCTGCGCCACCACCCCTTTTTGAATAGAAAATCCCAATCTGCTAAAAACAAAACTTCACCCTTGTGGGTGGAAAAGTTACCGTGCACTACTCGCTGAACCCAAGCCAAAAACTGCACCGCCTCCGGTGCCAAGGAACCGAACGTGTCGAAGGCCAAGGGAACGTAAACATGCTGATTATCCTTACATGCTTTAGCATGCTTTTCCACTTTTTTGGATTAAGCTCTCATGACCGCTTGCCCGATTACAAACCCACTATCCCGAAGCCCAGCAAGGGGGGACACCCCGGTAACATCAACACACGCATGTTTCCCATCTTCCCAACCAAAAACTAAGACGTCCGCTGGGCGCAAGGTGGACCTCCCCTCCGCGGGGTCTGTGAGAAAATTAACTGGCGCCTCTTTTCTTGCGGAGATCCCCGCTCTTCTAAGGATGTCCGCCAAAGCATCCCGGACAAAATCGTGCCAATATTTAAACCCTGACAATTCCTTACAATGTAACGCATGTTCCCAATACTTATCAAGGCATGCTTTGCGGCAGACCGGACATTTTTCATCATCAGGGAAAATAGGTATAATCAGCCGGTATTTAAGGATTGCCCTGTACTCTACTGCCGACATCCGTTGCCCCAAGCCTTCGATAGGTACCCCAGTAAGGAAGTCCTGGGCGTGAGGCTTTTGTAGGCATTCCAAGACAGCCTTCTGACGGACGGACATACGGAAATCCTTCTCCAAACTTTGTGCAATTCGGTCATAAAAGAGCATTCGCCTGAGTTTTCTGTGGCTTTTTGGGGGCGGTGTCCTTATTAAAGAAACCGACAATATCAAAGTCAGGAAGGGATCGTTGTAAAAGGTCAATAGCACCAGAATAATCCGTGTCAACGTGAGAAACCCCAATGTTACGTAAAATGTGGTGTTGCAGCCCCCAGGACTGGGATATGGAAGCCAGAAAAGCATAGGCAGCCACGTCCCGGGCTGAGAAGAGGCCTAACCCACCAAGTCGAAGCGGCAAAGTCGCAACCCGCTACCGAAGGTCCCCAAAATAATATAAAAATGATTTCAACAAAGATAACGCCGGTTATATATATAATGCCCCTCCCCCATAACACCCCATAATGCCCAAGGGGCAGTGTACAGAACGTTATGGGGCGCCATAATCATAACCCCCCCTGTAACACCCCAAAACCATTCGTTCGCCTAACTACGCCATTAAGCGTGATTAACAATATAATAACACGAGACTTAGCGGATAATAATACGGGTTATATTCTAACATGGAAATAACCTAGTTAATAATATTATGTTTGTAAATTAATAAAAGGTGTTTGAAACTAGCTTATGAGTTAGTTTTTATACAAAAATGACAGTGGGATAACTTGAGGGACCATTGTTGCCAAATGACAAAGTCAGTTTTATTAATAATAATAAAACAATAAAAACACACACTTGAAGTGTGTGTGTCGTGAGTTATGATCAGGAGATCATCATCTCCTTCAAGACTCAAACCCTAAACACAAGAACATGCTTGAATCCAAGCCAAATCAAGGGGCTTTTCAGTGCATTAGCAAGATACGGGTTATCTAAGGCCTATAGAACATCAAGGTACCTTTTATTTGGTAGAAATTGATGTTATATTCGTTTTTGATTCTTATGAAAATTTAGGGTTTTGATAAAAACGTGGAATTGATGGTTAATATAGGTTACCCTAGTCTTGGGGAGCCTTAAACATGTATAATCCGGTTACAAATCACACTTAATATGTGTATTTGATTTTGATCATATGCTTATGTATATGTGTAGAATTTTGGGGTTTAACCTCTAGGTTGAATCAACTTATATCTAGTAATCTTTGTGACTCTTAGGAGTTATTAATATGAGAAATTTAGGCAAAATGGTCTAAATAATGTATTATGATGATGATTAGACAAATGGTTATGTTTTGGCTAATCTTGAGCTTTAAAACGAAACAAATTGGTGGGTGCACACCAAGTGTTCGATTAAATGCCAACTTGGTGAACACTAGTGAAACTAAGAAGTTAGAATCATGTAAGAGCTATCAATCGTATGTGATATTGGTTTGTAATAAGCCAAGTTAATCGGATATTCTATATAAGAAAATGGCTATGGATTTAGCTATAAATGGGTAATGAATACATGATTTATGGATAGTGAATTAAATCCATGTTATGTATTCTAATAATCAAGTTTGACATATCCCTAAGTAGGTACAAGAACTAGGGATGCAAACGGGTCAAACGGATGCAAGCAATGCGTATGGAAGCAAGAACGGATATGAGGTAAGTTTTACTTACGCCAATGTACTATAACATAGCTTAATTGTTATAAATATTAGTTTTAAATCTTGAGTGCGAGATAAAGATAAACCCTAAGGGGTAGAATCTATTAAGTGGGTCGCCTTATGTGCACTCAATGCAAAATGCGGTTTATGACCTTAATCGAGATAATGAGTTATGACCAAATGGAGAAATCCATCAAACGGGTCAACTAATAAAGATATGTGAGAAATGATGTTTTAATCCAATTAAATCAATTGAATGAAGTTGTTAAGAATGTTGTTAAATGGGTCAAGTTTGTGACACTTGAACCATATATAAAAACTTGGATAACTTAGTATTATGAACGACGTGTCTAAACGGATCAAATGGTGATATCCTCACCATGTGAGTCTAATACTTGATGCTTGTTTTTCAAGCAATAAGATTCATGAGGTTAAACGGCTCAAATGGCAAGGTATTACCATTTGAGTTTCGAGGAATTAATGTGTATATTTAGAAAGCACGCAGGTAGATGCATTTGCGCATGCACGCTTGATGCTAAGAATCGTGGAGGATACGCACAAGGTATGAGAATGGGTCAACACCACCCGGTAAGTCCGTAGTCGAATAAACGCCTTCGGGCGAAGCAACATAGGTGATAAAAGTACCCACATGAAGTGTGGGTGCAAATCAAGTAAGTTATTTCCATAACTATGTCTAATGGGCGCTAAGGCGCTTAGAATCGACCACATTAGAACAATCTTGAGAAATGTTGAAAATCTAAGTCCGTATGGACTTAGAAGTTTTTAAACAAGTCATTGAGTCAAAAACATTGGATTTGAAACAAGAAGTTTCGCCACGAATGGCTAAATTGAAAGATTTGGTCATGAGGGGCATTTTGGGGATTTAAAGGATTAATAAAGGTTGATTCTAAGAATCTAAGTCGTAATGAAACAAATCGGACAAACGCTTTTGTTGATCAAGTGTCTAATGACTTGACAACTCAAACGGTATGCAATTTAAGTGGTCAAAAGTGCCTTGTTTGAATTAAGGCCTTAATGGGTCAAATTGGGTAAAAGTCGCCATAAACATTCAAAACTAAGAACCGGATCATGGCGACATAAACCGGACCATAATTTCAGTCAAACAAAGGTTTATTTAGTCGGCAAGTCATTACTTAGGCTTCGGGAATCATCAAATGCGGTTGCGACATGATTCCCACGCTTAAAAGCCACCAAAATTACATCAGAAGCTTCGAGCGGCCGCGCGAATAAACCGACCGGCCGCGCGAATAGACCTGCATGTCAGCACGATCTTTAAAATTGCATATAAAATCGTAGAAAAATCGTTAGGAGGCGTTCTTTATATGCCTGGAAAGCTCTCGGAGCGTAGAACAATTCTCATTTGAAAGTCGAAGTCAGATTTCGGGTTTTAAAAGGGGTAAAAGCGATCCGAACAGCTGCTGCGCATAAGTTACAGCAGTTTGCTCTCCTGATAAAGGGCCGTTTGGCCTGGTTCGTTCCGTTTCGACGTGTAACGACTATCGTACTAGTTAAATGTTTCATTTGACCACTCACTAACCATTCTTTGTGTAATGGTGCTAGGTAAACATGTGATGGAAGTCCCGGAACAAGGATCAAGTCGCGATAAGAGCCGAACACGCCCGATCGCTCATACAAGCTTCCGCACTAGAATCTAACGAACTCCCGTTAAAAACACAAACTTTAATACATTCTTTTTTTTGTAGCAATGATGTAAAATTTATTGGAACTAAACGTGTATGGGATTCATTAAGTTGGATTTTCATAATTTACCAAAATTTTAATCGGGAGTGGTTTAAGTAAGGTCCAAACCCGTATGATTTGGGCGTTGATCGCGTGATTACGGGTTAGGGTCTTACAAGTGGTATCAGAGCCATAGGTTTGAGGGATCCGAGTGTCGGGAAGGATACTTGGACTCAAACCGTGCGCTCAAAGTGTTGAAGGGTGTTCGGTTCGAGACTTGATCGAGGAATCCGGTAAGTAATACCTATAATGAACATCCGTTTTGATCGGAAATTGTTATAGGTAATCAATAGTGATATCGTGTAGATACACGCTATCTCAAAAGCTTGATAAGGAAATGGTTAGGTACTCATGGGGCCTATCCAAAAGATTGATTCGGGCAACGAAAATCTCGTATAACAAGAATTCTAACATCACTATTGCAGTGATGCATACTAATACTGAAATGTCATGTTACTAATTAATTGAAATTATAAATGTGACAGGGATGATAACATCTTATTTGATCGAGGGAGGATCAAATGATTCACCAAACGAGGTTGTAGAGTTTTCGGGAGCACGGCTGATAGCATGCTCACCAAGGACCAAGTCAAGTAACGACTCGGGCTAATGGATCAGTAACAAAAGGGAACACGGGAGCAAGTATCAAACAGGTACATGCTCAAAACCATAGTAGGTGCATTAGTATGCAATTATCACATGAAGAGTGGTAATTGCATATGCAAGCAATAGGAAAAATGTGAAAGGTGCATAGTTCACGATAATGAACGATCAATGCACAAGCTTAACTTGAACATCGAGACCGGGTTGGGGGTAATCATCCCAAACTAATGTTTAGAAAGGCGTTGTGATCATACCAATGAGTGTGATCACACAAAGCTTATTAAATTGAAAACACGTCGCTTTTCTTAATGAATAAAGGTAAAAACCTAACGTTGAATAATTTATCAAGGAAGGGTTTTACCAAATAAAATAGGGGGCACAAGCATGAGCTGAAAATTTGCTTGCATAGGGTGTGATGCCTTAATTATAATAAGTCTGTGCGTACCATATGCGAATTACTTACCCTGGCCAGGTAAGTGTTAAACATATGATACCATGGGTTTCTTATGATTAATACATATACAACCTATGTGACAAAGGCTTAGTAAGTGTCAGGTGCCGGGGGATTTTGGACGTAGTCCACTGTCTAACACGGCAGGGATGCGAACCATGCAAGACCTTGAGCGAGGCACCAGCTAATACGCTGGGCTAGCAAAGAGGACAACAAACTGGAGCGTTTGGACGTAGTCCACTGTCTAACATGGCAGGGATGCGAACCATGCAAGACCTTGAGCGAGGCACCAGCTTATACGCTGGGCTAGCAAAACAGGCAATATACGATACAAGTTATCCTGGGTTAATACAAGAATTGACTTGAACCTTAATCAAGGTTTAGTCATAAAGAGATTCAGTTTGGAAACAGACTTGAACCTTAATCAAGGTTAAGTCATAATTAAACTCGGACTTTTATAGAAGGTTAAATTCGTAAAGAGGGACTTGAACCTTAATCAGGGTTGAGTCATAAATAGATTTAGCTTGAAAACAGACTTGAACCTTAATCAAGGTTAAGTCATAATTAAACTCGGACTTTTATAGAAGGTTAAATTCGTAAAGAGGGACTTGAACTTTAATCAAGGGTTGAGTCATAATCACATTTGGGTAAGTCGTGAATCTCCGGATTATAACATAAACAGCGGGATTGGGCCGTGATAAATCAGTAATTCTTTCAACCCTCGGGTTAAGGATGAAAAAGGGTGTAAACTACAATAACATCAGATTGTATCGTTGGTACAATTTAAAGCAAATTATGATAACAGTCGGATTGTGTAGTTATTACAATCTGATGCACACCGTGATAATAAGAGATTAGTCGATACAAATACGTTGTAATGACGAATCAACACCAGGTTTTATAAAAAGGAAACCGACCTCAATTTATATTGAGATTGGTAATCAGAAAGGGGACTTTTAGAAACTAAGCGTTCTAAATATATATAAACGATTTGAAATCTAAAACTCAAAAGTCTTTAAACGGGTCGGTTGGGGCAATGACCACCAATCGAGTTAGCAAAACGGGAACTTGGGCAAAACAAATAAATGGCAAATTCTTAAAATAAGGATTAGCCAAAGAAAGGAAAATGTTAGTGTAAAGCAAGGTTTGTTTATAACATTAGAGCAAACCAAGAAGAAACGAGGGTTGGATTCGGGGATGAATCCAAAAAGCTAGAAAACGGTTATGTTAAAAAGCCGGGCTAGTCTTGGAAACCAAGACAAATTACTTGTTAGTAATAGAAGCATAGACATGTATGCATATGCATGCTACAATCGAGTATTACAGTAGATGCCCTAAGGTGCATGATAGAATGACCCCTTAAACCATTACATCATTCGGGATAATGGTAGACGGGGATAGTCGACGGATCTAAGGAAGACCTATGAAGAACATAAGTAGCTAAAATGTCGGGTAGGGGGTAAGTATGTAGATATTGCCCCTAGTTAACCGAAATAATAGAATGACTCAAGTCATATTATGAAAGCTAAGGCTTCCATATAATAAAAGTTAGAAAGCCGAGTAAAGGGATACAAACAATAAGTATATAGTACTACTCGTTAGACTATAGAATGTCAAGGGATTGAGCGGTGCACAAAATTGATTAGAGACACTAAGGTTCTTGGCTGCGACCAAAGCAACAACACAAGAAAGGTTTCGAGGACGAAACCTCTTTAAGGGGGTAGACTTGTAACACCCCAAAACCATTCGTTCGCCTAACTACGCCATTAAGCGTGATTAACAATATAATAACACGAGACTTAGCGGATAATAATACGGGTTATATTCTAACATGGAAATAACCTAGTTAATAATATTATGTTTGTAAATTAATAAAAGGTGTTTGAAACTAGCTTATGAGTTAGTTTTTATACAAAAATGACAGTGGGATAACTTGAGGGACCATTGTTGCCAAATGACAAAGTCAGTTTTATTAATAATAATAAAACAATAAAAACACACACTTGAAGTGTGTGTGTCGTGAGTTATGATCAGGAGATCATCATCTCCTTCAAGACTCAAACCCTAAACACAAGAACATGCTTGAATCCAAGCCAAATCAAGGGGCTTTTCAGTGCATTAGCAAGATACGGGTTATCTAAGGCCTATAGAACATCAAGGTACCTTTTATTTGGTAGAAATTGATGTTATATTCGTTTTTGATTCTTATGAAAATTTAGGGTTTTGATAAAAACGTGGAATTGATGGTTAATATAGGTTACCCTAGTCTTGGGGAGCCTTAAACATGTATAATCCGGTTACAAATCACACTTAATATGTGTATTTGATTTTGATCATATGCTTATGTATATGTGTAGAATTTTGGGGTTTAACCTCTAGGTTGAATCAACTTATATCTAGTAATCTTTGTGACTCTTAGGAGTTATTAATATGAGAAATTTAGGCAAAATGGTCTAAATAATGTATTATGATGATGATTAGACAAATGGTTATGTTTTGGCTAATCTTGAGCTTTAAAACGAAACAAATTGGTGGGTGCACACCAAGTGTTCGATTAAATGCCAACTTGGTGAACACTAGTGAAACTAAGAAGTTAGAATCATGTAAGAGCTATCAATCGTATGTGATATTGGTTTGTAATAAGCCAAGTTAATCGGATATTCTATATAAGAAAATGGCTATGGATTTAGCTATAAATGGGTAATGAATACATGATTTATGGATAGTGAATTAAATCCATGTTATGTATTCTAATAATCAAGTTTGACATATCCCTAAGTAGGTACAAGAACTAGGGATGCAAACGGGTCAAACGGATGCAAGCAATGCGTATGGAAGCAAGAACGGATATGAGGTAAGTTTTACTTACGCCAATGTACTATAACATAGCTTAATTGTTATAAATATTAGTTTTAAATCTTGAGTGCGAGATAAAGATAAACCCTAAGGGGTAGAATCTATTAAGTGGGTCGCCTTATGTGCACTCAATGCAAAATGCGGTTTATGACCTTAATCGAGATAATGAGTTATGACCAAATGGAGAAATCCATCAAACGGGTCAACTAATAAAGATATGTGAGAAATGATGTTTTAATCCAATTAAATCAATTGAATGAAGTTGTTAAGAATGTTGTTAAATGGGTCAAGTTTGTGACACTTGAACCATATATAAAAACTTGGATAACTTAGTATTATGAACGACGTGTCTAAACGGATCAAATGGTGATATCCTCACCATGTGAGTCTAATACTTGATGCTTGTTTTTCAAGCAATAAGATTCATGAGGTTAAACGGCTCAAATGGCAAGGTATTACCATTTGAGTTTCGAGGAATTAATGTGTATATTTAGAAAGCACGCAGGTAGATGCATTTGCGCATGCACGCTTGATGCTAAGAATCGTGGAGGATACGCACAAGGTATGAGAATGGGTCAACACCACCCGGTAAGTCCGTAGTCGAATAAACGCCTTCGGGCGAAGCAACATAGGTGATAAAAGTACCCACATGAAGTGTGGGTGCAAATCAAGTAAGTTATTTCCATAACTATGTCTAATGGGCGCTAAGGCGCTTAGAATCGACCACATTAGAACAATCTTGAGAAATGTTGAAAATCTAAGTCCGTATGGACTTAGAAGTTTTTAAACAAGTCATTGAGTCAAAAACATTGGATT
Organism: Ambrosia x helenae; assembly: GCA_030844895.1. Lineage (NCBI taxonomy): Eukaryota > Viridiplantae > Streptophyta > Magnoliopsida > Asterales > Asteraceae > Ambrosia > Ambrosia x helenae. The sequence goes on along the minus strand of JAUTDX010007100.1, from coordinate 292,414 downwards.
TGAAACAAGAAGTTTCGCCACGAATGGCTAAATTGAAAGATTTGGTCATGAGGGGCATTTTGGGGATTTAAAGGATTAATAAAGGTTGATTCTAAGAATCTAAGTCGTAATGAAACAAATCGGACAAACGCTTTTGTTGATCAAGTGTCTAATGACTTGACAACTCAAACGGTATGCAATTTAAGTGGTCAAAAGTGCCTTGTTTGAATTAAGGCCTTAATGGGTCAAATTGGGTAAAAGTCGCCATAAACATTCAAAACTAAGAACCGGATCATGGCGACATAAACCGGACCATAATTTCAGTCAAACAAAGGTTTATTTAGTCGGCAAGTCATTACTTAGGCTTCGGGAATCATCAAATGCGGTTGCGACATGATTCCCACGCTTAAAAGCCACCAAAATTACATCAGAAGCTTCGAGCGGCCGCGCGAATAAACCGACCGGCCGCGCGAATAGACCTGCATGTCAGCACGATCTTTAAAATTGCATATAAAATCGTAGAAAAATCGTTAGGAGGCGTTCTTTATATGCCTGGAAAGCTCTCGGAGCGTAGAACAATTCTCATTTGAAAGTCGAAGTCAGATTTCGGGTTTTAAAAGGGGTAAAAGCGATCCGAACAGCTGCTGCGCATAAGTTACAGCAGTTTGCTCTCCTGATAAAGGGCCGTTTGGCCTGGTTCGTTCCGTTTCGACGTGTAACGACTATCGTACTAGTTAAATGTTTCATTTGACCACTCACTAACCATTCTTTGTGTAATGGTGCTAGGTAAACATGTGATGGAAGTCCCGGAACAAGGATCAAGTCGCGATAAGAGCCGAACACGCCCGATCGCTCATACAAGCTTCCGCACTAGAATCTAACGAACTCCCGTTAAAAACACAAACTTTAATACATTCTTTTTTTTTGTAGCAATGATGTAAAATTTATTGGAACTAAACGTGTATGGGATTCATTAAGTTGGATTTTCATAATTTACCAAAATTTTAATCGGGAGTGGTTTAAGTAAGGTCCAAACCCGTATGATTTGGGCGTTGATCGCGTGATTACAGGTTAGGGTCTTACACCCCCCCCCAAGTGGCGGATCTAGAAACATTTTTCAGTAGTAACGTCTTTCATTTTTTTCATTTTAGTAGCAACGTTTTTCAAATTTCGTAAAAAAAAACAAATTTTCCACTACGCGCACGAAGTTGATACGCAACGTCCGCACCCCCTGATTGTGTGCTGAATCCGCCCCTGCCCCCCCCCCCCCTATAAACAGTGCCCTAAAATAAAAGCAACATATACTTTGCCGTGATAGATCGAAACCAAAAAAACCACCCATGCACGATTGCGGGCGATGATCCCTTTAAGATTATTTTTATTAATGACGATCGTTACTCTTAATAATCCGCTTTACAATAGTTAATTGAGATTAATTTTCTAATATTTTTTTTCGTTTATAAATAAATCAAATTTAAAATGGAACATGACATTGATAGGGGGGTTTATGTGTACTTGTTTGTAAAGATTTGAGATCTTTTTCTTTTTCTTTTTCCTGGATACTAGTATCTTTTTCTAAAACAAAACGTATATCCACAAAATTGTGACGCGCGTTCTCCATACTCCATTATTCTTCAACGAGTAAAAAACCCATGGGCCCCCAACTACCTTCCCTCCACAAATATAAATTAATGGTCTATGAGTAACCACAGGCACACAGGTGCATCCATAACCTCTATAAGTAGCAAGTAGTCAAGTACCCACAGATGCATCCAATAACAACACCCTGCATGGCTAACCGTAGAAACAAAAACTCCATAACTGATACCAGCAACACTAGCCAGCACCCTAATTACCATGGTATCAGACGCCGGGCTGATAAATGGGTTTCCGAAATTCGTAACAAGTCCAGCCGCGTTTGGTTGGGCACCTATCCCACACCCGAGATGGCGGCTGCAGCTTACGACGCGGCTGCATTGGTTCTCAAAGGATCCTACGCCTTACTAAACTTTCCTGATTCGGCACTCCTCGGTACTCTTCCCGAGTGTCCCACGGTTGATGACATTCGTGCGGCAGCTGCAAGCGCAGCCGCTGCTCGACATCCGTCAAATCAGGTGGAGGAGACGGTAACCAGTCCACTTGGAGAATTTATCGACAATGACGCAGTATTTGATATGCCAAATATGTTATCGGACATGGCTGAGGGAATGATGCTGAGCCCGCCGAGGATGAGCTCTCTCATGCCGGCAGAGCACGGAGATACCTTTGGTGGATGGAATCTGTGGGACTACTAGTAATTAGTATCATGATCAGCAGGTAATTATGAATTTTGCTCGGATTATTATGTTTGCAAATGAATTTATTTTAGTGTGCTTCTTAACTTTCCAACCATATTGTTGGGTTGAAAGTTTATATTAAGTTGTTTTTTCATTGGTGAATGTAACTCACCCGCTTGTATTCAATGGCTGTGGTGCATGTCTTGTGTAATAACTATATATGCATATCCAACTTCTTGCATGTAAGTAGTTGATGTGTATATTAGTATTAATAAATAAATATTACACCTTATTTTTCAAATTGATATTGTTTCCAGGTGAAGGAAGATGCTTATTCTCAACAACTTACAATCATTATTGATTTTTGTTCTCGTCATATGTTTGGTGGATTAAACGGGTACCCGTTATGTTACAGGTGGTAAATATGCTAGTGAGGTAAACATCAATACATCCGTCTCTTAAAATATCTCACCCGCTCTAAAACCGTCACATCAGTATGACACATTATTCCAAATTTTAATCATTTCAAAACCAAATTTTCCCGAATAATAAACCACACAACCTTTTATCCCCTCATAATCACGTACTTTTCTTTTTATTTAATTTATATCTAATTTATTTAATCTATTTATAATATATTTAATAGTAATATTATTTCTTTTTGATTAAAAATTATATTTCTTTATACTTAATATCTTAAAAAACAAAAAAATATATCACACGCCTTTTTCTAGAATTCTCGATTCTTTAAGATTTGAATTGACAAGTCATATAGGTCCACCATTCTCCATTTAACATCATGAAGTAAGGTTTTCTTTTCTTTTCTTTCTTTTTTTTTTTTTCTATCGTCAGTATACTATTTTTTAACATCTTGAACTGATTCTTAGTTTTTATTTAATATGCATAAGTTCAAACGACACTATTTGTTATTAACTTTCTACAGTTATATATTATATTTTTGTTGTGAATTAATTTAATTCTATATTCTATTTTATATGAACTTTTTGTGTCCAAATTCAGTGTTATTTTTATTGTAGAAATGCAAACATACAAAGTTATTTTAACAAAGAACCCAAACCAAGTATCGCGAATTCATAAAATCTATTGAACTCTAATGAAAATAATAACAAAAGAAGTCGAGAGGAACTTGAATTATCAGAAAATGAAATTGTTGGTGACCCGGTATTACGTAAACCAATTAATGATTATTTAACTAATATATGAGAAGAAGTAAGAAGACGGAACATAAAGAAACGTCCTTGTCAACCAAGGGGTCATATTTTCCCTAAAGCAAAAGTTTATGGATATATGAGAAAATTTCAAGAAACATGGTTTATTTAAGTCGGTTAGAATATAGTGTATCTAAAGATGCTGCATTTTGTTTATGGTGTGATTTGTTTCCTATCGGTAATAAATATGGGGATGAGGATTTTATCAACAATGGTTTTAAAAACCGGAAAAAGGCATTAGAAAATTTTCGTAATCATGAAGGGGGTCATAATAGTAGACATAATCATGCTAGAGTTCAACTCGAGTCATTCAAAGACCAAAGACATAATTTAAACAATATTATGTCAAGAAAATATAAGCAAGATGAGATTGATTATTGTATTCGATTAACCACTGTTGTTGATGTGATTCGATTTCTTTTACAACAACGCGGGCATGATGAGGCTATAAGTTCTAATAGTCGAGGTAATTTTCTTGAACTTGTAAAATGGTATTGTGAGCATAATTATAAAGTAAATAAGGTGTTTAACTCAAACGCTATTGAGAATAATTAGTTGATTTCGCCCAAAATCCAAAAGGAAATTGTTGCTTGTGCTATGGAAGTAGTGGTCAGAGGCACTCAGCCCCAATTCGGACCAACATTGTTGAGACACACTCAGCCTCAAATCGGACCAACAGTGTTCAGACGCACTCAACCCTAATTCGGTAAGTGTTTATTTTATTAGATGTGGTTCGTATTTGATATATATATATATATAGCCTTGTGGGTTAATCTTTGACTTATTACATTTTTAGGGTCTATTTTATGGGGTATATACGATACACTAGATAACTAGACATATATAAACAATTGGTTTTGCATAAAAGTTGTTTTGTGATATTTTATTATTATTATTATTATTATTATTATTATTATTATTACCCCTTTATCAATATGTTTATTAATTTATTATTATTATTATTGCCCCTTTTCTTAGATGGCCTTGGGCTTGTTTTTTGGCTTAAAACAACGTCTTTTTGGGCTTGAAACCTGCGCTGCGCCTAGGACCCTGAAACCGCGCCCTTTTGGGCACAACGCATATGGTGCGTTGCGTTGCGCTTCAGCGCCTCGATCATGTAATAAGGCAGCCAAAACTGAGCAAGAGATGCAAACAAATATTAATGAGTATGGTAACGTTGTCGCTTAAAAATACAGCTAGCTATAAGTACTTGCATAGAGTAACAATAACCAAGCCAGTTCATGTGAAATAAAGCAAAGATAAATCAATTACACCAAACGGGCGACTAACTAAACTATCCATGTTATCATTATGAAAGTCGGGTCAGCATGAGACACGAAGGCCTAAGATACATAAATAATATAGAAAACCTAACTTCAACAGCTACATGGTGCTTTAACACCTACTTGTTAATATAGGTTTCATCTCTTGTGAACATGAAGCCATAACACAATATGTACTATCTTATACTTCCATAGTTTATGCTAGCAAAATAAGTTTATTTGACAACACATGTAAACTCTCATTATAAGTTCAAACTCCTGCATTGACTTCGACGCTCTACATCCTGCAAAGGAACATATAATATACAGGCAGTTGTCCAACACACTGTGCACATAAGAAACAAAAATTAGGTTGACAAGTGAACCTACTGAATAACCCAGATACAAATGAAATACTCTTGTGAAAAAAATAGAAAAGTATATTAAAATCAAGAACCAAACCTGGTAACATGATCGAGGTTTATGTGTGATTGTTAATTTTTATAAATGATTCAGCTTTGTGGTGGGTGCGTTAATATTTTTCTTATTTTCTTTAATGTGTACTGTCCATGCCAGCAGGAATTATAGAATGTGGTTTCTGTTATGAAATTCATGAAATAGATAATTCGCGGAGGAGTTGAAATATTGGACAATATAAGTTGAGGCAAATTGAAATCAGCGACGCACTCCGATTTATGTAAAATAATTGGTCTCCATTGACGTATTAATTTAATTGTTGTCTCCGGTTGGGGGAGGAGTGAAGTCTTATGCAGACGGGGATATGGATGTTGTTCGCAAAGAATGGCCAAGTTTTGCCGCGACATTTATTTTCAGGTGATCGAAACTTTTTTAAGGCGACTAATGTATTGTTGACACAATATTTTTGTAACTATTAAATGTTTGTACGTGGGAGGTTTGACAAACACTTTGATTGGTTTATATAATGAAATGGGGATTTTGTTATTAATTAGCTAATGATTCTGTATAAAATGAGATTTTGTCTGCATGAAATGGGGGAGGGGTAAATTTGTAAATTAGCACGAAATTTTTTAGATTAATAAATTATGACAAACAAAATAAACGTCATAATTTTTTGTCATAAAAATATGTCATTAATATGTGTCAATAAAAATTATCATAAACGCGTGTCAGAAACAAATGATATGCAAGAAAGTGTCATATTAACGACACTCTTTTTTATGTCATCGTACCCCTTTCTTGTCAAGAACGTCAAGAAAAATGTTTTTTCTGTTTTTTCTACTAGTGTAGAAGCTTATATGATTGGTGTTAGACATCAAGAACAAGAATCAAGAATCTAAAACAACATATATATGAACATGTGTATAATAATGTGCACGAAACAAAAGACTTTTATTAATAGGACATAATGGTTACAACTAAAAAGTGATTACAAATGAAGAGGACATGTTCTATATATACAAATGAAAAGAAACGTTGGTTGACTTTATAATGGGTCTTACTATTTACACTCTGCACTACATACTACCTCTCAATAAATGTAGTCAATATTAGTTAAACATTAATTACATAGACTTTCTAATCAATTCTTTAATTATTACCCAATAATTTTCAATAATTTTTTAGTGAATATATAGGGAAAAAACCTACTATTTATTTTTTAGCATCATGTTTTTGTTTTACAATATATTAAACAACAAAAGACACTCAAAAAGTACATACAAGAGGAAAAAAAAAGTTATGCTTTGATATAAAACATGGAATCTCTCATCCTTTTCTGAGTCATATAAGGGCATATGGGATGGTCAAAACTTTATCACACTATCACACCCAATTAGATTCTGTTACCTGATTTCATCACATTCCATCACTAAACACATGTAGTGGTATTCACTTTTCATCACATTTCATCACATTTCATCACTAAACTTTTTATTTTTTAAAATATATAAAAACATTGCCTTAAATAAAAAAACATTACATTAAATAAAAAAATACATTAAATAAAAAAACATAAAAATTAAAAAAAATAAATGAGCGGTGGGTAAGGGTCCTCAAACTCGATATCTAAACCACCCACGTGTTCTGTTAGATCAAATCGATGCTGATAGTGGGCTTGTTCATTCCGCAACTCCAAAAGTACATCATCGGGAACGTTTGCTGGTATATCCGTATCCATAACGTAATCCGGAGATATTGCGCGCCCCTCTTCCTTTATGATCATGTTTTGCAATATGACACACGCGTACACAACACCCCTTATTTTCGCTTGATCAACCAAACGCATCGGGCGATCTATTATGTGCCATTTACCTTTCAATACACCAAATGCCCGTTCAACGTCTTTTCTCGCAGATTCCTGTAGCTTCTTAAACAATATTTCTTTTTCAATTATCGGAAACGAGTAAGCTTTCACAAAAACTGACCAAGCGGGGGCCATCAACAAGATAGAAGCCACGTCTATATTGTCGTTCGTTCACCGTAAACGGACACGTCGGGGCGGTTCCTTGTATCTCTGTATCGAAAAGCGGTGATTGATTTAGAACATTGATGTCGTTGTTTGAGCCGGGTGGACCAAAGTACACATGACAAATTCATAAATCGTTCGACACAACGGCTTTGAGCATTATCGTCGGTTTTTTATGGTCACCTCTCATAAACTAACCTCGCAAAGCCGTCGGGCAACTTCTCCATTCGATGTGGGTACAATCGATGCTACCGACCATACCGGGAAAATGCCATCAAGCTTCATGTGCGGCGTAAAACGTGTTATGTCGTGTCTAGTTGGTCTTCGGAGATACTCTTTACCATATAAATCAATAATAGCATTGCAAAAATAGTGAAGAGACTCGCTTGAAATTCTACTTGACATATTAAAATATTCATCAAATTCGCTAGGAACATTACCGGTAGTAAGTTGACAAATCGCGGATGTGCATTTTTCTATCGCCATAAAGCTCCTTTTTTCCCATTAGCACCATACCCTACTTGAAACCATTCGAACTTAGCTTCGATGTCCCCGACAATCTTTAAAAATAATTCATTTGATAAACGAAATCGATTTTTAAAAATCTCGTCGTTGTACTTTGGGTTTTCTACAAAGTAATCGTTCATCAAAACTTCATTTGCCCCCCACCGATCACGCTGCACCATTCTTTTCTTTGGGCGTTCCGTATTTTCACGTTGCGCCGCCTCGCAAACCATTGCAAAAAAATCCATCGAAGAACCCGACGAATCGGAAGAACTAGATGAGTCGAGTGGACACGAGGGGCCTTCCATTTGATATATATACTTTTTTTTGCTTGTTTGATTGTTGAATCTATGTTTTGATTGTTGGTGGTATTGATTTTGGTTGAAAGTAATATATATATATATATATATAGTGTAAGTATATGAAGAAAACTCATTTTATAGTGAAAACCATGAACACCCATCTTGTGGTTTAGGATTAGCCACATCACCCAAAGAAAAAATCATTTTATATTACATTGAAGGGTATTATAGTAAAATGCCCCTTATGTCACCTCACCTCCTTTTCTTCCCTAGTACAAAAGTCAATCATCACACACACTCTCCCATACATATTCTTTCTTCCCTCCCATTCCCCCATTTTCATCAAGATATCAAAAATTCATCTTCTTTCTCATCCTTAAATGGATTTCAAATATCTCTCTCTCCTTTTCATCAGATATCTCAAAAATTCATCTTCTTTCTCACACTATTAACACTACCACATCCTCCTCCTTCCATCACCACCAAATCTGGCCACCATCTTCAATTTCTTTATCTCTCTAGCCAACAACACGGAGTTCCATCTTCATCCCCTTTCTTACCCTGAAAGCCACATCATGAGAAATTCCAGATCCATGGCTGTAAGTGACGGATTCAAGTCGTGTTTATGCCTTTTTGTTCGTGGATCATGAGAAATCCCAGATCCATATTTCATCTCCTTTTCTCATGAGCTGCTTTATGCTCTATTTCGTGATTGCTGCTTTTAGGTTTTATAAAAATAAAAACAGAGGGTTTGGTGTGGGAAGAAAAGGAAGGAAAGAATGTAGCTGCTGAGTTGACTCGGAGGTACGATTTAAAGTTGTAAACATTTTGGGTTTTATAAAAATAAAAACAGAGGCTTGGTATGATTCTATCATTCGTTCAAGTAACCTTATTAATATCCAACTTTTGGGATCTGTTGTGCTAGTGAAACTTCAATTTTAGATCTGGAGATAGTTTTGTTTGCACCCCAAGTGTTTGATCTAATGCTTGAATGAAAAAAAAAAAAAAAAAAAAAACCTTATGTTAACCTTTTTCATTTTTTTTATTTTTTTTTTGTTTATGTTAGATTGTGAATGTATGGAAGGTAATTATAATGTCTTTTGTGTTTTGAATATATGAACTCCATGTGTTTGATGAAATGCTTGACTAGGTTAACATGTGTTATTCTGTTAGTATGTTAGAAGTTAATAGTGAATGTATGGAAGATAGTTATAAGGTCTTTTGTGTTTTGGATATATGGATGTCTATTTAAAGTTAATGATGAATGTATGGAAGGTAATTATAATGTCTTTTGTGTTTTGGATATATGCCCTCCATGTGTTTGATGAAATGTTTGAGTAGGTTAACATGTGTTACTTCTGTTAGCATGTTGGATGATGAGTTGGTCACACCGTTTAACATATTATCTATTGTTTTGCAGTGGATAACGAAGACCCCCCACGGTTAACATATGTTAAGATACGAAGCCAAAGAAGCCGAGAAAAATATGTAGAAAAACTTTTGAATAACGTTTTCTTTTTGGTAGTCAATGTATAGAATTACTAGATTTATTTTGTTAAAGTGGTCAATAGTTTGTAATCATACTTTGTAATAACGTGTGTTAATTGTTTGTATGTTTTATTTCTCAGTATAATTTGTAATACAACTTTAACAAATGTTACCTCACTAACACATGTTACCCTTTTTTTTCTAGTGTTTGACATTCTTGTTGAAACACGTGTCACTGAAAAAAAAACAAGTGACCTTTATTAGGTCATTGTTGAAGCTTCTGAATATCATTTTATTTTTTAGTACTCAATGTATAGATTTACTATATTTATTTTGTTAAAGTGATTAATAGTTTGTTATGATACTTTGTAATAACGAGTGTTAACATATGTTACCACACCACCCATACTAACAAATATTAGATCTTCTCATGGGTATATTGGGGCAACCATTTAACTTTATCAAATCAGATAACACATGTTACCCTTTTATGACCAACTAACACATGTTACCCTTCCATACAATTCATTTGAATGTCCTGTGTAGGTTTATCTCTTGTTCAATAGTTTGTAATGTTATTTTTTTGTAATAATGTGTGTTAATAGTTTGTATGCTTTACTTCTTAGTAAACTTATGAAGTGAAAACTATGTTAACATACGAATTCCAAGGAAGCCGAGAAAAATATGTAGAAAAACTTTTGAATAACGTTTTCTTTTTGGTAGTCAATGTATAGAATTACTAGATTTATTTTGTTAAAGTGGTCAATAGTTTGTAATCATACTTTGTAATAACGTGTGTTAATAGTTTGTATGCTTTTATTTTCTCAGTAAACTTATGAAGTGAAAACTATAGTGTTAAGTAAGACAAAAAAAAAGCCTGACAATAAATACAAGTTTAACATATGTTACCAAATAACACATGTTAACCTCTCATGCAACATTAACACATGTTACCCTTCAATGCAGTTCATTTGAATGTCCTGGGTATGTTTTTTTCTCTTATTCAATAGTTTGTAATGATACTTTTGTAATAACGTGTGTTAATAGTTTGTATGTTTTATTTCTCAATAAACTTATGAAGTGAAAACTATAGTAGTAAGCAAGACAAAAAAGGCTGGCAATAAATACAAATTTAACATATGTTACCAAATAACATATGTTAACCTCTTATGCAACATTAACACATGTTACCCTTTCATGCAGTTCATTTGATTGTCCTGGGTATATTTTTCTCTTGTTCATCTTGACTTTGCTACCAAGCACGCAGACTTGGTCAGATAACACATGTTACCCTATTTATGCAAAGGGTAATATGCATGATAACTAACTATGTAACCTTTAAGGGGTCCTCATTGAAACTTTTTTGTTGCATACTGTTATTTGAATGTTATGCGTAGGTATATCTTTTTTTTACAGTGCTACTTAGTCAACTTTATCAGATGAAATAACACATGTTACCTTTTTATGCCTAACTAACACATGTTTACCTTCTTCTTTTTTGTAAGTTTTTGACATTCTTGTTGAAACATGTGTCACAAAAGAGTAAAAGTTTAATAGACGGCAGGTACATAGCCCGCGCCCAATTACCATACTTATAAAGTCTAGACAATATAATTTTTTATCAAACATCCCATACAAGCGATCATGCAACCCGCCGCACAAAAAACACCATACCACCATAATTGCAATCCCTACTTCCTTAGCGCTGCTGATTCAACGTTGTCTTTCAAAAGATTAACTAGCGACCATAAGATATGTGTGGCGAACCTCTTTCTCAGCCTCCTCAACTCCGCCAGCTTCTTTGCGCCATTTGTGCTGAAGCCGGCGTTGAAACTTTCCTCCTTGCCCATGAACTTTTCCATATGTCGCATCAAGAACACCCCACAGTCGTCAACGTTGTTACGTGTTGCCCAATCAATCCTCTCCTTTTATATCCTTAAGCCATTGAATATATCAGCCTTCAGGTGCTTGACTTCACGTAGATACTTCACTAGCATATCCTTCAGGTAAATAAATTAACACATGTTAGGAAGAAGTTAACACATGATAACCAGCAACTAACACTTGTTAATCAGAAAAATAGCAACACGTGTTGAATAAAAATGCACTTTATTAACCAACTTACAATCTTGTATAACACAAGTTATTATACGTTTGTCTATAACACAAGTTATTACAGGTAGTCAAAAAGAGTAAACAAAAGGCTGCAAGCTGATATCCAAAAAACATAAAAACCATAGCGAGTGTACCTGTGTCCTTGCTTGTGGATTTGAGTCTAGTTTTTCCCAATGCAATTGGCTTCTTAACTGTTAGAATACTAAATTCGGGTCATGGAAATTTATTAATCTGTTAACACGTGTTAATATTTGGTACTTGGCTTCTACACTGTTAACATGCATATGTGTTGAGTAAAAGACTACACGTTTATTCCTCAATCACATGTGTTCTGTCAAGCTCAAGTCCTCAATCCAATAACATTCTAACATAAACAAAATAATAATAAAAAAATCAAAAAGATTAACATAAGGTTTTTTTTTTTTTTTTCATTCAAGCATTTGATCAAACACTTGGTATGCAAGCAAAACTATCCCCAAAAATGTTTAACATGACAAACAAACATACACAATCCATTTCTTTTTCAGCAAACAAACCCACACAAAGCTGAATAAATGAAAGAAAAAAACCCACATGAACTTACAATAGGAGAGAAACGTAGAGAAAGTAAGAGACTTTAGAGAGAGAGAGAGAGTTAGGCGAAGAGAGAGAGAGGGGGATCGAACCTGTCATCTTCTACGTCACATCTATCTTCTCCGGCCACACCTCCAACCACCCAGAAACCAACCATTTCAATACTCATTTCTAGTCATCCTGTTCGCCAGATCTTTTTCTTTCCCAGTACCCGTCACCACCACCAGGCCCAGTCAAAGAAGAGGATATAATGGGTGTTGGGGTGTGATGTAATGTAATGGGTGTTGCGGGTTTCTTTGAAGAAGAAGAAGAAGGAGGAGGTGTTGCAGGTTTTTTTGAAAAGAAGAAGAAGGAGGTGTTGCAGGTTTCTTTGAAGAAGAAGAAGGAGGAGGAGGAAAAAGAAATATGGTGTTGCAGGTTTCTTTGAAGAAGAAGAAGAAGGAGGAGGAAGAAATATGGTGTTGCAGGTTTCTTTGAAGAAGAAGAAGAAGAAGAGAGGAGAGAGGTTGTCTTTGGGATGTGAAATCTGACAAGAAAGAAGGAGAGATGTTGTCTTGCAACTTTACCAAAATACCCTTATTTGTACTATCTCTATTATAATAATATTATCTTCAATAAAAAGTCTTCCCAATTAATCTTAGCCATTGATCAACTCTAATGGATGGATAGGATATAGTTTTCATGGTTTTCACTCTAAGAGTGGGTTTTCATAATATCCCTCCCCTATATATATATATATATATATATATATATATATATATATATATATATAGGGGCAGGATTAAATACAAAGTAATACAAACGTACGAAGGATGCGAAGGATCACTTTGTACATGATAATTACGTAATGCCTTCATGAACATACAAAAACATTACGTAATTATCATTACGTAATTATCATGTACAAAGTGCATGATAATTACGTAATGATAATTACGTAATGCTTTCATGAACATAAAAAACATTACGTAATTATCATTACGTAATTATCATGTACAAAGTTTATTCGCATCCTTCGCACGTTTCTTTTACTTTGTAGAATAACCGCCCCTATATATATATATATATATGGGGAAGGTTCAATTGAGAACTCATAATTAGGGAGAGAACTCGAGAACTCCTACTTAAATTAAAAAAAAAATCATAACTCAAAATTTAAGTCAAAAACCAAAAATCTGGTTCGGAGCTTCTCTTTCCCACGTCATCCCGGTTCAGAAAAAAAAATAAAAAATAAATAAAAAAATAAAAAAAATAAAAAATAGGCGACTTCTAATGCACCTGTGTAGTAAATGTCCGGTTAGCTTTAGGGTTTAGTTTTTGGGTTTAGTTTAGCTTTTAGGGTTCGTTTTTTTTTTAGTTTAGTTTGTAAGATTTAGGTTTTTGGGGGTGGGGTGGGGGTGGGTAGGGTGGGTTTAGGTTTTTGGGTAGGGGGTTAGGTTTTTTGGTGGGGGTTAGGTTTTTGGTTGTGACGGGTGGGGCTTAGGTTTTTGGTAGGCGGTGGGTGGGGTGGGTTTAGGTTTTTGGGTGGGGGGGGGGGGGTGGATGGGTGGTTTAGGTTTTTGGGTAAGCGATTTAGGTTTTTTAGTGAGGGTGGGGGTGGGTGGGGTGGAATTAGGTTTTTGAGTGGGGGTAAGTTGGGGGTAGGTGGTTTAGGCTTTTGGGTTATACTACACATGTGTAGTAGCGTTTTTTAGGTGTGTTTTTTTTTTATTTTTTTTTTCCGAACGGGTATGACGTGGGAAAGAGAAGCTCCGAACTAGTTTTCTATTTTTTTACTTAAATTTTGAGTTATGATTTTTTTATTATATTTTTTTTGTATTTAATTAGGAGTTTTCGAGTTCTCTCAATAAAATGAGTTCTCTATTGAACCATCCCCTATATATATATATTAAATTTTTTTTTACCCAAAACGGTCATTTGACCGTTGGCCAACGGTCAAAAACATTTAAAGTGGGCTGAATTGGGAGCGTGATATACATCACGAGATCTATCAATCGTGTCCATGATTTTTTGGGCTGACCGGTGTTTCACGGCATCACGCCAACCACGGGGTGGCCATCACGGACCACCCCGTCCACCCTAATAGTCTTTAATGGGGTATCAATAAAACGTAAAATAGTGGTTTATTGAAACTATGTGGTGATTAGTGATATTCTAAAAAATAATAATAACTAGTGGGATTCTGAGTTGCGCAATGCGCAACCTTTAAGCCCCAACATTAAAAAGTATAAACCTATCACACGAAAGAATAAAGTTTAATAAGAAGTTATAAATTAGTTCTCATGATACACATAACTAATACTAAACAAATTAAGATGATTGATACGATATATACCTAATGTATAATAAAGCAAGCATGAGAAATTTAATCTGTCTCAATTTAGGAGCCTTATTTTTGTCATGATCCTTACATATCTGCAAATCAACAGCTAAAAATGGAGTCAAAATATGTAACCAACCAAAAAATGAAACCAATATAAACAAAAACACACATAAGGTTTTCGAGCTTCACCCCACAGCATTGAAGAGGCAACTATTATTAGAAGGAATCACCCGTCTAAGTATACCACCTTCCATCTTATAACCAACCACCTTACATAATATTCGACTTGGCTCAACCCTTTTGCAATTAAAATAGATCTTAAAGAATACCTCTTTTGTAGTGACAAGTGCATATAGTAACACAATACTTTACTGAATTCGATAACTTCATTAATAAACAGCAAAGGCTTTATATAGCCATACAATTACAACGGTCATAACAAACTACTACTAGAAAACAGGAAATAAACTAAAGAACAGGAAGACTCAACAACTTGCATGACTCAGCCCAATTCCAACGTTAACATGCTAAAGAACCGGACTTTATTCAAACTACTAAGAATAATAAAAACTTCAAACATTTATTATGACTTCCATGCATGCATTTTCCACGTAGACCCCAATAAATCCTCCCCTTAAACAAGACTCTCATCACTTGTCTTGTTTAACTTCTTGAACTCCCATGGCTTCCCTGATAGAATTGAAGGTTTCTTCCTTAACAGCTTTAGTCATACCATCTGCAACTTGTCTTTTAGTCCCACAGAATTCTAACTCAACAATTCCCTTTTCAATCAACTCCCTCATATAGTGATAGCGAATGTCAATGTGTTTGGTCCTTCTGTGCATTACTGGATTCCTTGATAACTTAATAGTGGAAGTATTGTCACAATAAATGGTTATAGTACCAGTATCTTCTTCCATTTCCATTAACAGCCCTCGCATCCATACACAATGACAAGCACAAATTCCTGCTGCTACATACTCAGCTTCAGTTGAAGATAAAGTGACAATTTCTTGCTTTCTTGAACACCAACACACAGCTGCTCCACTTAGCAAACAAACATAGCCTGAAGTGCTCCTCCTGTCCTCCAGATCTCTAGCATAATCACTATCTGTGTAGACCACCAGCTCTTCTTTCTTCCTTTTGTTATACTTTAAACCATAGCATACAGTGCCTTTAATGTACCTTAAGACCCTTTTGGCTGCATAGTAGTGATCTTCTTTTGGCTTTGCCATGTACCTGGAAATTAAGCTGACCACATACATAATGTCTGGTCTAGTAACTGTAAGATACATAAGACTGCCAACCAGGCTTTTGTACAATGATTCATCAACCTCCTCCCCTGATCCTGCTCTAGTAAGCACAACTCCTGGCACCATAGGCAGATGAACAGGATTTGCTTCTTCCATGCCAAACCTCTTTAATACTTCATTTGCATACTTCTTTTGGCTTATCTCTATGGCATCTTCTGTTTGCTTGACTTCTACACCCAAAAAGTATCTCATTTGACCCAAGTCAGTCATACTAAACTCCTGTTTCATTGATTCCTTGAACTCTTCACAGATCACTTGATCACTTCCTGCATAAATCAGATCATCCACATACAAACTAACCATTAAGAACTTGCTTTGTACCTTCTTCATAAACAATGTGTGATCATGGTTGCTCTTCTGGAACCCTTCCTTCTTAAAGTAGGCCTCAATTCTGTGATACCAGGCTCTAGGAGCCTGTTTGAGCCCATATAATGCCTTCTTTAACTTGTACACCATTCCTTCTTTACCTTTCTTCACAAAACCCTCAGGTTGCTCAACATACACTGTCTCAGTTAGATCACCATGCAAGAAAGCACTCTTCACATCTAGTTGATACACTGTCCAGTTTCTTTTAGCTGCTATAGCCAAAAATAACCTGATAGTGTCCCATCTAGCAACAGGAGCAAAGACCTCATTGTAATCAACACCTTGTCTTTGTGCATAGCCCTTAACAACTAATCTGGCCTTGTATTTTTCAACTTCTCCCCTTTCATTTAACTTTGTCTTGTATAACCATTTTACCCCAATTGGCTTTACATCTGAAACAGCTTTCACTAGTTCCCAAGTTTGATTGCTTTTAATTGCTTCCATTTCAGTTTTCATGGCAGCTATCCATTTCTCTTCTTTTACAGCTTCTTCATAACTGATGGGATCATCTACTGAACTGTATAGGGCCATCATGTCTTCTTCAGCATAGTTAGTGTGATAATCTTTCATCCATGCAGGTTGTTTCTTGACCCTGCTGGAACCTTGTCTAATTGGAGAGACAACAGCTTCTTCATTATGCCCTTCTTCTGTTTCTTCATCTGAACTGGATTCCTCATTGTTTTGTGTAACTTCTTGCTCAGTAGTCTCATTCTCAGGATGAGAATCTATCTGCTCTTCTATTGTTTCAGTAGTTTCTTCTTCCTCAATAACCAACTCTTGATTCTTTCCTTGTGAACCATTCCAGTCCCACTTTCCTTCTTCATCAAAAATGACATCTCTACTTATCACCAGCTTCTTTGCAACAGGATCATAAAGTTTATAAGCCTTTGATTCTATGCTAACCCCAAGAAATATGCACTTATGACTCTTATCATCCAATTTGGTCCTTAACTGTTTTGGTATGTGTGCATAACCAATACAGCCAAAGACTCTAAAGTGACTCACACTTGGCTTCACTCCTGTCCACAACTCCTCAGGCACCCTTCTATCAAGACTTCTACTTAATGTTCTATTTAACACATGACAAGCCCACACAACTGCTTCTGCCCATAGGTTCTTAGGCAGATCCTTTTCTTTCAACAAGCACCTCACCATGTTTATTAGAGTTCTATTCCTCCTCTCAGCTACCCCATTCTGCTGAGGGGTATAAGCAGCAGTTAATTGCCTTTTAATTCCCTCTTTTTCACAAAAAACTCTAAATTCTTGTGAGGTAAACTCTCCACCCCTATCACTTCTTAAACACTTAAGACTAAGGCTAGTTTCTTTCTCAACTTCTGCCTTAAATTTCTTAAAACAATCAAGTGCTTCATTCTTAAAAACCAATAAATAAACCCAAGTCTTCCTAGTGTAATCATCAATAAACACTAGAACATACCTCTTTCCTCCTTGAGACATAGGATTGATTGGTCCATAAATGTCAGTATGGACCAGTTGCAGTCTTTCCACAGCATGCCATTTGGATCTCTTAGGTATTTCTACCCTATTTTGTTTACCAACAGTACACACCTCACACACCTTTGGCTTGTCAGCTACCTTTGGGAGACCATCTACCATGCTATTGTACTGCATGGTTCTGAGGGCTTTATGATTCACATGAGCAAACCTCCTATGCCATATCTCATTTCCAGTCGTGACTTGCATACACCTATATGGTTCTTCTTGAGCTGCAAAGATAGGAAACATCCTGTTCTTGGTTATCTTGGATGTCAAGATTAACCCCTTCACAGGATGATACATCTTTCCTATACCTTCATTGAATATGAAAGTAACTCCTTTCTCCTGTAATTGCCCAACACTGATGAGGTTTGAGGTCAACTCAGGTGTATAATACACCCTTGTAATGATCTGTGTCACCCCATCAACTGTCAGCCTCACATCACCTATTCCTTGCACATTCAATCTTTTGTCATTTCCTAGCTTAACTGAGTGTGTAAAACTCAGGTCAAGCTTTAGAAAATAACTCTTGTTCCCTGTCATATGATTAGAACATGCTGAGTCTAAAAACCAGACACTTCTATTACCTTCCCTTTGTGGATCAGTTGCAGCCAAGACAAGCTTTTCTTCTTATTTGTAAGCATCCTCATCAATTGTTGCCATCAGAACAAGTTCTTCATTCTCATCATACTCAGCATAGTTTGCTATTCTTTCTTCAGTGGGACATTCATATTGAAAGTGACCAAGTTTCTTACATGTATAGCACTCAATGGTGCTTTTGTCGAATGATGAACGTCCCCTTCCTCTACCTCTTCCTCTACCATAGCTTGATTTCCCACGGCCTCTTCCTCTGCCATAAGAATTGTCTTGTTCCACCTTAAGGACCTGTTCTTCATTGGACCCTTTCAACAGTTTTTGTTCATGAACAAGCAGTGAGCTTTGGAGCTCATCTACAGTCATGTCATCAAGATTCTTTGATTCTTCAATTGTGCAGACTACAAAATTAAAGTTCTCAGTAAGGGTCCTCAATACCTTTTCAACAATCTTCACATCATCCATGTCATCTCCACAGTTTCTCATATCATTGGCTACCACCATGACCCTGCCAAGATAATCATTCACTCCTTCTCCAGCCTTCATCTCTAGTGTCTCAAAGATTCTTCTCAATCTTTGTAGCTGTGCTCTTTTAACTCTAGCACTCCCTTGGTACTTGGTCTTCATAGCATCCCATATCTGCTTGGATGTCTCCTTCTTTGAGATGGTTTTCAGAATCGACTTGTCTATAGACTGAAACAAGTAATTCATAACCTTCTGGTCCTTCAGTTTGTTTTCATCAAAGTTCTTTCTCTGTATTGCTGTGGCTTGTTCTCCTGGCTGGATTTCTGCATACCCGTTCTCTACCACATTCCAACACTCCTTGGATTTGATGAGATTCTTCATAACCATACTCCAATGGTCATAATCACCATCAAACTTTGGAACATGGGTAGCCTGGAAACTACTTGACTCTTCTGTCATCTTGAACAGCAGTACGAACTCTCAACACTCTATTGGATCTCACTCAGCTCTCTAAGGATCTCACAATTGTGCTCTGATACCACTTGTAGTGACAAGTGCATATAGTAACACAATACTTTACTGAATTCGATAACTTCATTAATAAACAGCAAAGGCTTTATATAGCCATACAATTACAACGGTCATAACAAACTACTACTAGAAAACAGGAAATAAACTAAAGAACAGGAAGACTCAACAACTTGCATGACTTAGCCCAATTCCAACGTTAACATGCTAAAGAACCGGACTTTATTCAAACTACTAAGAATAATAAAAACTTCAAACATTTATTATGACTTCCATGCATGCATTTTCCACGTAGACCCCAATATCTTTTACTTAAAACAATTACTTTTTCACCAAAGATCCTAACATGTAGGAACGAATACAAACACTATAACACAACAAATATGTTTACAATTTAAACAACACATACAACCACTTTACAGTTTACACATGTGGATAGGTCCATTTCGAGGAATGACAAACCTGCAGAAAGTAGTACAACGACAAATGCAGCGTAAAAAACAAACCTGCAAAAACGAACACTCAGAATAAGAAAAGCATTAGGCAATAAACCACCATCAGCCAAGTTCACATCCTGTTATAGATTACAATACAAATCAACAACACAAAATTATACAACTGCGCACAAAAAAGGTATAAGCATGAAAATGAAACATGTATTTGACTAATAGGAAAAAAAAACAATAATCCGACAACAAATGGCAACAAAGAACACTACATCAAAAAAGAGCATCAAATTGTTATTACCGCATATAGTTAAATAAAAATCTAGCCATACACTCATATTGGTACATATCTACTCGGCTACTATGAAGTGGCTGGGTCTATGTGCCTACATCATCATTCACTGTAGTAACTACCACCAATACTACTTTCAACTTCTTTTCAAGCAAAGGCATATGCTTTATTTATTATTATTTTTTTCAAAGTTAGCAATAGGGCTGTTCACGAGCCGAGCCGAGCCGATCCGAACGAAGCTTTGCTCGTGCTTGGCTCATTTACAAACCGAACCGAGCGGAGCGGCTCGTTTACAATCGAGCCAAAAACCGAACGAGCATTCTTCGAGCACAAATTTTCCGAGCGAGCGTCGAGCGAGAATCGAGCGTAGAATAATATGGCCGATCATAAAATTGGGATGTTTCCTTCGATGTTTTCATTGTCGGGTGACAACTAACGTCGAAATGTCCAAGGATGAGGCTTAGATTGAGGCTGATGAGGTGATGAGCATACGTCAGAGAACAGTTGTTGCATTGTGACGTAGGTGTGGTATCAAGCGACAATTAGCGATTGACGACAAATAACATAAAGAAGTCAAGACTGTCACCTCATGGCTTATTGTTTTACTATTAAATCTAGTATTAATTTTTGTTTGCATATACTGAGTCAAATCCAATAGAATCTTATATATAAAGCCATAAATTTATCTGTAAATTGTGTGTATATTTATTATTAAATAAATAAAATTTGTATTCGAGCCGAACCGAGCCGAGCGTACCTTTGCTCATGCTTGGCTCATTTACAAACCGAACCGAGCCGATCTGCTCATATACAACTGAGCGAAAGATCGAGCGAGCATTTTTCGAGCATTTTCCGAACGAGCGACGAGCGATCCACGAGCGGCGAGCGATTTGAACAGCCCTAGTTAGCAATAGGGATGAGTTTTGGACGGTATCGGTACCGAACCGATACCGATCCCGACAATACCGATACCGAAAAGTTCAAAAAACCAATACCAATACCGAACACATACGGTACGGTACGGTACAGCTCGGTTCGGTATTGGTTCGGTACGGTATCGGGATCGGGGCGGGACGGGATCGGTATTCGGCCTTGTATGCTCATCCCTAGTTAGCAACTTAGTTCAAACAACTTTAAGGTATGTACCGAAAACATCTAAATATTTCCTTCTTATTTTCTATTTTCTAGTTTGTATGTCATAAAGTAATTGTTTACTATAAGAAAGTAATTATAGACTACCACCCTCGGTTTAATTTACAGAACGGTTAATAGTTGCCAAATATTTTTTTGGGCTTGATGAAAACAATTGAAGCCAAATATACAAATCAACATGTCACCCAATTACAACACCAGAAGCCGTAAAAAACATATATAAGAAGCAAAATGCAACATATGCAACATACAACCCAAAACATTTCATTAAACAACTGGCAGGCAACAACTCATCCCTCCAAATCATCCGAATAACAAAGAAATCACAATATAAAAAACATTATTCAAGTAACACCCAAGTAGTAAAATACGGTTTAAGATGTAAATTGCTTTAGAAGTTGAACAAAAGAATGTGATGATGGGACCATTAAAAACAAAAATAAAGACAACAACAAAAGGCAAGCTGGAAAGAAAACACACCAATCGCCGTGCAGTGGCGTATCCAGGACGGATTTCCAGGGGGTTCCTTTCGTAGATTTTCAATGATTTTCACTAATTTTTTGAAATTTTCCACTAAATTTTTCAATTTTTTCCAAACCGAGGGGGTTCCTGGGAACCCCCTAAAAGCCCCTAGATCCGCCCCTGTCGCCGTGTCTCGCCGTCGCGCCGCTATTAGATCTGGCCTCAAACTCATAAGCTGCCGCTTCTAAAGTCAATCATCAGGCACCGTCACTAGTACACATATGATCAAAAGATGCAAATGGCAAAAACTATAAGGTGCGGTTCACTATCTCAACCGCATCTTATAGACTTATTTTAAAAAAAACAACACCAAAAGATGCGTTTCTTCACACAATCCCATCTTATACATTATATTGGAAAAAGAGTTGCACCTAGAGATGCGGTTTTACTCACAACCGCATCTTATGCATTACATGAAAAAGCACCAGCGCCAAGAGATGCGGTTCCCACAACCGCATCTTATGCTCAAATGGATATATTTAAAAAATTTATTTTCTTCTTCCTTCATTACCTACAATAATAAAGTTTTAATTATATAAAGGGTAAACGTGGTGTGTAACTAACAGGGCCGACCCTTAAGGGTGCGGGGAGGACTCCCGGCCCGGGCACATTGACCCTCTGACAATCCAAGTTTTCTTAACAGTGAATTAAAGAAGAAAATGAAATGGTTTGAGAAAAAAAATTGCATGTTTATTAATGAGTGTAGGACTAAAGAGGATGAAGAAGATGAAATGAAAAGGGCTCACACTTAGGGTATGTTTGGCAAGAAGTTTTGAAGAAAAAGCTCATACTCAATACAAAGTTTTGTTTGGTTGAAGGAGCTTGAAACTTTTAGATTAGGAGAAAAAGTTTTATATTGAAAAGCTACTAGTACTAGCGTTATAAAAAAAACTCCTAGTAACTACAAGCTTTTAGTGAGTAAATGAAACAAATACCCATTCTATCATGAAAAATAAAAAAACATGCATACAAGTTTTTAGTTAATGTCCATTGGTCATTTTATAAATTTTATTTAAAACTTCAGCTATTTTGCCAAACACCAAAATATATTTAAAAAGCTACAGCAACAGCCACCAGCTTCTAGCCTCCAGCTACCAGCTACTTTTACCAAACATACCCTTAGTTGTTTTTGCTTTTTACTGGTTTTTTTTTTTTTTTTTTTTTTTTTGACTTCCTTTTTAAATTTTATTTTTGTTATGAGGTAAAAAAAAATTTAATTGTCAAACTTTCACCCGTTTATATTTTCACCCTTTGTGGAATTCGAACTCATAACCTCCCCCAAGAGGATATTTTTCCTCTATCGTTAGTCCCGGTAGTACTAAAGCTAAGGGGCACAATTTTTATAGTTTAGTCCCGGCACTTGAATTTTCAGGGGCGGCCCTGATAACTAACCATACATGGATAGATATACCTTTAAAACAAAATATTCTTAATTTTAAAATTGAATTATATAAATGGTATACGTGGTCAATACATAAACATCTTAGTTTTATAAGAGATGCTTTGACTTTAACCTTTTGCCTTTGGTCAATACTTTTAGGTTAGTGACACTTGTTCAAGATCCTTTTTTTCAAGAATTATTTGAACGTTGGGCATGAAAAAGTCCATAAAGGCGGCCGCATTTTTTTCTAATTAGTTACTTTCTTCATTAAATAATTCTAAAGCTTTTTTTTTTAAGTAAAAGAAGTC
The DNA here is from genome assembly GCA_030844895.1 of Ambrosia x helenae. NCBI lineage: Eukaryota > Viridiplantae > Streptophyta > Magnoliopsida > Asterales > Asteraceae > Ambrosia > Ambrosia x helenae. The sequence goes on along the minus strand of JAUTDX010007100.1, from coordinate 269,056 downwards.
TAAAGCTTTTTTTTTTTTTAAGTAAAAGAAGTCTAAAGTTATGAAAGAGTAAACAGAGCGTTTCTTGTGTTATCTTCTGATAGCTTTAATTTGATGCATTTCATTAAGCAAAACGATTTCTCATCCCAAAATTTTAAGAGAAGCCTAATCTTTTTCTTTTCTAACATACAAAAATCGACCGTGTTCTTCCCGCAAACTCATCTTCTACACACGAAAACGATTGGTATAAAGTGTTTGTGAGTTTGATCATTTTCTCCCGAGCTCAAGCAACTCATCCTTTGTTTCGTTATTTATCGTTTGTTTTGTGTATCTGTCACAGAGAGAACGAGTCAATTGGATATAGAGAACGAGTCAATTGGATATCCATTCGCGTCTGGTAACATCTCTTTGCACAATTGATTATTTTGTTGATTTAGGTCACATAAAGAATAATTGTTTGATTAGTGGCCACTTGAATATTACTTTGCTCTCCCTAAATTCCTAATTACGATGTACTCTGGTGTGCTTTTTGTAATTTAGACATGGCAAGGGATGTTTATGATCTTGCACAATTCAGAACTTAAGAGTTTTGAATCTCAATTTCTTTTTCAAGATTTTGACTCTTAAACTCCAATTTACGAACCTTGTTTGATACTGTGTTGTTGAATTCATCTTTCACCTAATAAAGTTTATTATTCCAAGTTTTTCGGTTTTTCCAAGCGTATCAGTGTTTTTTTTTTTTTTTTTTTTTTTTTTTTTTTTTTTTTTTTTTTTTTGAGTTGTTTCATGTAAGTTACTATGATCTTCTTTTTTTATTATTTTTAAATAATCATCACTATTTTGGCATATACATCAATTATAGAAAATCACATAAATAAAATTAATCTTGTTGAATATTTTAGTTGTCAGACCATATATATTTATTTTTAAAATAAATATATATTCATCTATGCTAAGCTTTAAAAAGTGACAAGGACACATTCAAGAAGTCTTAATCATGGTTTTGAAAACCGGACCGGACCGGCCGGTCGGACCGGGCTCCGGGGCCTGGACCGGTCCGGTTCGGGTGTTCGGACCGCTGGTGCAGTGAACCGGCTTCGGACCGGTGAACCGGCCGGTCGAACCGGAAAACCGGGAGGTCGGACCGGAAAACCGGGAGGTTGGACCGGTTTTTTGTATTTTTTTTATTTTTTTTTAATTTTTTTTGTTTTTTGGCCGGTTCGTTGGACCGGTCGGACCGGTTGGACCGGTGAACCGGCCGGGGGTCCGGTTCGACGTCCGGTCCGGTTCTGAAAACCTTGGTCTTAACATATGTAGTGATTGTTGTTTTGGTTTTTGAATTGCCGATAAGAAATAATTTAAATTGTGAATAATGATTGAGAATTTTATCAACCAAGATTTTTTATGGAAACTACTGAAAAAAACTCTTTAAATCCAACAATTCGGTACTACATACCAAAATATGGTACTTGGGAAAAAATCTCCTCCATACTAATTATTGTGTACATTTTTGAATTTGATTGTCTTCTATGTCATAAATGTTTATATATTTATGAATATTTGTATGTATGATATGTGTGTATATATGTAAATTATATTTCAGATGGATCGTGAAAATTGGATGTATAAAACTTCACGATTATCAGAAATTTATACATTGGGTGTTAGAAGTTTTATTACGACTGCCGAAGCAAATCGCGTGAATAAAGGAAGTCGATCAATTTGTTGTCCTTGTTCAAAATGTGAAAACTTTAAATATTACACGGGTACCGATGAAATAGAGTTACATTTGTTCGAAAATGGTTTTATGGCCGGATACAATTGTTGGTCAAGGCATGGAGAATCACTAGTTGATTTTAGCACGTCGTCGACTACTTTACACATTAATGATAGTACATACAACAACGACTCAGTACACCCTGATGATGATGACGACGACTCAAATGGCCCCAATGACAACTTGAATGAAATGTTCCATGACATGGAGACTAATATGGGTGATGACGAAAAAGAAAATTTACAACACCTATTTGAAGATGCAGAAAAACCATTATATGCAGGTTCTAAATTTCAGAAATTTGATGCTTTGTTGAAGTTGTTTAACTTAAAGTCGAAGAATGGATGGAGCGATAAGAGTTTCACAGAACTATTAGTGCTTTTGCATAATATGCTTCCGGAAGACAACGAATTACCAATTTCGACATACCAAGCAAAAAAGCTAATGTGTCCAATGGGATTGGAAGTTGAAAGAATACATGCATGTCCAAATAATTGTATGTTGTATAGAAATCAATATGCAAATGAACATGCATGTGTTAAGTGCGGTGCATCGAGGTATAAGCGGAAAAAAGATTCAGACAAAGTTGACGATGATGTGATAAAAAATGGACCGCCGGCTAAAATTTTGTGGTATCTCCCCATAATACCGAGACTGAAAAGGTTATTTTCAAATGAAGAAGAAGCAAAATTATTACGTTGGCATTCAGATGAACGTATAATTGATGAAAAACTAAGACATGTGGCGGATTCTCCTCAGTGGAGAACCATTGATAACAAGTATCCAGAGTTCGGGAGGGAGGCGAGAAACATACGGTTTGGGCTTAGTTCAGATGGGATCAATCCGTTCGGGAACATGAGCACTCGTCATAGTACATGGCCGGTTCTTTTATGCATCTACAATCTTCCACCGTGGTTATGCATGAAAAGAAAATACATTATGATGTCATTGTTGATTCAGGGTCCGAGACAACCTGGTAATAATATTGATGTGTATTTGTCTCCTTTGATTGATGACCTAAAAACTCTGTGGGATTCAGGTGTAGACGTATACGACGCATATAAGAAAGAACACTTTCAACTGCGTGCCATGATCTTCTGTACTATAAATGATTTTCCAGCATATGGTAACTTGTCAGGATACAGCACGAAGGGTAAAAAAGCGTGTCCTGTTTGTGAAGATGATACAAACTCAATATGGTTAAAAAATTGCAAAAAAACTGTATACATGGGACATCGAAGATTCCTTCCGAAAGGTCACAAATTAAGGAAGAAAAAAGATGAGTTTAATGGAGAGATTGAGGACGGAACGATCAGGACACGATTCGATGCATTTTCACGAGTTGAAAATCTAACTAGTGTGTTGGGAAAAAGATCTCGTGTTGAGGAAGGAATTAACTGGAAAAGAAAGTCAATCTTTTGGGATTTACCTTACTGGAGACATTTAGATGTTCGACATTGTCTAGATGTGATGCATATAGAAAAAAATGTATGCGAAAGCTTGATAGGCTTACTGTTAAATATTCCTGGTAAAACTAAAGATGGGATTAATGTCCGAAAAGACATGGTACTTTTGAATATACGTAAAGATCTTGCTCCGGAACAAAGAGGCGACCGCATTTATCTGCCACCTGCTTGTTATAATACAACAAAAGAAGAAAAAAGACAGTTTTGTCAATGTTTACATGAAATTAAGGTTCCATCAGCTTATTCAGCAAACATTAAAAGACTGGTGTCGATCAAAGATTCTAAATTGATTGGAATGAAGTCTCATGATTGTCATGTTTTGATGACACATATGATTCCTATCGCAATCCGTGGATTGTTACCAGATAACGTTCGACATACAATTATAAAGCTTTGTTTGTTTTTTAACAACATTCACTCAAAGGTTATTGACAAAGAAGACTTGGATCAATGGCAAAAGGACATTTATGTCACCCTTTGTGAACTAGAAATGTATTTTCCACCATCATTTTTTGATGTAATGGTTCACTTAATATCTCATATCGTTCAAGAGATTAAAGCTTGTGGTCCTGTATTTCTACGATACATGTACCCTTTTGAGAGATATATGGGTGTATTGAAAGGTTTTGTGAGAAACTTTAATCGACCAGAAGGCAGTATTATTGAAGGTTATACTTCTGAAGAGGTGATTGAGTTCTGCCAAGGTAATGCTATTAATAATATCTAATAATATTATAAAATATATACATACATTAGTGTTAAGTTACAATATATTAATTTGTTTTTTTTCATAGGCTATATGGATGGTGGCGACAGTGTTGGTGTTCCTAAAACTCGTCATTCGGATCGACTTGAGGGTCGGGCAGTAATTGGTATGAAACCAATCATGCCATTACATAAAGATAGACAAGATGCACATTTAGTGGTCCTAAAACACATGACATGCCTTGCTCCGTATGTTAATGAACACATGGACATGTTACGATCGACATACCCAGGTAAAGATGATATATGGTACATAAACACTCAAAACAAAGAGTTATCGAAGTGGATGGAAAGGAGGGTTGCAGAAACTAATGTTAATGAAACTGTGAAAAGGTTAGGAGAGGGTCCAAAGTGTATAGTTGAATCTTCTCAAGGGTACGACATTAATGGCTATACGTTTTACACAAGTGTTCAAGATAAAAAAAGTGTCGTGCAAAATAGTGGAGTTACAATAATAGCATCAACGACCGAGTTCAACAGACGGCGTCATGATACAATGATAAAAATCGCCAAAAATTCTTATTATGGTGTCATACAAGAAATTTGGGAGTTGGACTATTATGATTTCACTATTCCTTTGTTCAAATGTAAGTGGGTGAATAACAGTACAGGTGTTCAAGTTGACAAATATGGTTTTACACTTGTCGATCTTACAACTGATGGCTATAAATCTGAACCATTCGTTCTGGCAAAGCATGTCAAACAAGTTTTCTATGTCAAAGACCCGAGCAAACCAAGATACCACATTGTCTTGCAAGGTAAACGACGTATTCTTGGTGTTGATAATGTAATTAACGAGGAGGAATACGACCACTTTGATGATCTACCACCATTTTCGGTTGGTATTGAACCGGGTAATCACGACAACATTAAGCGCACCACATACGTACGTGATGACACTGATGGAATTTATGTTGAAGGTTTGATATAGTCGATACGTTAATATAATGTATGCATATTCTTAATTTAATATCTGATTTATTAATATAATTTTTTATGCAGGATAATGAAAATAATGAAGATAAAAAAAAGATGTGTTTGGTTATTTCTGTTTGGAGACATTGTCGATTTCTTATGGTGTCATTTGAAACTTTTTTACAGGTACTTTATTAGTTTTTTTATGTTTAATAAGCCGTGTTTTGAGTGAATTGAATTGATATCGTTTAATAATTATATACTTTTAGCATAACTTAAATGGAGAAGCTGTATTTTATATAAGAAAATGATTATAAAGATGTCACATTACTTTGCACAATTGTCTAAAATTATCGTATAAATAAATACCATGTTACTCTGTATTTTACAAACAATTTCATTAGTCTGTAAGTTGCTGTTGTATACTAGGGATGAGCAAATGGTACCGGGTATCGGTACCGAACCGGTACCGAATCAATTTCGGTATCACTACCGGTACCCACATTTTTGGTTTTCGGTACCGGTACCGGTTCGATACCCACGTTTTTTATTTTTACGTTCAAATACCGATACTGGTACCCACTTTTGAGAAATTTTAGTACCGGACCGATACCATGTTCATTTCTACTATATACTATATATAGTAACTTTAAATATAACTAAATTCTTTTACCACTAATCCATTTATTATGAAGATATTTACGAAATTTAAAATTCAAAGATTCAAATATTATAAAAAGAATAGAGCGTTAAGTTGCCCACAGTAAAACTAAAAGTGGTATCTGGTATTTTTGTTTTCCTTTTCTATCCTCCTTTCTCATTATCATTTATCACCATAGCTTCATCTTTTATATTGTTAAAGTTAAAGATTACTATTGCAAAGTTGTAGGTCCCTAAACACCTCCACCTCATATGTCACAGCCACCACAGTCGGTACAGGCGTTGGCGGCCCGTTGGCCGCCTTAGTCACTGAGTTCCATAACTTTATCTCTCTAAAAAACCAAACAACGCCACCCTCCTCGCATCGCATCTCAATTAGCTCACCTCCACCTACAACCACTGCCTCTCTCTTCTCTTTAGACATGGTAAGAAGAAGGTGGTTCAAAATTAAGGCCATGTACCAAATTAAATCCCTAAAAAGATGTTGGATCAGTGGTTTTTGGGAGGTAGATTTGGAGGTGCAGAATGGGGGTGTCATGTAAATGGATTAGTATGAGGGCTGTCATCACATCTTCATCAATTACAATATAATCTCAGTTGTAATGTGAGCAAGGTAAGACCAACATACCTCTAAAAACAATCATAATTACGTACCTACCACTTTAGTGTTCAACTTACAAGTCTATTAAATGTATAATATAATAAAATTCATGCTTGAAAATTTTAGTATGGTATTTTAAATAAAGTTATGATAAAAATATGTTACAGGAAAAAACTTAAGAGTAAAAAATTAAAAAAACATAAACTCCCCCAAATTAAACCAGCTTGTTTTGATAACCCGCCAGTTGCCCAAAAGTTTCCCCCCATAACTCACCCTAGCGGTTCTTTCCCCCCAAATTAAACCCCATTACACTATCAACAGCTCATAACTGTCGACCATTACCATCTCCACCGTCCAGCAGAACGACGACAAACCACCATCTCCGCCGACCAGCCACCATCTCAAACCGTTACCGTCACCATCTCAGTTCTACTCTGAAGGTGATGATAACCCTACCTTTCTTTTTTGATAAATTTCATTATTTATATGTTTGGGTCTGTATGTAATTTGATGTGGTTGAGGATATAAAAATTGAATGTGGTCCAGATCTCCTTTCAATGTATTGCACGTGTAGTTTGTCGGATTATGATTACTTGTGGGTTCCATGGTTCTTGTCATTATTTATTCATTTGCCATTGAGGAAAAACTAGAAAAAGTCTCGATGGACCTTAATAGATCAACAGTAGAGACTATTTAACTACAGAGTCAATAACAAACAATCTTTCACTAGATCCCTCTCAATTAATGCTGTTGTTTTTGTCATTATTAATAATAAACAAGTTAATTATCTTACTATGTCACATATACTGGACTTTTTAATTTTTCATGTAAATGTTAATATCTATAGTCGATAACATATCTTTTTAGATATCATTAGTATAATCAAAGAACTCACCTTTGCTTCATCGGCCGACCCTCAATATAAACAGAAATCCATTGTGTAGTAGGACTATCTAATTGTACTTAGTATGTATATGTGCATTATTTGATCTTTTAAGTTGAATAGCTCTAGTTAACTTTTTTCGTATGTATGTAAACCATAGGTATGACAAAAAAAGACTCCCAAGGACAAGAAAAGAAAAAGGCCAAACGTGGGATTGCTTCTTTTTCAAAGAAGATACCGGAGGACAAAAGACATATTAATTTCGATAAAGACAATGTGCCGTTTGGTCCCTTGCTTACACGATTAAGGTCATGGTATGGAATGATGGTACAACACACCTTTCCAATTCATATTCAGATGCACAAATTCGAGGACAAATATTTTGATGCATTATGGTTAGAAACAAAGGTATGTTTTACTTAGTGTTTTGTAATACTCATAAATTATTAATTATTAATTTTACTTAGTGTTTTGTAAAATTTAGAAATACTGGAAGATTCAGACCGAGGCCCCGAAAGAGTATATGAAGAAGTGGGCTACAAGACTTGGCACAAACTTTAGATCTAAGCTTGTTAGAGAATATGTAAATACAGAACTAGATGCTTGTGATCAGTTTCCATTTATTGACCCTGATCATTGGGAGGAATTTGTTAAACAAAAAACTAGCAAAGAATTTAAGGTATGATTGAATTGCTTATTATTATTATTATTATGTTTGAATTGTTTTCAGCGCCGTTACAGCGTTTCAGCGCCTTTCAGACGCTGCTGTTACAGCATTTCAGCGTTGTTTCAGCATTTCAGCGCCATTTCAGCTGTTACAGCTGCACTGCTGCTGTAATGTGCAGCATTAAAGCGGGCTTGCGCTTCATTTGTCTGTTGTGTGCAGCTGTTGTTGAGTCCACAGTAATGTACGTGGCTTGCGCTTGATTTGGCGACCAAATCTTTTTAAGTACTTTGTTTGTGTAGAATGGTTTTTGGGAACTTTTATTTAGTTAATTTACTTATATACCGGTTGTTAGTATGATAAATTTCATTATTATGTGTTCATGTTTGCAAGTAATTATTAACATTTGGTTATTTGTGTGAAGGTGAAAAGCGCGAAAGCAAAAGCGAGTGCTGCCAAGAGAAAACATGTACCCCGTGTAGGACGTAGTGGGTGGAGTGGTAGGAAATTAAAACAAAAGTATATATGGCCTCAACTTGAATCTAGATACAAAGAATTTAAAAGTTTAGGAAACCCACGTTCCAAGTTGTACTTATGCGGTAGGGCCAAACTTAACAAAGAAACCAAGTTTTACGAACTTGATGATGATTCGTTTGAAGAGGCACGTGATTTGGTAAATGATTGTTTTATCTAATTGCATAGTTTTTTTTTTTTTTTTAATTATAGACTATTGTTTTAACAAATGTTTTTTTTATAGCTTGAAGAAGAGAAAAATATGAAAGCGGATGGGAGTTATTATGAAAATAAAGATGACCCGCTAGTTCGAGTTCTTGGACCGGAGCATGGTGGGCGATCACGGACGGTGTCTGGGATCATAGGTAATGACTATGTGCGCGTGTGTGTCTATATATATCATGAGTTGTTGAATATATTTATAGAATTTGATTGAGTTGTCATATTGAGTTTATAGGTTATACTAAGGTTAACGGAGGGTTATTTCAAAATGTGAACCACGATGGACGGGTTGACTATCCACTTAATTTTTGTGGCCCCAGCTATGTGTCTGATGGAGCGGTCGACTATCCACCTATAAAGGTAATATATATATATATATATATATATATATATATAGTTTTCTAAATAAAACTGTTATTTACACATATTACGAATGTTAAATGGTTTTGCAGAGTCACACCAAATGTGAGATGTTAATAAGTGTGGCTGATAAGCTAGTGAAGGTGGCTAACGGTGAGGCATGGCCGAGCACGTCAACGGACATACATTGTAGCCCAATAGCAGAGGGTTGTATCAAGGTTACAGTGGATGATATTGTTGACGCACGTAAGAAGTTGGATCTCTATAATGTCACAAAAACGAGTGAAGTTGCAGTGGTTGAAGATCTGGTTCATCAGATTGTTCAGTGGCCACGATATGCAATAAGGGTATATCTTTTTATTTATATATTATAGTATATTTACTAGATCAATATTTACTACAATATATTCTTTTTGTAAAATTGTAGCTTTTGAACCAAGGGACGCCTAGCAAGCCAGCTAGTGCCCCGAGAGTGGACTCGAGTCGTGGTTCACAGAGTTTTAGAGATGATTCGCCAGAAATACACAATGATGACACAACGATCGCTTCATCTTATTTTCCACAATTGGTAGTCTACCCATTTACTCTTATATTTTGTTAATTTAGTTTGAGATGTTAGTGTTAAAAAAATTTGTTTGTTATTTTAGGTTGATGAAGAAAATTACCAACTTCCACTTCAAATGGAAAATCAAGAACATTTTGATGGCGGTTTTCTTAATATGGCTAGTCTTCTAAAACCTGTTTATATAACAGTCCATATATACATGTATATTTTTTGTATAATAATGTTTTTATAATTGTTTTCAGTTATTATCTATGGGGCAACAACAAACTGCTACAAATGCTCCTGTACGGGTACCAGAACCTGAACTCGAACCCTTACCCGTTCGCAAACCCAAACCCAAACCCAAACCCAAACCTAAAACCAAAACCAAAACCAAACCCGCACCTGTACCTGTCCCGAAACACGTACCCAAACCCATCGAACCACAAATAACACTCATAAATGGTTCCGAATACGATACATGGGATGATGCCGGATTGAATCTGGCCTTGGAGAAAGTACGGAAGAAAACCGGTCTCATTCGAGTCATGTTTGATCAACTACATGAAGTCGTTGGGACACGCCGTCAGATTTGTACGTCTTCACCACAAGGGATGTATCCCAAATCGGTTACAAATCTAATCGCATATTCGGAGTTGTTAAGGTTATTTTCAAGGGACTGGCTTGATGTCAGCGTATTACATACGTTTGCGATGTAAGTTTTTATTATTGTTTTAATATGGTATAATAATATTTTTAAATATAGTTTATTTTACTAACTTTATCATATGTATGTGTATATATATAAGGTATTTTTTTCTGTCGCCCAACTCTAAATGTGCATTCCTTCATCCGGAGCTCATTAATGGTTCAAAATGCGTAAGAGAACCGGAGGCTGTGATTAAACACATCAAGGAAATACACAAGTATCATGACAACAAAAGATATTTTCTTGCACCATATAATGCTAGGTAATATATACTTTTCCAATATACATACACATATATATACATAATATTGTTCTATAACTTTTATTGTTTAGCGATCACTGGACTCTTCTAATATTTGAACCGAGCACCGCAAGCGCATATATTGTTGATTCTCAGAAAAAGGAAAAGAGCAAGAGCAGTTATGCCATTTCCTCTCTAATTGCTAGAGGTTTCGAGAGAGAATTTAACTGGACAATGACAAATGTATGTTTTCTACTTTTATATAATTGTGTTTTTTTTTATGTATTTAAAATAATTAATTGTGAAATAAATGCAGTGCTACCAACAAGCAGACGGCTGGGAATGCGGGTTTATGGTTATTAAACATATGCAGGAGTTTGTTGATATTATTCAACATGATTTTATTAATACAGTAAGTGTTTAATGCATACAAGTATCAACGTTTCTATTTATTTGTATACATTGGGGATCATTGTACAAGGAGGTTTGGGGGGTTTGGAAAAGGGATTTAATTATGGGGATTGAAACACTAGAATGGAAGACAGAAGCCTAACCATACCGGATCACGTTTTTGAGTGGGATATCTTGTTTGTACATTGTCTGGTTGTTTTTGTTTTTGGCTTGGTGGATGTTGCTAGCTACTTGCTAGTGTTTTTGGTGATAATAATATTGGCGTTTTTTTTTGGCCGTTCATACATTTAGGTACTTTGTTTTTTTTTTTCCAGGTATGGAATACGGAAGACATTACATCGCATGAGGAAATTGATTTTATGGTCGTAGAATTAATGACGCTTTGGATTAAGAAGGTGTTTGGTAGTCGGTCATGAACTTTGTAAAGGCGTCATAAGGTTAGCTTAAATTCTACCATTTAATGTTCATTTATATGTAACGGGTCAACTAAATATGTATAATTATGTGTTTTTGTTTTTGTTTTTGTGTGTGTGTGTGTATGGGTCAACCGAACCAATGTGTATGCATGTATGATAATATTTTAACATCCGAATATAAAGATTGCATTTTAAACATATAGGCACTTGTGTATATTTTTTAATCTACATTTTTATTAATGTAACATAATGTTTTTTCAGGCAATTTCTACAATTCCGGTTGCAAGTATTAATTGAAGACGTTGGTTTAGGTTGAAAGTATGAAGATGTCGGTTCAGATAGTTATTGTATATGACTTTCATCCTTAGACATATATGTATTTGTGTTACCTTGAAACTTTTGTAACTCATATATTTGGTTTATTCATATTGGTTTTAATTTGATTTTGTATATGATTTTCATTTTTTTGGTATATATATTTGTATATATTGGGAAATTTTAATAAAATTTCCTGGAAACTGAAAAAAATAAAAGAAATCATTTTTTGGCTTAAAATACCAAAAGATGCGGTTGATACCCGCATCTTTAAACATTTTGGTTGCTAAAATTAAAAGCAAGAGATGCGGTTCTTTTGTCAAAAAATGAGGTTAAAACTAAAAGATAAGAGATGCGGTTGCTTGGTCTAAAGGTGCGGTTCCTTAAACCCGCATCTTTTGAATGTTGCCTTTTGATGCTTGGCTATAAGATGCGGGTCTAAAACCGCATCTTTTAGCTTAAATCACCGCATCTTTTGGTCTTTTGTGTATTTAAAAAAACGAAAGAAAACAAACATGCAGTCCATAACTAAACGGCGTCAGGTATAATGTATGCATCAGTACCATAACAAAAGGAAGAGGAAAAAAATTTTTTGCCTTTGAAACAAGGTTTTCAGAACCGGATCACACCCGAACCGGACCGGTCCAGGCCTCGGAGCCCGGTCCGACCGGCCGGTCCGGTTTTCAAAACCATGCTTTGAAACAAAGGATTTATAAAGGGCAACAGAATTAAGTGGAACTGTGACTAAGCTAAGCTTATACGTGGCATGACTAACAGCTAAACAGCTGTTAACCCACTTGTTTTGGTTTTTTTTGTTTTTAAAACTGCTTTAAAAAACTTTGGTAAAGTTCAGACCCTTGAAGGATTCGAACCGGCCCAACACACCTCACACAACATCGACCTAACCAACTGCACAACACAGTCAATTGTTACAATTATCAATCAGGTTACTATATAACATCTTCAAAAAAGATACCATGCACTATTATGGGCATTAGGATTTAAACATATAGGATAATACCATTTTATTGATTTTAAAGGTTGCGCGTGATATTCAGTACACATAAAAGATACACATATGAGAAAAGTAAATAGACAATTGGTGATATTAAAAACTAGTAATAATAACATAATATTGATTTTAACTCTTGTGTGTGACATATAAAAAAAATTCACATTATAAGAAAAAGTAAATAGAAAATAAGCATATAGTGTAAATGTCATGTTTTTTTTAAACAAAAATGCTTCATTAAAAACGAGTAAATGTCATGTTAAAGTAATGAATGTTTCCTTAAGTTCTTTTTTTTAAAGCAAAAATAAATAAATAAATAAAAATGTTCAAAAAATAAATAAATAAATAAATACTTGTAACACCCCAACCGATGGCAGAAACATCGAGGTGTCACGTAAGAATGAGTATACAGTAGCACATGGTATTCAAGTTTTAATTGAAATTTATTTAAAGTGCAAATATCCAAAATTGAAAGTACATAATAAGTCTTGAATGAAATTCTAATACATCAAATCATCAAATAAAGCATAAACTTCAATTTGTCTCCTCATGCTAACTCTCTAGACTTCAAGCATCATTATTTCCTGTTGAGTTGTAAAAATGGGGGGGGGGGGGGGTCAACTAGAAGTTGGTGAGAATACATAAGCCATGTCAAGCAATTAAGTTTAAGAATAAAAGTTTAGCAATTCATATGTCTATCGTAAGTTTAAGTCTACATGCATAAACATGAAATGTTGAATCGACATAATCAAACCTCCGACTAGTTTAGGTCCATCCCGTCATCCACGGTTCACCTTAATAATATGTTGGAACGATAACAATCACCCGCGCTCCCCATAAAAGATGGTCAACGAATCTAGGTGGGATTGTCAATCCAATAGATCTATTATTGAGTATCGCCGGCTTGGCCATAGCTAATGATTATGTATTGTTGAAACTTGTTGAATCTATTGTTGTTGTCTAAATCATGAGGCATTAAAGTTTACAACTAGACATGTATGTAGAATTGCTTAAGTATAATGTTGCAAATATAAAGAATTGCATAAACATGGTTACGTAAACTCACATTGGCTAAGGTGAATTATCCTCTAAGTGTTGTGAATGTATGCGAGGCGAATCCCAAAGACTCAACAACGTAGCTAGTCCAAATTAAAGAAATAAAAAAAACGAAAAAGAAAGAATACCAAGCTTCCAATTCGCCAATTACAAGAGCTTATAATCAAAGCTTCAATTGTAGAAGTAATAGACTGTAGAAGAAAGGTATGAGGGAAAGTTTAATCGGATTGAAACAATCGATTTAGAGGTGCCAAGTATAATGGTCATAGGTGAGTTTTTATACTTGTTTTGGATTCAATTAGCCATTAAAATTGGTCAACACCATAAAGTAAGGTTTTATGATGAATTGACTATTTGACTAAGACTTTGACTGTTTGACTAAGACTTTGACTAGGACTTTGACTGTTTGACTCAAGGCTTTATTTTGAAATGAATTTATATCTTCCTTGTTTGAGATTATAAATGTAATTGGAAAAATGATTAGCTTTAAATAAGAAATGAAAAAAATCATTAGTTTGAAAAAAAAAACAAAAAAAAAACACTGTCTTATAAAATGACGATTTTATAAATAAAATTAGGATAGGACATATGTCATGATTGAAGATTTTTTTTTTTTTTTTTTTTAAGTACAATGATAAAAGGAACTTAAAAAATAGAGTGCACGGATAAAGATAAGAATACTTAGAAATAAATTAGACTTTATATCATGGATCGGGAAATACTTTAATGCAAAATAAATGGGAAAATTCGTGAGGTTACAGTCTCCCCTACTTTTAGAAACTTCGTCCCGAAGTTATAAAAAAAAACATCGGGTTGACAGTGATTGGGTAGAAATTAGGGCAACTGTGGTTTGGAAAATTTGTGTTAAGACATGACATGAATTTATAGGTAACAGAATAAACTATTTCGAATAATTTGGTAAGAGGTTTGATAGATGTGAGTTTTAAGGGTTGGATTAGGTTCGTCTAAAATAGCGAGGAGAATAAGAATCTAGCAAAACACTAAACTTTAAGTTTTAGGAATCTTAAAAAGAAATGCATGAGTTAATTGACTATAGAAATACTAAACAGATAACTAGAGTTTATAATTGGTTATTTACCAAAAACCTTGATAGAATTTCACACTACCTTAACGTACCTGTAAATTCATGATTACGTTCCGGACCGTAATCACCAATTTACCTTACATTAGGGTTTTGTGTCCTTCTATGACTCTAAACACACATGTAAGTAATGCAAAATAACCTTGTGATTGAATCGTATACAATGTATCCAAAAATGAGTCCAACTGTTGAGCAGGAAAAAGACTTCTACCAGTCAGTGAGTAAGAACCTCTACCGATTGTTGAGCAGGTGCGATAGCCTCTACCAGTCGTTGAGCAGGTTGTAGGGCCTCTACCGACTGTTGAGCAGGCATGATGACCTCTACCAATCGTTGAGTAGGTTATTTGGTACTCTACTAACTGTTGAGCAAGTACTTCATCCTCTATCAGTTGTTTGATTAAGTGCACCAATTATTACACACATGAATTGCAAATTGATAATATGTACATATAAGCAATCAAGTATATAGCATACGAGTTGTAAATAAAGTTGCCCTAGACAAGGTTAATGACTCTAGTGTGTGTCTATAGCAGATAGTTTATATTCATGACTAAATGTTCAAATATGGTAGGTAATCGAATCCTCATGTATAACTAAGGATTAAGTTTGATGCAACACAGTCAAGTTTCAATAGTTTGGTTATCATGGGTAACTAGCTCATGTTTGAGAAGGTAAAGGATATGAATTTAGTTCTTGAGAGGATGATAAAGAATCTCGGAGTAGAATCAAGGTTGCGAGAGATAGGGAATGTGAAAATAGTTAGTAAAATGTTTATTTTATAGGTTTTCAAAGAGGCATAAACGATAAGGAGATTATTTAGCAGTGTAAATCGTGAAGTTTGAATCAAAGGTTAGAATTAAGTATATGAGAAAACATGATTGTGGTATATGCCAAATATTGTAAAAAATTGAACAAGTTGAAAATGAGTGAGTGTCGATGGAGAATTTAGAGACTAGATATTATTCCTATGAAAAAAAAAAATCTTATTTTCAAAATTGGTTTTATACATAAAGCAAAAGTTGTTAAATAGTACAAGCTAAGTGGGCTTTGATTAAAATATTCCCGTTAGTTGGAGATTTCAAACATGACATTAGGTTTTGAAGATCAAGGTTCTATTAAGTGATTTTTAATAGTTTAAAGCATTATATAGAAAATTGTTTGTTACGTCAATAAATAAACAATTGAATTTAAGTTCGAGGACATCTTTTAACAAAAATATGTACTTTGTAAAGTTACTAGGTAATGAAAATACAACAAGATTTAGAAATCTTTAGTTTGTGCTAAGGTATGAGGTTATAGTTTTTTAAAAAATAAGTAACATGTGGAGAAATGAAATAATATGATTTGGGTAGGGTGTTGAATATTTAAAAAGTGGCTAAGATGGTAAGGTGAAATGTGATTGTGAAATCCATAGATGGTTATGAAATAAGATTGATTTAAGCTGTAAAATTTTGAGATTTTAGAGCTTAGTTTAAGGAAAGTGAGTGTAATCATTTATTCATTAATTAAAACGAATAAACGAAAACGTTGACTTATCAAAACTTCTAGATTCTAATAACATAATGAAGACATGCTTTAGCCTATAAGTGAACACTCATATCGAGAATTCCCAGGTAGGCATCCGGGTCCCTCGTCTGATTGGGATTTATGCGCAATGCCAGTCATAGACAGAAAACTCAGAATACAGGCGTTCACCCTTCCAGATTGCACGTGTTCGTTATTAAAATCTAGAACTTCGACGAGATCTTCAAGGTGGTTCAGGCTAAAACTGAGGATTTGTCATATTAGTCTAAGAGTAGATCTTGTGATGGAGAGCAATCTTCTTGTAGGGGTTGAAGTTGGGATAAGAAGTAGGATAGAGAATATAAACAAGTAAGGTTGCAAGTAAAAGGAGCAAGTACTGATTAAAATCCTATGGTTATAGACTAGATTATTTTTTTTTCTAATAACCTAATTCCCTATAACCATGGCTCTGATACCAATCTGTAACACCCCAACCGATGGCGGAAACATCGAGGTGTCACGTAAGAATGAGTATACAGTAGCACATGGTATTCAAGTTTTAATTGAAATTTATTTAAAGTGAAAATATCCAAAATTGAAAGTACATAATAAGTCTTGAATGAAATTCTAATACATCAAATCATTAAATAAAGCATAAACTTCAATTTGTCTCCTCATGCTAACTCTCTAGACTTCAAGCATCATTATTTCCTGTTGAGTTGTAAAAATGGGGGGGGGGGGTCAACTAGAAGTTGGTGAGAATACATAAGCCATGTCAAGCAATTAAGTTTAAGAATAAAAGTTTAGCAATTCATATGTCTATCGTAAGTTTAAGTCTACATGCATAAACATGAAATGTTGAATCGACATAATCAAACCTCCGACTAGTTTAGGTCCATCCCGTCATCCACGGTTCACCTTAATAATATGTTGGAACGATAACAATCACCCGCGCTCCCCATAAAAGATGGTCAACGAATCTAGGTGGGATTGTCAATCCAATAGATCTATTATTGAGTATCGCCGGCTTGGCCATAGCTAATGATTATGTATTGTTGAAACTTGTTGAAACTGTTGTTGTTGTCTAAATCATGAGGCATTAAAGTTTACAACTAGACATGTATGTAGAATTGCTTAAGTATAATGTTGCAAATATAAAGAATTGCATAAACATGGTTACGTAAACTCACATTGGCTAAGGTTAATTATCCTCTAAGTGTTGTGAATGTATGCGAGGCGAATCCCAAAGACTCAACAACGTAGCTAGTCCAAATTGAAGAAATAAAAAAAACGAAAAAGAAAGAATACCAAGCTTCCAATTCGCCAATTACAAGAGCTTATAATCAAAGCTTCAATTGTAGAAGTAATAGACTATAGAAGAAAGGTATGAGGGAAAGTTTAATCAGATTGAAACAATCGATTTAGAGGTGCCAAGTATAATGGTCATAGGTGAGTTTTTATACTAGTTTTGGATTCAATTAGCCATTAAAATTGGTCAACACCATAAAGTAAGGTTTTATGATGAATTGACTATTTGACTAAGACTTTGACTGTTTGACTAAGACTTTGACTGTTTGACTCAAGGCTTTATTTTGAAATGAATTTATATCTTCCTTATTTGAGATTATAAATGTAATTGGAAAAATGATTAGCTTTAAATAAGAAATGAAAAAAAAATCATTAGTTTGAAAATAAAAAAAATAAAAAACACCGTCTTATAAAATGACGATTTTATAAATAGAATTAGGATAGGACATATGTCATGATTGAAGATTTGTTTTTTTTTTTAATTTTTTTTTAAGTACAATGATAAAAGGAACTTAAAAAATAGAGTGCACGGATAAAGATAAGAATACTTAGAAATAAATTAGACTTTATATCATGGATCGGGAAATACTTTAATGCAAAATAAATGGGAAAATTCGTGAGGTTACAATACTTGTACATACATATATGAATGTAATACGGTTGGTTTCTATTCAATTTGGTAAATCTCCTTACTATTAACTAGTGAGAATGCCCGCGCGTTGCGGCGGGTGCATCTGTTTTGTCGTCATGCAGTTGTTAGGGAACTACAATGAGATGAACATTGTTTTAAATGCAAAATTTACCCAAATCTCACATTTATAAAAAAGTAATAACATTAATCAACCCACCTAAAAGAGGAATCATAGATAACCTAGAGTGTCTTATATCAAAAAAGAAATAAGTAAGTTACCTAAGTAAAGCTTGAGTACAAATATTTAATTAGAAATTCATGAGCTTTCCTGATTGAAATGCCAAAAGTTTGCCTCCAGTGCTCTTCATTGCTAGAAAAGCAACCTAGTTAATAAAAGAAGTCAAACGCATGTTACATAAGTCAACAAGAATATTATGCTCCTTTTTTAGGTGATATCCTCGATGAAACAGAAAACTTAGTACCTTAATTCCAGCACCAAAGCTGAATTAGCTGTTTTGTTATTTTGAAACATAGTTGTGATGCTTTCCAGCAGTAGATCTAGATGCTGACGACACTGTGACCACAAACACAATGTTTACACCTGATATTAGTTCCACACATGTTGAAAACCATATTTTCTTTAAACTAAATAGATCATAAATAACCTCGTAAAGATGTAAATAATTTGCATGACAAACCTCGGAAAGCGGAACAATAACATCAGTTTGAAGGGGAATGTAAACATCTTGTACATCAGGAACTATGAGCATCAAAGGCTGCAACACCATAATCAAGAAAAAAGCTACACTTAGTCAAAACTTCTATTCTCTTTATTATTTCTTGTCTTATTATTCAAAACATTAAACCTGCTGCATTGCCCATTTCAAATTATAAAAATGTATGGTTGAGTCAAATGTAGCAATTCCCACCATCGTCCGAGGACCCTCCTGCACAAATTAGATTAATATATATCAACTACATGAACTAAAGAAAAGATTACAATAAGATAATCACTTTGTTACTAAAGTTTGTCTTCTGATTCACAGATAGAACATCAATTAAGTTCACATAGTATATAATCATTTTGTTGGCCATTTCAAAGTAAAGTCATGAATACATTTATATTATCTTGACAGAATCATAAAAACCCTACATCTAGCAATTTCATAAGCTTGAGCATGCCATAATGAACACAGACTTACATGAAGATCTGATATAACTCGGCTGATAGCACTGCAAGCTCCAGCTGTCGCACCAGTCTGTACAACTATCTTTGATACATCAATGAGGAAGAAGAATACAGTTGGCATCAGATCATGCACCTGGGAACATACAAGAAATAGGGTACCACTTAAGCCTAATACAATACATGTGTGTATATGACTATATTATTTAAATAATTAGAAACTTCAATCACAAAGAAGTAGTAATCCGCACCATAAATTCCGTCGTGCCTCTACATAGTTCAGGTCTCTCATCGACATCTCTCCTTCTACCATCTGGACTTAGATTGCACTGCTAGTCACGGGGAGTTTCATCTATGAAACCAGCAACAAAGCAACATAAACGACAGTGTGAAAACTTCATACTCTTAAATACAAGACAGTCAGTCATCGGTCAAAAGGAAATACCAATACTCACCACAAAAGTTACAGATAAAAACGTCTTCCTTGGTCAACAAACTTCATGAACGGATTGATGTAGACTTTGCAACGAGAACAACGAACAGGGCCACTTTCCCTAAAATCCACTATCTGAGAATATTAACATTTAGAACTTCAGAAATATTAGAAGTATCAAACTACACATATTATAAAGAATAGTACCCTTTAGAAGCATCTTTACAATTTCACAGCAAAAAGATAATTTGATATGCCCATAATGAAATTAACAAGTTCTAATTTGTATTAAAAAAGACATTATCAGAAAAAAAAAATGATGTTGTGCATTACTTGAATGGGTTCCTCAAATGGATGAGGTAGGGCCAGAGGCTGAACCAACAAAGCTAACTGCATCCCAGAAGTAGTAAACAAATCGGAAGTGAAAGCAATCTAAAACAAGACAACAATCTTACATTTAACCAACCTACATGTTCAAGCAAAAAGTATATGGGGAGAAGTATAAAATATCAATAACGAATTAAAAGCACATTGCTGGATGTTAAAGGGAAAATTTAGAATAAATAAAATACCGGTGGAGGGTTAGCTTGGTTGCCCTGGCGAGTTTCATGAAGAAGCACTGACATATTCGAAATAGGCAGGGGAATTTGGTTAGGATCAATCTTGGATGATCCTGAAACTACACTGCCTCCAACACCCATAGTGGTGATATTGTAGCCATTAATTGTTGATTTGGAAGTGGTGGTTGCATGCCATACATTCGTGGTGGTTGAGTAGAACCAAGAATTGGAGGTGGTGGTACATTCTAATACAATTATAAATTCACAAATCAATCTAGAAATGGAAGTAATAAAAAGGAGAAAGAAATGTGCATCCTAATTAAAAGTAAATATTCCTTCAAGCATTGACCTCTGACATTCTAGCACATTGTCTGACGTGTGCGAATATACACATAATTTTACAATGAAATAACACACGTTTTGCTTTAATATTTATAAAAATGGTTTAGACCTTAATATTAAAACACACACAATAGGGCAAGTGTACCCTGTCATATATGTAGTAACGTACAGATAAGAACCAGATATCGATCCATGGACGCGCGCGGAGCAATAGTACTAAAACTCTGTCCCCGATTTACCAGTAGGAAAAGATAAGTTGAGTTTGTTTATAGCTAAATTAATTCTAACACATGTAAACAACTTAACTACGACTCCAAATAGAAAATATAACTATATAAACTATAATACGCCAATCCTAGCATGTCATCTATATAAGAAATAAAGGCGTGATCAACATTCCCATTTTCCGACAGTTAGCGTCCCTTTCGGGCATCCTAACATGACAACTATACGGAAAGCTAACACGAATACACACGTTAACCACCTCAAGTCGTTTATCAGCGCGCAGCTGATATGATCTCATGAGAATCTTTAAAGATAGGTTAGTATCACCTTTCGGGAGTCCTCAACCGCACTAGTTAAGGAAGGCAATATCGAATACACAATACGACCACCTAGACTAGCATAAAGTAGAGCATTTCACAACCTATTCCATTTTACTAACTTTGAACACAAATCTACTAAGATCGCCATTTTCACTAAAATAACTAACAAAGATCATTAACCGTGTCAAAGATTAGTAACAACACCATTAAGCTTGTTAAACTCTTTTACGTGCCGGCAAACATTTATAATCATTATCCGAGTGACTTTAACCAAACCAATACCCGGTTACAGTTTCATGGTGTAAACTTTATTAACAAGTTAACTAGTTTACTACCGGACGATTAAACGGACGGTTTCTTCAACAAGTAATCCGCCTAACACATTCGATAATCATCAAAGTCATCCGAACACAACTACAAATCTATCAACAATGAAACCGAGGAAGTGCCTGTGTAAGGAGAAAAGGAATGAAGATTACCTGTATCATCTGTCATGTGAAAATTGGCTCCTGAATCGGTAGTCCAGTGGGGTCCATCATCAGAAACATGACATTTAGCATGAAACGCACGAGCAATATTGTCATCACCCGAGGAGCCGGTTACAAATGAGGAGAGCTTAGGACATTTATTTGCATAATGCCCATTGGTGTGGCACAATTGACAGTGAGGAGGCCTTCGTGGTCGGTTGGTGGAGTTGGTTTGTGGCTGCCCACGAGAGTAAGGTTTTGAACCAGAACCAGAGCTGGACCCAGATCTGGATGTCGAGGACCGCTGATTATGGGAAACGAAGGCAACAGGAGGTGGGGCAGGAGGATCGAGAGAATGGAGAAATTGCTCCTGACTTTCGGCTTTTGTCAGAAGTTCACGAAAAAGGCAGAGGGTCTCGAGCCGTACGAATAGCCGTCGACCAATTCTCAAAGGTAGAACCGAATCCACAAAAAAACCAATGAGTTTTGTCCGTATCACTAACCGGAAATCCAATGGCGGACAATTGATCACAAACGCCTTTAAACTTCCGACCGTACTCTGCGACGGTGGAAGAGCCTTTGGTTATCTGACAGAGATTGTCCCGTAGGAGATGCATCCGTTCAAGAGAAGAGTTGTTGTAGGCTGCTTCAAGGGCAGTTTAAATCTGACGAGCGGTTATGAGACCAAGGATTTCAGCCATGGCTTCCTCAGTGAGAGAAGAATTAAGGATAAGAATAGCTTGTTAGTCCGAGAAAAACCAAGCAGAATATTTGGGATTTGGCTGGTATTTAGAATCAATGATGATTGTTTTTGGTTCGGGTGGAATGGACCCATCAACATGACCAGTGAGGCGTTGATTGGCAAGAAGGGGAAGGATTTGGTTGTGCCAGATAAGATAGTTGGTGGACGAGAGTTTAACAGTGATCATGTGAAGAAGGGTGGCCATGGGGAGGATGTTTTCTATGGTGGTGGAGGAAGAGGAAGCAGGGGACGACATGAGGAAGAAGAAAGGAAGAGATATGAAACAATGATAAGAGATGCGCTAAGGTGAGGGATGCGCAATGGGATCAAATAGTATCCGAAAGTTGGACCCCTCGAGCAGCCAAATTATCCTTAGTCGTGATCTTCCCGAGAATCGTCCTCCAAAAAAAAAAAAAAAATTGCTTTTAAACTACAAGCAACCTCACTTTTTTTTTTTTTTTTTTTTTTTTCCAAAAAGTGAATGGTGTGTTTTTGCATATGGGCATCATTTCTTCATCAACATCCACTTGATTCAATCCATTCATAATCATGTCCACATTTTCAATGGTTCCAATCTTATCTCCACTCTTGTACTATCTCTTATGTCATGTTCCCATAACTAGAAAGTCATCAAAATAATCTTTTTTTTTTTATATATATATATATATATATTCATACAAAAGTAAATATATCTCATAAACTCTTACCTCTATAATTACATAATATACTCTCATAAACAAATTTATCCCACATATTCTATAATTTATATTTATATAGTCAAAATTGTTTTGTAACTCCGATGTTTGACAATCTTTTATCGTTTTATTTAAATAATTCATTTGTATCATCGCTACCGAGGTATAAAACTTAACTATTCATTCTAAGACCTTGTATAGTGGAGGGGGAAAACTTAAGACCTCTATTTTTTATTGGTTCACGTGACAGCTGAGTCAGTATAGGGTTTGAAGTGAAAATAGGGTGTAGTGGTAGTGGGAAAAAGATAAGACCACTGTTTCTGATTGGTAGTTTATTTTATTATTTTTTTTTAACTTTTTAATTAAAATGTAAAAAAAAAAGACAAATGTCATAAAAAATTACATATAATATTAAAACACACAACTAATATCAATTAAATTCAAACAACTAAACAAACAACTAAAAAAATACAATAGCAAATTAAAAAAAAAACGCAACATAAAAAAAAACGAAACACACTAGAGGTTATATTTTGCAAGAATTTCTTGCCTACGATCTTAGTTTTTAGGTTTTCGCTTTTTTGAATTTTTAGCTTGTAGTTTTTAGAATTTACGTTATATCATTGTGTCTTTTATGTAACGTTGTGTGTTTTTCTTATTTTCATAATTGTGTCATTTTTTTATTGTGTTTTTTTCCTTCTACATTGTGTTATATTTTGTAACTCATTGTGTCATATTTCGTTATTTATTGTGGTTTTTTGTATAATTTACACCCTTTTTATTTTTATTACATTGTGTTGCTGTTGCATAACTTTAGATATGAAGATATTTGTTGTTTGATTAAAATATAGGTTAGAGATCTCGATTTATATGCATAGAATAATGGGTTTATGATGTTGAAAGCGACGAGGGGATAGAAAGGATTCTACATGATCGCTTTCTCCTTTCTTAGGTCCAAGAAAAAAATTCCAAAACAAAATAATTCCCCAAAAGAATAAACATTAGAAAATTTAAAGTCAAAACATCATTCAAATGCTTTATAATAGCCTTTGATTTTATTTTCACATTATTTTAAAACACAAGAAAATGTATTTATTGCGTTTATGTGAGTATTTTTTTAGAGTAGTGTTTCAGCAGTAAATCATGTTTTGCAAAGCGACTACTGCTCAGGATCGAATCCCATAGCATCACACGGGTTTCTCCTTTCAAATCCAAGCGGTTATTTTTTCGGTGGAGCGTAAAATTCGAACCTGAGACCAAACCCGGGCACGAACCCTCCAAGGAGGTAAACCTTCCCACGTCAAACTAGTTGGGCTGAAGATCATTGGCGTGTTTATGCGAGTATGTGATTTATATGGGTAAAACTTACCTAATGTTCAAGGCGTGTGTACGATTTAATCACCAGTTTTGGGTTCAATCAGTGCAATTAAGGATGGACTGTAATTATGGTGAGCATAAGTTTAGTAGGATTGCTTAGAAAGATGCTAGAGCAACAACAAAATCAAGTTATACATTAGAGCATTCACAAAATTAGACTCTGTCTAAAATTCAGGCTTGTCACCTTAGCAGGCTACATGTTTCAAATAATAAACATTCCAAACCTTTTTTTTTCTTTGACACTAAATCAATATAAAGGGGTATTGGATTTTTAATAATCCAAAGTTTCAATCATTGGCCGATAATAATCCCTACTTCAAAAATTCCTAATAATAATCCCAACTTTCAAACATTTTGTCTGTGGTAAACCTTTTTTAACTGAGGACTAACTGGGTTAGTTTGTGCTGACGTGGCATCTGACTAGGCATGATGACGTATACAACTTAATCTGACGTGGCATTTTATATTATTAACCATTTTTATATGTCTTAGTTAAGAATCCCCCTTTCACTCCTTTCACTCTTACATGTATTCGGTTGCCACCCTATCCAAAATCTAGATCACAATTCCGGACTATCGTATGTGGATGACCTTACAATTTGAAATTTTCTTAGATTTTGAGTCGAGATTGACGCTACAATGATTCAATCGCTCATGATTTAGACCAATGAGAATTTGACCTACTAATAGAAAATAGAGGCAAAATGGTTTAATGATTATACACTAATGATTAAGTTGACAAATCTCTTTCACACGACATCATTCAATTTTTAATATGTATAAACTTTTTTATTCTCCATAAAACGTAGAAAGTTCATGTAGATGACTACGATAGTTGTAATTAATAATAAAATTTATTAAAGAAATGTAGTAGATTGGTATACTTTTTTTTAACTACTAATTTTTTTTTCCCATTTTTACATCCTCTTTAAATACATGGTTTTTTTTTCCTCTTATGAGGCAAAAGCTCTCAACATCCTCTTTAAAACTTCAACACCTTTACCACCACACCATAAGGGATATAACTTCTTACAAAAAAATTAGTGACTACTGGAGTGAGTGACTAATATGTGTTGTTTTAACAGTAAAATTTTTAAGCGTTAACTACAATAACTTTGTATGGTTTGTTTTAAATTTTAGCCCTTTTCACTTGAAAAAATAAAGAACAAATATAATATCTTGATATTTTTAAGGGTTAAAAGTTTAATATTTTTAATGAAATTTATTGGAACTCAATTGAACTGGGTTTTGAATTCTATCATTTATTTATTTATTTTGCCATTTTGGTTTGTAAAGTTCATTCAAATTGGAATATCACTTTATCATGCTCGGTTGGAAATTAAAAAAATAAAAAATAAATAAGGATTTTTTCATTAAATTTTAGCAAAGGAATTCAAGATCCTATTAAACTTGTATACGAATTCAACCATGAGTTGGAATCTACAAGTCTCCAACTATTTTATGAATGCCACCCTCATCACAACCGTCACCGCCATCATGCAAACCTTCATCGTTGCTATCACCATCGTTCGTTGTCGCTGCAACTGCCAATGTCGTCCATCGTTGCTGCCACCACCTCCATGGCCATATTCCATCTTTAATAAATTTACAAAACTAAATATATTTTGTTTAACAATCAAATGTAATAAAATGTACAAGTTCAAAATTGTTAGAACGATTTGAATTCTTATGAAAATTTATAACTCTAAGACTAATTCATTTAAAAACAAATAACAACCAAATAACCTTAAGTTTACAATAATTTCTTTACGAAAATGTGGGTTCTCTCTCTGACAATAATTTTATAGATAGAGATTTGTTATAAAAATAGAATGAAACCATCAAGAGGTTGGGCTAACCAGTTACAACAAAACATGAACGTTGAAATTAAACCAACTATCTCAACTAAAAGAGATAATGTTACACCTATTACTTTTTTTAATGACAAACTTTTTTAACACTCTTAATTCACCTTTACCTTGCACTTGCAAATATTTGAATCTACAACTCCACGTTTGTAAGGGATGATACTATACTATCAGACCATAGATCATGATATTACACATATTACTAATCCAAATATAAGTATCTATAGTTATATATATATATATATTAATAATCATTTTGATCCAATTATGTCATGACAACATGGTTGAGGCATCCTGGTTTTACCCACGAGACCTGTGTTCGACTCCTACGAGGGGCAACCTGCATGCCCTCTTCTTGCGTGAGTTGGTCTCTTGTGGGATTTTTCAAGTGTACACCTCGCTAAATTCTGTTGCGCTCAATTAAGATAACATAGTTTGACCAGAGTGGGACAATGGGCTCCTCAAAAAAGGGGTGCGATTAAGCACAACTAAAGTTGAAATTCGCGTAAAAATAATAATCATTTTGTTAGATTGATGGCAATTAATAACTTTTTTTTTTATCCTATCAAAGAAAAAGAATAGATTAATGAAAGTTGATGTTAAAAAAAGAAAAAGAATAGATTTATTGTCATTAATACATAAGTTTAGTTTCACATTGGGTTTAAAAGATTTAAGAAAAAGGAGATATGTATATATTTTTTAACAATCAACTAAAGTATTGTCGAGTACTTTATACGCCGCTCTTAAATTGATAAAGTGAAACCCATAGACTTGGAGCCGAACTCACGAGCCTTGCAGCGGTCCAACCAGCACGCATAGAGCCCTATCCCACCCATCTCATGTTTCAAAGAAAACTTAGCCCCTATACCTGCCTGAAGATACGACGACAGTAAAACCTGAAGAGATCAAAAGTCAAACTCATAACCACAAAGGCCCTGAGTGTTTCCATCACTTCCCATGTCCACTAGGCTATACGCCTATACCCCTAGAGACAAGAAGAAGATATATTTCTCTCCCAACTCCCAAGAGTCACAAAAACCAAAAATCAAATCAATTTGTACTCCATTAATTTGGTCAAAATGAAGTGTGAATGAGAGAGAGAGAGAAAAAACTGTGTTGAATAATAAAAGTTGCATCATAATAAGATGCTCTAGTCCTAGTTTATTCTCTGAATTCCTTGTCTTCAACTTTCTATCATCAATCGATCGATCTGACACCCAACAAAAACACATCATTCACACCATCTTCAACACAATAATAATCCCCTTTTCCTCCAATCCTCAATCCCTTGGCTTCAAATATTAATATTACTTCAATCAAGATCACTTCTTTATTACATTCCCAAACACCCTTTTGCTCCAATCCTCCATCCCTTGGTTTCAATATTACTTAACTCATCTGGGGTTTCAATCAAGATCACTTCTTGATTATCCCTACACAAATCTTGAAACCAACCTATTGATTTGTTTCTTTAAATATTTGAGTTCAAGTAAAGAGATATTATTCATTCAATTAATGGGTTGCTTCTCTTGTTTTGATTCGAGGGAAGATCAGAAATCTAATCCTCAGAAATCAAGGGTTGATCGCCCTGAAGTCCATCCATCTGCCCCTTCAAATATCTCCAGATTACCTTCTGGTATTTATGTTTTTTATATATTTTTTTTTTATTTTTTATGATTAAAACTGTAAATTTAATAGCTTTGGATTTTTGATCTGATGTATACCTTATTGAATTGTATAAAAATAGTATCTTTTATGATATTGTTATGTATAAATTTGACTAGAGTGATCCAAGGAGTTGTAAAGTTGCTGACTTTGTGATTGGATTTGTAGGTTTGGATAGGCAGAAATCTAGGAATAATGTGAGTTTGAGGAAAGAATCATCGGGTTCGAAAGATACCGGGTCACAGGGTCAGATTGCTGCTCAGACATTCACATTCCGCGAGCTTGCAGCTGCAACAAATAATTTTAGCTCTGATTGTTTTTTAGGGGAAGGGGGGTTTGGCTCTGTGTATAGAGGACGGCTTCCGGCTAGCGGTCAGGTATAAATTATAATTTATAGAATTATGTATTGGTGTTGAGTGATGAAATATTTGATCTTCTAGGGAGAAATTTTGGGGATTTAGGGTTTGGAGATTTTTGTGTCAGTGTGTTTAGGGTAGTTGAAGTCTGAGTAATGATTATATTAGATGGTCTTGAATCTTGATCATGGCTAGATATGACAAGTTGGGCGGGTCGAGCAGGTTGGATTAACCCGTAATCTAAATTAAATCTTTGAATAAATTTGACCGAGGATTGAGTATGCATAAAAAATAGTCTTTGGATGAATATCGATGTGATTGATACGTTGACTAATTTAATGTATCCAAATCTACTTATTCATACGTAAATAGCTGATACTGAGTTGTGAAGTCTAAGATCGAGATGGTAGATCATAATATAGTGGTGGATCTAGGAGTTTTAATAAGGGTATGTGTTATCATAACGGTTTCTCTTCGTGGGATGCACTAAAATATTTTATTTTGTTTTTCGACACTACAAAATATAGTATTTTTTCACGGCATGCACATAGATCACATAGAGTTGCCCCATATCATCTTATTGTGTGATCTTTTTTCTCAAGTCGTCAACACCACCACAATCCGATCACAAAAAAGGTGATGCTCATTACAGTTTAGAATAATATGGCATTCATGGATCTCTAATCTATTCGACTTTTTAGTCTTCTGATTGGACTAATCATAATTGATGTGCCATGTATACTGCGTAAACATTTAAGCTGATTAAGTCCCCGTTTTACAGGTTGTAGCTGTCAAACAACTGGATAGAAACGGGCTGCAGGGTAACCGTGAATTTCTTGTGGAAGTTCTTATGCTCAGCCTTTTACATCATCCGAACTTAGTGAATTTAATTGGATACTGTGCCGATGGTGACCAAAGACTTCTTGTTTATGAGTTCATGCCATTGGGATCGTTAGAAGATCATCTTCATGGTAATCATCTTATGTACTTTCTTTAGGTGTTCGATTGTGTATTGGATCCTATAATCCAACTCGACATTTCATTTACGCTTTGCAGATCTCCCACCAGAAAAAGAAGCTTTAGATTGGAACACAAGAATGAAGATAGCAGCTGGTGCAGCCCGAGGTTTGGAATTTCTTCATGATAAAGCTAATCCTCCTGTTATTTACAGGGATTTCAAATCATCAAACATTTTGCTTGGTGAGGGATTTCAGCCAAAGCTTTCTGATTTTGGGCTAGCGAAGTTGGGCCCAACCGGAGATAAGTCTCATGTATCCACACGGGTCATGGGAACGTACGGTTACTGTGCTCCTGAATATGCGATGACTGGTCAACTCACTGTCAAGTCTGATGTCTATAGCTTTGGGGTGGTTTTCTTAGAGCTTATTACGGGTCGAAAAGCCATTGACGGCTCTTTACCACAAGGACAGCAGAATCTGGTCACTTGGGTAACCCCTTTGTTTCCATCATGTCTTTTTATTTAATATAATGTTGTTCATGAGTGCCTTATTAGTCGTGACCTTAACGGCACTTTGTTTAAATTTTATAACTTAAGTAGATGCTAGTAGTGCCATCTTATATCTATCCTCAATAATCAGTATTTTCCCTGCTCTCCTTACACGCGTTGCAAGTCTATTTAGCCAGGGGCGGACATAGGGCTTAAACAGGGGTCGCGGACATTGCGGCTCAACTTCACGCGCGTAGTGGAAAATTAGTGGAAAATTTGTTTTTTTTTACGAAATTTGGAAAACGTTGCTACAAAAATGAAAAAAAATAAAAAAACGTTACTATTGATTTTGTGGCCTAGACCTGCCACTGTATTTAGCCCTAGAAGATTCAATAGGATAATCACTTATGAAGTACAAATTGTGAATAGATTATTTTTTTTTTGTTTATTTACAGGCAAGGCCCTTATTCAACGACAGAAGGAAATTTGCAACGTTGGCGGATCCCAGGCTCGAAGGACGTTATCCAATGAGGGGTCTCTACCAGGCTCTGGCCGTTGCATCCATGTGCATCCAAGAACAGGCTGCGGCCCGACCTCTTATAGGAGATGTGGTCACCGCCTTATCTTATCTTGCAAACCACACTTACGATCCTAATGCAGCCCCTGGTCAAAGCACCCGTCACAACAA
Organism: Ambrosia x helenae; assembly: GCA_030844895.1. NCBI lineage: Eukaryota > Viridiplantae > Streptophyta > Magnoliopsida > Asterales > Asteraceae > Ambrosia > Ambrosia x helenae. The sequence continues at coordinate 238,632 of JAUTDX010007100.1, read as the reverse complement.
TGGTGAGAGAACCACTAGAATTTCAAAGAACGAAGAAGGTGGCGGGTCAGGCCGTAGCAGATGGGCTGATCTAGAAGGTTCCGATAAAGGAGATTCGCCTCGGGAAACTCAAACTCCGAGGATCCTGAATCGAGATCTTGATCGAGAACGCGCTGTTGCCGAGGCTAAAATGTGGGTAGAAAAAAGACGACAAAGCGCACAAGGCAGCTTTGATGGGAACACCAACGGTTAAGAGACGAGCGTTGGTGCGTCACTGTGGTGTTTTTTGAACTTTTGACCACCACGATTCGAGTTTCTATTTTTGTTTTCCCGATACCCGATTCAGGAGAAAAAAAATTCTCATAAAAGAGGCAGGTGTTTATGTATGTATACCCAATGATGAGATGAATGGGAAAACTTATGATGATGGTTTATGAGTAACTTTGTTTTGTATACAAAGGAGTTGTAGTAGTGTTTTGTGGGTGTGTTGCTTTTCTTTTGCAACATATTGGTCACTAGTGCACAAATTTGTAAAAGTTTTGTGTCAAGTGTTAAAAGTCACCACAAATTGCTACTATTTTCTTTAAGTTAATTATGATGCTACATTGTTGTTGAGGATCATGAGTAGATTGTAGAATCATCTATGTACTTAAATTAATATGATGATATTAATTGAAAGACCACTTGCATGTGTGGTGGTGGTCCCATTGAGAACTTGATTCTAAGGTGCAATAGCATTGTGGATTCGATTCACACAATTAGTAACGTATTGTAGACGATGATTCCTACAAGGATTGATAATAAGAACTCAATTCTCACACAAATTGTGATTGTGACTTATTTATTATTTATTTATGAAATTTGATTTTTTTTTTAACTTGAGTGTAAGGGTAGCATTTGATTTTTCTTTCTAAAATATTTAAGCATGTCATCAATAGATCAATCCACCATCTTTTGCTAGGGTTTGATTTTCATATGCTTATTGTAAGTGGAGAGTAGCTACTTGGGCTTTGTGTGACATATGGCTCCGACTGTTGGGCAATCAAGATGCAAGCATGGAAGATGGAGGTAGCTGAGATGTGACACCCGGCAAATTCCGGTTAACAACACTGTCTAGATTAAAGTCTACCTTAGCGAGTCACGCGTATATTATACTTAACTTGGTTAGTTGAGTCGTGTTACGGTTCGGGAACTGTTAGTTTAGTATAGAGGATCATTAGATGTCAGTCTAGAGGCTCATTAGATGTCAGTCCTTAACCAAGTGTACAAGGGGTGACGATTCGTAGAATTGTCAGAGCATAGGGAACATACAAGTCTCGAGTCCCGGGAATTGGTGAACGAGTGTGAATGTGTTTGTTTGCAAGTATTATGTGTTTACAATCATTATGTGACTTGTCGGTACGTGAAAGTGTGTTAACATATGTTAAAACGGGGTTTAACGCGCAAAATACGCAGAACCAACCCCTATAGGCGATTAGGGAGGGCTAATCGCCTATAGGGAGGCGAATGGGACATGTTTGGGGCGAATAGCAAGGCTAATCGCCTATAGGGAGGGCGATTAGCAACCCTATTCGCCTGATGCTGCTGCATAATCGCCTGTAACGTACCTGACGACTAAAAACGACTATAAATACCATACTTGACCTCCTAAACTTCATTATAACAACCCTAGTCGTCCCACAACTCGTCCCAACACACACACAACCTCTGGAACACGATTTTGGATCAAAATACACGATTTCAAGCCTATTACATCAATCTATCATAAACCTAAGGTGTGGTTTTCATTCATACAACCTTTAATAATGTTTTTATTGAATCCCTAATGGTCCAGACCTGTTTATAAACGTATTTGTCTTCTGAAATTCGTTAATAATCATTGTTAATTGGATTCTAGCTATTATGCATGTTGTATGTGTGTTTATAATTAAAAGATAGGGTTTTTGTGATTCAAGAAGGATTGTTAGCATGATATTAAGGTAGTTACAGATTGATGATGATAGCATGTTGATGAGATCTGAGTAATTGTTCATTAGGGTTACGGTTATGCATGTTAATGTGATGTTTCATGCTATGTGTATTGTTTTTGGGATACATGGTTGCATGCAGGGCTGATAGAACGAGGTTAAACGAAGGATTTTGATTGAAATATGTTTGATATAGTTGTTTGATTGATATTTGATGTTTACACACGTTCTGGATTTGATTTGGAGTGTTAAACGCGCGAAAAACCGGAACAGCTGGGCTAAAGGCGATTAGCAATCCTAATCGCCTATGCTATAGGCGATTAGGAGGCTATTCGCCTGATAGGAAACCCTAATCGCCTATAGTATAGGCGAATAGGGGTCTAAATGCCTTTACTTCATGCGATTACGATCCTAATTGCTAGTTAAGCCATGAATTGCATGCCTTACGACGTAATCGCCTATAAACTCCTGATTTGCATACCATATGACCCTAATCGCCTATAGTATAGGCGATTAGCCTTCCTAAATGCCTGTTGACTTTCATAATCGCTAGTTGACTTTTCCTAATCGCCTGTACTGCTGCTGTAAGTGTATTTTGACATTCCGAGACCCGATTTGACACCTAGGAACATGCTAGGAACCCCGTAACATACCTAATAACTTGGTAACAAGTGCTCGGACTTATTTATGAGATACTTGAACTACGTGCTACAACTTGTTGGATTTTAACGTATGTTAAGTGTGATTGCATGATTGTATGTTTGATAGTGCAAGTATAACACGGGTCACCAATGGGATGTCGAGTCTTGTACATTGGGTTAATTTAACAGTCACAGTGGTTTCAAACGAACTTGGTTATGGTCTGGACATCTAGGGACTAACTAACCTACGGGTTATTAGTCTAATTACTTGTAACTGTCATATGTTAGGTCGCCGCCTTACGGGGCTAGCATAGCTTGCTGATTTTATTCGTATTACGAAGTAACGCAACCTAAGGTGAGTTTACGGCCCCTCTTTTAACTGGTTTCACTTTTTGGGGGAGAAAACATGTGTTAAACTTATGTTTTGGTAACAACTGTCATACTATGGGTTTCTATGGTTTACTATACGATCTTTGGAAGTCCCGGGGGAAACCATGAATGTGCGGGTTAGCACAACGGGGAAATGTGAATAGATCTATTGGGAGTAACCAACCCCGCTCGTCGGCTTGGAGGGCCGGGCGAGTGCATATTGTCTCAAACAGGAACAGGTTTACTATTCGGGCACAACATCTGGTTTGCGAGTTAGTAATGGTTTTCCAATCGTAGAAGTAACAAAACACACGCCTAGCTAGCGTACTTTGGTTTGCAAATTGATATAGTATGGACAGGTTGAACTTGGTACTTTAATTACAAACCTGTGAACTCACCAGCATTTTTGTGCTGACGTAACTCTTACATGTTTTCTTAGGTCGCTAAGGTAGCACTACGGAACTAGGGCGCACGCGTCTGCACGGCGTCTAGTTAGGGTTGCATGGTTTTCAAACATTGAATAATTTGGTTTACTTTTGGATTATGTTTTGAGAATAAGCTTCCGCTGTATTTGGGGATTTTAAACTATGTTTTTGAAATTGCATATGTTCATTTAGATTTGTTTATTGTGATCGTTGACTTGGATCCTGGTTTGTCATGCGCCTCGCGGTAAAACTCCGCAAGTGGATTTTGAGGGTGTGACAGATTGGTATCAGAGCCAATGGTTATAGTGAACTAGGACTGCATGTAGAGTCTAGTCTATAGCCGAGTCGCACACACTAGACGATCACATAGTACTAAACATTATGGTGGATTACGTATGGCCTTATCGGGGTGTCTCTAAATCATCTGACCTTCCTATGTTACATCATCCGTTCTATCTTAGGTCGGGTTACTTGCTTTCTAGGCAGTGTGGTATATTGGGGTAAATCGTGTACTCTTGAGGTTTGTCCAAGGCTCGGACATCTCTCTTTCATACTCCAATAGAAACACTTGCCATAAACTACCGTAGCATTACGGTGTATAGCTAAGAGTCTATGTTCGGTGATTTGAACTTTGAACTAGGAGAACACTTGGAGGACCATGTAGAGCGGTTTATCATTTTGGGTGCACACAAAATCATAAACCGAAATGCATGAAAGCCCTAGTGAGCTCTGGGTTTGAATGGATAGTCCTGGGTTGGATCTAGCTTTGATCTTGTGAACGCTAGTGGTTACCATTAGCTGCGAAACTAAAATTTTCTCGTCCTTTCTGTCAGAATCATGTCTGGAGTACGAGGAGGACGTGGAGGTGGTCGCGCTGGTGGACGTGGTGGTGGTCATGGTGGTGGTGGTCGTGGAGGTGTAAACCTAACACAAGAAGATCTGAACAACTTACTGCAAGCTGCCTTTCAGTTAGGGCACAATGGTGGTGGTAAGTTGACTTATTCACTTTTGCCTCATTGGTGAACCTTGTTTACATCCTTCGTGGTTTCTCATGCGTTTCATTTCAGGTGGTACTGTTAATCCACCCCCACCTATGTGTACCTACAAAATGTTTCGGGACTGTAAGCCCCTGGAATTCTCTGGCACTGAGGGTGCGGTGAGCTTGCTCAGGTGGCTGGAAAAGGTGGAGTCGGTGTTTCTGATGTGCAACTGTCTCCCAGAGGATCGAGTCAAGTATGCTGTTGCGTTATTCCAGGATGTTGCTTTGACCTGGTGGAACAATATCACCCAGAATATGGGTATAAGGGAGGCTTATGCTATGCCTTGGGAAAATTTTGTTCAACTACTGAAGCGAGAGTACTGTCCAAGGGAAGAAATTCAGAAGCTAGAGCATGAGGTGTGGAACCTCAAAATGATCGGGTCAGAGATTGAAAAGTATACGGTAAGGCGTAATGAGTTGGCAGTGCTGTGTCCTGATCTGCATGTGCCAGAATACAGGAGGATTGAACACTATATCTCGGGGCTAGTACCAGAGATCGCAGGGCTGGTGGCTGCGGGGAATCTTCCTACATACTCAGAGGTGGTCCGATCGGCTCACAGGATGACAAACTTGAAGGTGAATGAGGGTATCTTGCCTGCTAAGGGTTCGACTGTCAAGTCCCCGGAGAATAACAAGCGTAAATGGGATAATGAGGGGAAAGGATCTGTGCCAGCATCATCACAACAGGGTAAGAGGTTCGATAGCGGGGGTTCTTCTTCTTCTGGTACCAAACAGGGTGGTTATGCGGGGAAATTACCTAAGTGCAACAAATGTGGGCGTCATTATCAGGGGGACTGCGACCGTAATCGTTGCCATCGCTGTCAGCGACTTGGGCATTTTGCTAAAGATTGTCGGGCGACACTTCCATCGACCCAGGCCCCAAGTACTACCCCGGCTCCTACTGCTCAAGGAACTACGGGGAAACAGGGTTGTTACAACTGTGGGGAGACTAGGCATTACAAGAAGGAGTGCCCGAAACTGAAGCAGGGCGGGGATGTGAGGGATAGAAACAGTAACGGGAACAACGGGGGCGGTGGCAGGAATGCACGTGCCTTCGTCATTGGAGCCGCAGAGGCTAGGCAGGATCCTGACACAGTTACCGGTACGTTCCTTCTCAATAATCGCTCTGTTAGTGTTTTATTTGATTCCGGTGCCGATAAAAGTTTTATATCTATGGAAGTTAGTCGACTGCTAGATGTAGTACCCGTACCATTAGAGGCTAAGTATGTAATTGAGTTGGCTGACGGTAAAAAGATTGAAGCTACTTGTATCCTTCGGGAGTGTCAACTAGAGTTGTCGGGTTTGTCGTTCCCCATTGACCTTATGCCGATACCTTTGGGTAGTTTTGACGTTGTTGTAGGCATGGATTGGTTGTCTTTGTATCGCGCTGAGATCGTTTGTTACGACAAGATTATTCGGATTCCCCTCCCTGATGGAGAATTCCTTTCTGTGTACGGTATCAAGGGCGGTGCTCTGCTAAATCTCATCTCCAGCATGAAAGCCCTTAAGTATCTTCGAAAGGGTTATTCGGCCGTTTTGGCACTTTTATCTGTTTCCTCTACCGATGAGAAGTTTCCTGATGTATTTCCCGATGACTTATCTGGTCTTCCTCCCCATCGTCAGGTTGAGTTCAGTATTGATCTTGTACCGGGAGCTGCTCCTATTGCTCGGGCCCCCTACCGTCTTGCACCTCCCGAGATGCAGGAATTGTCCAGTCAGTTACAGGAACTCTTGGACAAGGGTTTCATCAGACCAAGTTCTTCCCCTTGGGGAGCCCCGATTCTGTTCGTTAAGAAGAAGGATGGAAATTTTCGATTGTGTGTAGATTACAGAGAATTGAACAAAGTGACCATCAAGAACCGTTACCCTCTTCCACGTATTGATGATCTATTCGACCAACTCCAGGGTTCTAGCTACTACTCTAAGATTGATTTGAGTTCCGGTTATCACCAGTTGCGCGTAAGGAAGCTGACGTTGCAAAGACTGCCTTTCGTACACGTTATGGCCATTTTGAGTTCTTGGTCATGCCTTTCGGTCTCACAAACGCACCGACGGTTTTCATGGATTCGATGAACCGCGTTTGCAAACCATATCTTGACAAGTTCGTCATTGTGTTTATTGATGACATCCTGATCTACTCCAAGAACAAGACCGAACACGAGGAACACCTACGTTTGGTTTTGGAACTTTTGCGACGGGAACAACTTTACGCTAAGTTCTCAAAGTGTGACTTTTGGTTACGCGAAGTTCAGTTCCTAGGACATGTGGTTAATGAACTAGGAATCCATGTCGATCCAGCTAAGATCGAAGCGATCAAGGACTGGGAAGCACCAAAGACGCCAACTGAGGTGCGGCAATTCCTAGGCCTTGCGGGCTATTATCGTCGTTTCATTAAGGGGTTCTCGAAGATCGCTCAACCCCTCACCACTCTTACTCAGAAGGATAGAAAATTCGCCTGGGGTGAACCACAAGAGTCAGCATTTCAAAAACTGAAGTCTAAACTTTGTTCTGCTCCTATTTTGTCCTTGCCTGAAGGCCCCGATGATTTCGTTGTTTACTGTGATGCTTCTATTCATGGTCTCGGTTGCGTGTTGATGCAACGCGAGAAAGTGATTGCGTATGCTTCTCGTCAACTCAAGGTGCACGAGAGGAACTACACCACCCATGACTTGGAGTTGGGTGCAGTGGTTTTCGCGTTGAAAATTTGGAGACATTACTTGTACGGTACCAAATGTACCATCTACACCGATCACAAGAGTCTTCAACATATTTTCGACCAACAACATTTGAACATACGACAGCGTCGTTGGGTTGAACTCCTGAACGACTATGATTGCGCCATTAAGTACCATCCTGGCAAGGCGAATGTAGTAGCAGACGCCTTGAGCAGGAAGGAATCAATTAATCCTCGTCGCGTTCGGGCGTTGCAGCTCACCATTCATTCCTCTCTACCTGACCAACTCCGTTCTGCTCAGTTAGAAGCTTTGAAGGAGGAAAACCTTAAAGCTGAGACTATGCACGGTGCCGACAAGCACCTCGAGCGAAAGCCTGATGGCCTGCACTACTTCGCAGAACGCATATGGGTTCCTTTATTCGGGGGACTTCGGGAGCTTGTCTTAGATGAGGCTCACAAGTCCTGATATTCTATTCATCCTGGTTCGGATAAGATGTACCAAGATCTGAAGGTGCTTTACTGGTGGCCAAACATGAGGTCGGATATAGCCTCATACGTGAGCAAATGCTTGACCTGTGCTAAGGTCAAGGTGGAATACCAGAAACCGTCGGGTCTCTTGCAACAACCTGAGATTCCGGAGTGGAAATGGGAACGGATTACAATGGATTTTGTCACACAACTACCTAAGTCACCGAGCGGGAATGATAAGATATGGGTGATTATTGATCGGTTGACGAAATCAGCCCATTTTCTCGCTATTAAGGAGACCGACACCATGGATCGTTTGGCTCGTCTTTATCTGAAGGAAGTTGTTTCTAAGCACGGGGTGCCGGTTTCTATTATTTCGGATCGTGACTCCCACTTTACTTCTCACTTCTGGAAGTCTTTGCACAAGGCTTTGGGTACCCAGCTGGACATGAGTACAGCTTATCACCCACAGACTGACGGTCAGAGTGAACGCACGATTCAAACCTTAGAAGACATGCTGCGAGCATGTGCGATCGAGTTTGGCAAAGGTTGGGAAGCTCACCTACCGTTAGTAGAATTCTCTTACAACAACAGTTACCACACGAGTATCAAGGCAGCTCCGTTCGAGGCACTGTACGGGCGGAAATGCCGGTCTCCTCTTTGTTGGGCTGAGGTGGGTGAGAGTCAACTCACTGGGCCTGAGCTAGTGTACGAAACTTCGGAAAAGATCGTACAGATTCGTAACCGGTTGGCAGCGGCACGGGATCGGCAAAAGAGTTATGCCGATCAGCGTCGCAAGCCATTGGAATTCCAAGTTGATGACAAAGTACTTCTGAAAGTTTCACCGTGGAAGGGCGTCATACGCTTTGGGAAGCGTGGCAAACTCAACCCTCGGTATGTCGGCCCATTTACAATCCTGGAACGAATTGGACCGGTGGCATATCGTCTTGATTTACCGACGGAGCTCGGCAATGTACATAACGTCTTCCATGTGTCCAACTTAAAGAAGTGTCTGGCTGATGAGTCTCTTATTGTTCCACTGGAGGAGATCAAGGTGGATGATCGTCTTCGGATTGTGGAGGAACCCGGCAAATTCCGGTTAACAACGCTGTCTAGATTAAAGTCTACCTTAGCGAGTCACGCGTATATTATACTTAACTGGGTTAGTTGAGTCGTGTTACGGTTCGGAAACTGTTAGTTTAGTATAGAGGATCATTAGATGTCAGTCTAGAGGCTCATTAGATGTCAGTCCTTAACCAAGTGTACAAGGGGTGACGATTCGTAGAATCGTCAGAGCATAGGGAACATACAAGTCTCGAGTCCCGGGAATTGGTGAACGAGTGTGAATGTGTTTGTTTGCAAGTATTATGTGTTTACAATCATTATGTGACTTGTCGGTACGTGAAAGTGTGTTAACATATGTTAAAACGGGGTTTAACGCGCAAAATACGCAGAACCAACCCCTATAGGCGATTAGGGAGGGCTAATCACCTATAGGGAGGCGAATGGGACATGTTTGGGGCGAATAGCAAGGCTAATCGCCTATAGGGAGGGCGATTAGCAACCCTATTCGCCTGATGCTGCTGCATAATCGCCTGTAACGTACCTGACGACTAAAAACGACTATAAATACCATACTTGACCTCCTAAACTTCATTATAACAACCCTAGTCGTCCCACAACTCGTCCCAACACACACACAACCTCTGGAACACGATTTTGGATCAAAATACACGATTTCAAGCCTATTACATCAATCTATCATAAACCTAAGGTGTGGTTTTCATTCATACAACCTTTAATAATGTTTTTATTGAATCCCTAATGGTCCAGACCTGTTTATAAACGTATTTGTCTTCTGAAATTCGTTAATAATCATTGTTAATTGGATTCTAGCTATTATGCATGTTGTATGTATGTTTATAATTAAAAGATAGGGTTTTTGTGATTCAAGAAGGATTGTTAGCATGATATTAAGGTAGTTACAGATTGATGATGATAGCATGTTGATGAGATCTGAGTAATTGTTCATTAGGGTTACGGTTATGCATGTTAATGTGATGTTTCATGCTATGTGTATTGTTTTTGGGATACATGGTTGCATGCAGGGCTGATAGAACGAGGTTAAACGAAGGATTTTGATTGAAATATGTTTGATATAGTTGTTTGATTGATATTTGATGTTTACACACGTTCTGGATTTGATTTGGAGTGTTAAACGCGCGAAAAACCGGAACAGCTGGGCTAAAGGCGATTAGGAGGCTATTCGCCTGATAGGAAACCCTAATCGCCTATAGTATAGGCGAATAGGGGTCTAAATGCCTTTACTTCATGCGATTACGATCCTAATTGCTAGTTAAGCCATGAATTGCATGCCTTACGACGTAATCGCCTATAAACTCCTGATTTGCATACCATATGACCCTAATCGCCTATAGTATAGGCGATTAGCCTTCCTAAATGCCTGTTGACTTTCATAATCGCTACTTGACTTTTCCTAATCGCCTGTACTGCTGCTGTAAGTGTATTTTGACATTCCGAGACCCGATTTGACACCTAAGAACATGCTAGGAACCCCGTAACATACCTAATAACTTGGTAACAAGTGCTCGGACTTATTTATGAGATACTTGAACTACGTGCTACAACTTGTTGGATTTTAACGTATGTTAAGTGTGATTGCATGATTGTATGTTTGAGAGTGCAAGTATAACACGGGTCACCAATGGGATGTCGAGTCTTGTACATTGGGTTAATTTAACAGTCACAGTGGTTTCAAACGAACTTGGTTATGGTCTGGACATCTAGGGACTAACTAACCTACGGGTTATTAGTCTAATTACTTGTAACTGTCATATGTTAGGTCGCCGCCTTACGGGGCTAGCATAGCTTGCTGATTTTATTCGTATTACGAAGTAACGCAACCTAAGGTGAGTTTACGGCCCCTCTTTTAACTGGTTTCACTTTTGGGGGAGAAAACATGTGTTAAACTTATGTTTTGGTAACAACTGTCATACTATGGGTTTCTATGGTTTACTATACGATCTTTGGAAGTCCCGGGGGAAACCATGAATGTGCGGGTTAGCACAACGGGGAAATGTGAATAGATCTATTGGGAGTAACCAACCCCGCTCGTCGGCTTGGAGGGCCAGGCGAGTGCATATTGTCTCAAACAGGAACAGGTTTACTATTCGGGCACAACATCTGGTTTGCGAGTTAGTAATGGTTTTCCAATCGTAGAAGTAACAAAACACACGCCTAGCTAGCGTACTTTGGTTTGCAAATTGATATAGTATGGACAGGTTGAACTTGGTACTTTAATTACAAACCTGTGAACTCACCAGCATTTTTGTGGTGACGTAACTCTTACATGTTTTCTCAGGTCGTTAAGGTAGCACTACGGAACTAGGGCGCACGCGTCTGCACGGCGTCTAGTTAGGGTTGCATGGTTTTCAAACATTGAATAATTTGGTTTACTTTTGGATTATGTTTTGAGAATAAGCTTCCGCTGTATTTGGGGATTTTAAACTATGTTTTTGAAATTGCATATGTTCATTTAGATTTGTTTATTGTGATCGTTGACTTGGATCCTGGTTTGTCATGCGCCTCGCGGTAAAACTCCGCAAGTGGATTTTGAGGGTGTGACATGAGATGAGGATGTTGAGGTGGATGTGCGGGCACACACACGGTTAGATAGGATAAGAAATGAGGTTTTCAGGGATGGGATAGATTGGGGGTAGCTAGTATCTCGGATAAGATAAAAGAGGGGAGGTTGAGATGGTTTGGGCATGTGAAGAAGAGACAGTCGACTGAGCCAATTAGAGTGGTAGAAGGTTTCACTATGGAAGGGAGGAGTAGAGGCATGCCAAAATTGACTTAGGATGAATGGGTTAGACAATATTTAATGGGGTTCATTGTACATGATAAGGGTTTATGGAGGCTTAGGATTAAGGTTAAGAACTATTAGGATATGTGAAAATGCATTTTAGGTGTATCGTAAGGTCTCAAGTTTGTCTTCCTGTATGTTTGTTTATAGGTTGTGTACGGTGGTATAGCTGTCTATTCTTTCAATGCACTGTTTTCTAATGTCTATGATGTCATGAGGTTTTTTTTTTTTTTTTTTTTTTTTTTTTTTTTTTTTTTTTTTGTGAGTCGTGTGTTTTGAGCAGAGGGTCTCTCTGGAAGTAGTCTTTCTATCCCTAGAAGTAAGTCTTACTTACATCCCACCCACACCGGCATACGCTACCAATAGCATTGCTATTTGTGGGATTTACTAGGCTTGGTTGTTGTTGTATGCTTATTTTTAAAAAAAAATTTTAAAATTTTTATTCTAACTCATTTTTTATAAACTAGTGGGAATGCCCGCGCGTTGCGGCGGGTGTCCCAACTGACATTAAATTCAATTATGATGCATATTGCAACACACCCATGTGAAATGCACTTTCGTGATTTTCAATGATCTTATGCTGCGTCACCTCTTGACACTGATTTATGATGCGTTCAACAACTTCCCAGTTACCTTTAACCGATGCTTAATACGGAACGCAAATAAGGCGGTGGTGTTCTTTATTTCCTTTTAAAGATTCAAAACCAAAGTTACTAATTTGTTCATTTAATTTCATTGTATAAATATGTGTGTGTATTATTTTCTTAGTTTTTTACTAAGTGTCTTAAGATAAAATGACATCTAGATTGTGAATGTAATCAACGAATTGATCCGCGGAGGATGTTCTCATCACCATGACCTCAACTCCGGGCTCTCCAACTCACTATCGGTCCCGTTGTGTATCCGATGGGGCCGCCAGTTCCGACCACTATGGTGGACAGAGTTTGCTAGCTCTTCATCCAGAGAACCCGATGATGAATTTTCGTGTGCCATATAATTCCATGACGGGATTCGTTTCGAGGGGTTAAACCATATTGTGTTTGATGCACCAGGAGAAGCTGCAGCTGCTCGTTCTGCACTCCGTTTCAGTCTGCGCATATGATTTAGAGTCACAACACATTCGTCGAGTGCAAGCTCGATCCTGCAATTTGCTTTTATTGCTGAAAGCTTTTCCCATGTGCATCTCCGACCTTGATTCACGGCTTTTTGAAGCTCCAAATGAGAACGGTTTTGTATGATCTTTGAGTACTGGTAACAGAAAACACAAAAACCGACCTGATTAACAATATTCACAAAGCAAACAACTGGAACCAAACTGAATGTAAACATAAAGAATAACCCACTTGAGCTAAGGTAGCGGGAATAACCACGGTAACATCGCCTTCCCAATCTTGAGCAAATACACAAAAACAGAAGAAAAAAAACTATTATCATCGGTTTAATTTTGTAGCAAATCGTGAAACTAAACTCACAAACCATCAATTTAGTATATTAGTGATTGCACAAACCACTATATGGTGCCCTATAGCAGACATAACTATCAGATTGCTTTCTTCTGGATAGTTGAGGGTAAGCTCAACTACTAAAAATTAACAACATATGCTTTAGCTATCCATTGTGTTGATAACCCAACAATATATAAAGAAAATGCCTATGTTATTACGTATCTAGTTTTGAAATTTGTTTTGTATACTTGTAGTATCATTTGACATTTTTTTTGTTTCTATTGAAAACAAAGAATTTTCAATAATTAACCTCCTCAAGGTGTGTTTGAATTGATACAAATAAGTTGTCAATAATCAACTTATAAAGTCCCTAAAATATAGAACTCAGTTATTAGTTACGATCGACTTTCCTCCTCTTAAGAACTGTATTAAGTTTTGTACAGTGATGATTAAAAAAAACCAACAATGGTTCATAAAAGGAGGTTGAATGACTGCTACAGTAGCTACTTAAATAAACATTAACCTTGATATTATAAATAACATATTAGTATCTGTTGGTACTTATTCTCCTTATATTGACAAGGATTGCTAATATCTTATTTGATCAAACAAAGTTAGCTTGATACCACCAAGGTCCAAGAGTTAACCGAATTAAATGATCAATTAACAACCGAACCTGATATACTATGAATATCTAAAAACCAATACATTCGTTGTAGATACAATTTTTACACATGAAAGACCCAACCCAACCCATTGTTATTTCTTACTAATAATGTATTAAAACATAGAAATTTTTTTACACATCCGCTCTTACTACTCTACCGACAACAAATTTGAGGGGTCGAACTATAAGAAAACGACCACATTAGACAACCCTATCAAAAGAAAATTTGGTCGGACGACGGGTGAACAGACTCCTTGAACCTCAGATTTAATCATATGTTTATGAAAATGAAACAAAAAGAAAGGATAAAAGGAATCTTTACATACCAAGTTAATAAATTGATGAAATCTGAAACTTGAGGAACATGTATCAAGTTTGTAATGATCAATCCCAAGAACACAACAAATCCAATTAAATGCCTACACATGAAAACAAGCAAATAGCCAAACACGGCAGCACTACTATTATTATTATGCCATAAAACAACACAACTCTGGTTACAAATAACTAAATAAGAACAAAAAATAATCATGGTGCATTCACACTTCCTGTAAACAGTACAATAATTTTATGTTTATTTTCAGTTTTTACTTGTATCTCACAACATCTTTGAGTATTTAATTGTAAAAAAAGTTGATATTTTTGTCAGTACTAAAACATGAAAACATAATTAGGAATTACAAGAACCACTTTTTAGCGATTGATGCACCCGAAAAGGCATAGACGAATGAGATTTCAACCATCTACCAAAACATGATCCAAGCAATAAAAAGTAGTTCATTTGATTCTTGCAAAATATGTAATATGATATCAGGCCATTAAATTTTAAACAACCTCTACCATACAACTTTCAGCCAATCATTTCTATTTACTTCTAAGATGAATTTTGCAGGAGATTACTGGAGTTTACATGAAGAATTGCATGTTACATTATCCTGGATACAGGAACAACTTCACGCTTTGGGCACTTGGGGAATATCGCAAAAGAGTTTGGATCAATTAAAGCAATAGACTGAAGTGTCATGCTGGAATAATCCAAATCTAGAAATGTGTGCAGATCATAAGCCAGTGGTCCTATATAATAAACTCTGGCGTCTGGTGTTACACTTTCATGCTAATGAACCTAAAACAAGGGTTGTAAGGTTTACTTTTCACTGTGGACATAAATTACTAACAATTTATTTTTGGAAGATAACACACACGTATATACCATATGCAAACAAAACTAATACAAAGACAACAATTAGCATCTTCTGCAAGTCATAGAGGTGGTTGTGCAGCACACAATAGAACTCCTAAGCAGAAGCACTGCCTATGATTAAGTATGTTTACAGACCTGGCTGATTTGCATTATATGACACCCCAAGTTAAACTTAATATGTTAAATTAAGGCTGCCAATTATATGATAATATAGACCTCTTGTATTTAAATTTTAAAGATATGTGATGCCATGTTTTTGTTCATATGTGAGTTTAAGAATATTCAAAGAAGACCAGCGAAAAAAGTATATTTGCGGCCAAAATGCAAATAACCATGACAAGTTATTATCATATTCACAGAAATTGTCACACAAGATGAGAGAGAAACTGGTAGCAAAACAAGATTAAAGTGGAAATTAAGATACCTGACGACAGATTTCGCAAATTATATCTCTTTTCTCATCGCACCATCGCTGAACACATTTCCTATGAGCATACTGCAATATAGAAGTAGTTTAGAAAGCTTACAGGTGGAGCATAAGCCTAGCTTCATTTTACATTATAAACCGAGTGACAAAAACTTCGTCTTATACACACAACAAACAAGTCGTTTATCTTATACACAAATACTTTCAATACATTTACTATTATATTCATAATCAAAACAATCATTAAATAACAGAAAATTTGCCTTAAGACTGCCACTTCAAGCACAAGGAACTTCAAGGCTTTTTACGCTATCTTCCTCATGGCATATTCGGCATT
Organism: Ambrosia x helenae; assembly: GCA_030844895.1. Taxonomy (NCBI): domain Eukaryota; kingdom Viridiplantae; phylum Streptophyta; class Magnoliopsida; order Asterales; family Asteraceae; genus Ambrosia; species Ambrosia x helenae. The sequence continues at coordinate 223,107 of JAUTDX010007100.1, read as the reverse complement.
CTATCGACGACTGAATCAACGGCTCTTCCTCGCCAGACACATTACAACCCTTAGAAACAACCCCAAAATCCCCGCTTTCCTGTACTACCAGAACCCGATCACCGCGTAAAATTAGCCCGTCTTCCATCTACAAAACAACACCTCAATTCAACAAGTTCAAACCCTATATGACCATAATTGTGAATGTATTTTCATATAATTACGTTTACAGCAATACCCATAAGTTAATTTCAAGTTTTGATAACTACAAATCAAATTCATTGATTAAAATGTATAAAAATAAAGAACGATAAATTAAAGAATTTAAAAGAGAAACTCATGGTAAAAAGGAGATCAAAAGATGGGGAAATCATAAGACTAAAAGGGTTTTGAATAAAGATTGAATTGTGGATACCTTTGAAGAAGGAAGTGATGGAGTTTGGAATCAGTCGTTGAGAGGTAGATTGTTGTTTCCGAATCTGTACCACCTCCAAAAGTTTAAATATAATGTCAAGACACATCTAAACAATTATGCAAATGTTCCCAAAAGTTCCCAAAAGTTGTTCGCTTTTTGATAAGCATCACTTAAAAGATTATGATCATCAGATCATACATAAAAAAAATGTTAAAGTAAACTACATTTTCAGTAGCTACTATAAACAAAATAATAATGTCAAGACACATCTAAACAATTAGCATACATTGATAACATATTCCGGATTATTATCCTTGCACCGACTTAGACCGGCTATCGATTAATTAAACTGATTAACTAAATATTAATCAGTAAATGGCAGACAAAATAATAACTGACTGATTAACTGAAAATTAATCAGTGAATGTCCGACTAATGTTTAATTTACATAAATTTTAGATCCAATTCTCATAACTAAACAAACAATCAAACCGATAAAAAAACTACCTTGAAGAGAATCACAATTCTCAGCCTCTATACGAACAACATCAAGAACCGAGTCAATCAAGTCAACACCTTCAGTATAATGGCCTTTAGCCCAGTTATTCCCAGCACCAGACTAACCAAACACGAAGTTATCGGGGCAAAAGATCTGTCCATAAGGGCCTGATCTAATGTTGTCCATGGTACCAGGCTCAAGGTCCATGAGGACAGCACGTGGAACAAAGCGACCACCAAAAGACTGAAACCAGAAACAAAAATCCAAATCAACAAAACTAACAAAACCAACAAATTCAATTAAAAAAACATTACAAGGTTAAAGGCTCTTGGATGAACTCAAAAGAAGCTGCAAGAAACCCATCAGGCAAAAAACACACATACATCCAATTTCACATTGTAAACTGTAATCGGTTTTTTTTGGGGTTATAGACAAACTAACTCATAATCATCTCTAATCGACATTAGGGACTCATAAAAAAGGGAAAACGTACCTGGCTTTCATCTCCAATAGAATCATGGAACCTATTTCATCTGGTTCAATTTATTACAAAGGAAATGTGGGTTAAATTATATGGAAACGGACAGGGCCATTGATGGAGGGACCATTGAGTGCAGAGACTGATAATAACAAAATTGAAGGCTACTCAATCGTATAAAAGTGGAGATTAATTGATGGAGTAAACATAAGAGAATACCTAAGGATTTCTGTCGATTCAATGATCATAAGGGGTAGTGGTGGAACACTTGTTTTATAATATGAAGAAGAGGCTATGTGAAATGTCTACCATACCCTTATAAGTGTCTTAATTGCCAATAACATCCCCATAATACCCTTACATTTTTTGCTTAAATATGTTGTACATATTGCTTTTTGAGTTGTACGGGAATGAAAATGACTATGTTAGTCATCACTCCTCCTTAATAATATAATAATGTAGATATAGATATAGATTATAGAGTATTTTGGTTGTCTGATTGTTGATTATGCACTTTAGACCATTGTTTACATTTTCTCTAGAAAACTTCTCGGTGCATTTGATGGACGATCCACATCATATGATCTGTGACATAAGTCATAAAGTCTGTTTGTAGATTATAATATTTTTCTAGGAGTTTTGGTTCGTTAGTTATGAACAAATATTAAGAGGGTGTTTGGGATTGAGTTTCAAAACAACTTATTGACTTATTGGCTTTTCCAAAAAGCCAATAAGTCAATAAGCTGTTTGTATAATCCAAAAGCACTTTCTGTTTTGACTTTTGGCTTTTGGCTTTTAAGGGTGGAAAAACTGTTTTTGAAAAGTTAAAAATCCTGGCTTTTGGTTTTTGGCTTTTGACTTTTGGAAAAAAAATTACAAATCTAACACCCATACAACCAATATTCACAATAAGTTAAGCGAAACACTTAAAAAACAACAATTTATTAACTTTTTGACGTTTCTTATCTCAAAAGCTAATCCAAACACTTTTTTTAAAACTCATTTTCAAAAAGTCATAAGCCAATAAGTACTTTTGATCAAAAGCACTTTTGCATCTCCAAACTCAATCCCAAACACCCTCTAAATTATACGCATGCGAGGCAAATCGTATTTACCTCATATGTTAATAAATTTTATCTAGGGGTATGCATGTGTAGGTCTCTGGCTCAACCCATCAAAAACTAAAATTTCTGTTTAGGAAACTGCTCGTTTTACATATGGGCTCGGTTCAGTTATGGGCCAGTTTTTGGTTTTACAACTGGACTTGAAATGTTTGGGTACGAAAAAAAAAACTGGTCCACCATAATGCAGTTGGGCTAAGAACTTTTGACCTTTATGAAACACTTATTAATGAAATTGGGTCTTAATTTTTGACCAAATATGATGAGCCTAGTCCATAAATCCAACAAAAAGTTTCAAATAAGTTCGGTGTGATTCCCTTCTTTGGTTTGGTTTTAGGGCGGTTCGGTTCGGTTTGGTTTTGGTTTACAAAAGAATCGAAACTGAGCTATGGGTTATTACTTTGGGTCGGGTATTGGAGTTCGATTTTGTTGGTTTTTCAATCTTTGTTCGCTTGTGTAGTTTTTTGTTCACCTACACTTTTATCAATAATCCCAAAAGAAAACCAGTACATGACCCGAACCAAAAGTCCAAACATCAACATCCATAATAATATTAAATACATGGAACCCAATTAAAGACAGATGATAATGGGTCCATTATCATCACTTCTATATCGTATTTATTCATTTGTAAAAACTAGCAGGAACCCGAGCGTTGCTGCGGGGATGTACTGTGTTTGTTGGTTGTGTTTCGGGTTCAAAACCGGTTCATTTTATTTAAGAAACAGTAGAGCCGGTTTTCATTTATTTAAACCCTTAACATCAATTCTTTCGAAGAATGGTTTAACTTTGGGACAATGGGTTTTTTTTAAGTCCATTAAATTGAAAGGGCATCTCATCACTCTCCTCATTGGTTAATCTACACCGGAAAAGTTTGTCGATGAAATCGTCCGCATTCCCCATTTTGTATCCGACAACCATGATTAGAGTTGATGATTAAATCAATAATCATTTGTCTTCGTAACCGATAATCTATTATAAGGTATTCGTAAATAGTTGGGTTTCCCAAAGCTCTTTTTTCAATCCACACACCAACCAATTGCCGCCACACTTTGCCCTAGTAAACAAGCTTTGTCATAGCCGCAAAACCTTACCTCTGTGAACCAGACCTGCCACCACTTCTCCAGTCAATATTTGTTGTTGCGTGAGTAATCTTGACGTGGGTATGGTTATGTGATGTTTGGTTTACTTTTGGCCCATACCGGTTTCTTTCCTGTACCGATTTCGCAAAAAATGAAAACTGGCTCTACTCTTTCTTAAATAAAATGAACCGGTTTTGAACCCGAAACACAACCAACAAGCACAGTACAACCCCGCATCAACGCGCGGGTTCCTGCTAGTATATTTAAAAACCTCTAAACTTAATATTGATGTTAAGGGTTCAACTATGCCTTTTCTTGTTCTCCTTTAATTTTTTAAGTAATAATTCTTTCAAAACCCAATATATTTATTTAATATTAACTAAAATATAATCTAACTAATTTTAGAAATGTATAGTGAAAAAAAAAAGTATGTACTTTCAAAAATCTTATATGCTTTTTATTTGATTTAACAACTTATAAATTTATAACACCTTGCATTTCTAATTTCATAAACTTTAGCATTTATTATCACATATCATTTGAATTTATTATAAGCATAAGTTAATTACTCTTTTTAATTACTACAAAGTTATTTAATAGTTGCATTAAATTTGTCTTGCTAATATAACAAAATTACAATTTTACCCATATAAGTGATTATGAAATGACTTATTTGCCCGTCCAAATAATACTTTCATTAAATATTAACATGAAATCAAGTGTATCTAAAAAGCATCTATCATATACTAGCATTTACCTCTGTAATAAATTTGCATAAGGTGATTGTTAAAATCATCTTGACACCAGAGGCTATTCGTTTTATGACCAGGGTTTAAGGTTATCTATAGCAATATTTCTACTCTGGGTGACTGAGATTTGTGTTTAATAGGTTAGGGTCTGTGATTCAGAAAGGGGTGACGACGCAATTTGTTGCCCGTCTGCCTGCCTTTTTAATGTAATTTGACACACACACACACACACACATATATATATATACGCATGCAATAAATTAAACTAAAATTCCTTTTATTACGTTGGTTGCTAATTTTTTTTTGAAAGGTAACTTCATTAAAAACACAAGCAAAACATAGCATCTCCAAGTCAGAGATACCCGCTAGCCATAACACATTACATCACATCAATACAAAACAAATTTCACCCTTTCCAATCTACATCACCCTCTTTAAATCGACTCCTATACCACAAATATCCCAAAGCTTTAATGTCGGACACAATATTCGCCACCTTTACTTCCTTATTCTTAAACCTTTTATCATTCCTAGCTTGCCATAATCTCCAACACGTCAAGACAAACACCCCATAGAGACTGTTATACTTTCCAATCGATATATTTACACCAAATTTGACTATTATACTTTACATAAGATGATATAGGACTAAGAAAAAGTGTTGCTAAGGGTCAACTTCATGTGCTTGTGGTGGTTGGGTGATGGAATTATGACTTGGTATGTTTGCATTTTCTACCTTAGGACATGGTTTAGTTGAAAGGTTTGCTTCAAATTTAGGAATTTGATATATAACAAGTTGATAAACAATATTCTTGTAATCTTTTTTAATTCATCAAATAAACATGTCCTAAAGTATAAACATATATACCGAAAGTCAAAAATCTACCACCCAACCACCACAAGCCCATGTCTCACATGTCACGATTACCAAACCATCGTCCCCATAACAACCCTATTTTTGTACTCTCTTCATGTTCTTCTAAAGTTATATCTTTGTACATTTTGACACACAAATAAATTTTAGAAATGAAAAACATGTTTTTGTTGTTTCTATCGTTCTAGTGTAATTTGAAAGTTAATTGTTAACCTTTATCAAGTTCACTTGATCTTAAAATATATTAATATTAAGTAAGCAAAATACCTATAATATATTAATATTAAGTAAGCAAAATACCTATTAAGCTTTAGTACTTTTAAGTCAATAAATCCATGTGTTATAGTGGTTTTAACTACTTGAATCCAATCTCTAAAGCTTTAACTACTTGAGTCCAATTGACTAACTTCATTAACCAATTCAGTTAAGTATAAGGGTACTTCAATCATCTTACACTTAGGTACAACCCTATAATGCATAAGCTATAAGAAACAACTCTTTAATGCATAGATGTTTTTATTATATACAAAAATAGAACTTTTATGTATAATATAATGCACGCACAAAGGACACACACTTTCTCACACACACTTGCTATCTCTCTACCCCTCATCACCACTAACATCCACCATCGTCGCCACTGCCAAAAAATTCCAGCCACCCTCCCAACTTCAACAATCACCGACCACCCTCACAACCACCATCAACCACCCAACTTCATTTGTGACAGTCGTGTTAGTCTTTACAAAACCCCCCAAAATCTAAACCCTAAATCACTACTCAACTAAAAAATAACATTAAAAAAAATATCCCAAAATCAAAATGGTTGTGTTCACCTCATACAAGTGTGAATCCCCTACCTTTGTATATGTCAGGTGAAGAATCCGGGAAGTTTTTGTGCACCGTCTCCCTCCCTCATTCGGAAAATTAGACATATGGCACTGATCCGTGCTATTTATCTATTAAGGAAACATATATGGCTTCAAAAAACCCAGGAATGGATGCTGGAATTGGTTCCCTCAACGGAAACATATTAAGTCATCAAGTTCCAATTGATTCGGAGGAAGAACTATCGCAGATTCGTGCTCAAAAGGTAGCTCATGATATGAAGTTGATGCAGGAAGCATGGCTCCCTCCCGGTGGCTACAAGATGGCTAACCCTAAAGCCGTTGGTGTCTAAAGAATCTCCAGTAGGGAACGAAAATTTGAAGTAGTGTACATTCATATGAGATGGTGGTGGGTCTGGTATAGTAGTGGTGTACAGAGGTGCGGTGCAGTGGTGGAGGTGCAATGGTGGAGGTATAGTGGTGGTGCTATGGTGGAGGTATAGTGGTGGTGGTGCTGCGGTGATGGTGTCGTTGGGAAGGTTTAGATGAGAGAGATGGGGAAGAGGGAGGAAATATCATATTTTGAATCGAGATCGAGAGAGAGGGGGGTGTGGATGGAGGGAGAAAGAGAGATCATATTTGTGTAGAAAAATGTTTATAATTAAATAATAGGTGAAAATATATTTTATTTGTAGGGCACTTTTGTCTTTTCATACACATGTAATAAATTTGGTTAACGGAGTTAGTCAATTGGACTTAAATGGTTGTATATTTACCAACCAGGGACTCAAGTAGTTAAAGTTTTGAGCCTTGGATTCAATTAGTTAAAACCATTATAACACATGGACACAAATAGTATTTCACTCTAATAAATAAAGGCTTATCCCCTAAGGTACATCATGGTGGACTATTGTCTGTTAGTAAGGTGTTTCTCCTGCCAATGATCTCCAGCCCAGCTGGCTAGAGGTAGGTTGAGTTTTCCCTTAGGGGTTCCCATCCCTGGGGTAGGTCACAGGTTTGATCCATGCACGCCACAAAAGAAAAGAAAAAAGAAAAGAAAAAAAAGAAAAGAAAAAAGAAAAAACAAAGTAAGGTGTTTCTCCTTTATTTAAGAGGTGAAGTGTTGAAATCATATAAGAAACGTATATAAGTAGTTAATAGAAATAATGTATAAGTTTTTTTTTTAATAGTAACTTTTATTAAAAAAACGGATGCGTCCTTAAAGCAAGGACCGCCAAAGCCAAACCATTACAACATATACAACGGATATGCAACCCAATCCTTCCAAAGAAAGGGACCTAAACTTGGACCAGCTAGATAACCAAAAAAACGCCATTGACTTTATTGTTGCTACAACCTCGCAAACCTTAGGCGCCCCTCCATAAAAAACCGTAGTATTTCGCGTTCTCCATATGGCCTAACAAGATATCATAATAATAACTTTGACAATCCTTCTTCCCCATTTAGAAACAGCTGCGGATTCATGAAGCCGGAGCACATCCGAGAAATCAAAAACCATAATCAGTCCTATTTTACACCGACTTCCAATAATCTTGGACGTTCACACATCTTTTAAGGACCCACAACCCGTGAAGATATGCGTCGTACTTTCGTCTTCCACATTGCAAAGAACACAAACAGTGATGTATTGTAAAATACATCTATTTCCAGTGTAATGTTTGTGTAATTTTTGAGTCGTTTAGATAGTGTTTTTATTAGTTTTAGGCTTGTACCGGTCTATTTTATTTAGTATAGGTTTTTATAGATTTTTATTAGTTTTGGGTCATTCTTTGTATTTATTTATTTATCTTATATTTTGGTAGGTGTTAATGGACGTTGGAGCGTAAACGAGCAACTTTGGTCAAGTCAAGAACACCGAGTCAAGAGAGCGGACCTAGAATGCTATAATAATAATAAAAAAAAAGAAAAGAAAACTAAAGTGTGACTTTGGTCAGGTGTACAGGCAAGCCCAAGAAAAAGAATTAACCCTACTATCTATCTATATATATATATATATATATATATATATATATATATATATATTGCAAAGGGGTTAATCCTACATGTTATACTCTTATGCAATCTCTCCTTTGAGAGATGCCACATAAGATGTGATGTGGCAACTTTAAACCAATTAAAAAAAAAAGAAATAAATATGATTTAACCTAATCTATTATAATCTTTAACCTAATCTATTAAATACCTAATCTACTAAATCTAAATATTAAACTTTTATTATTTTATCTCTTGTGTTTCCTCCCATAACTTTTAAACGTTAATATCTTTTATATACGAGATTTTTTAAAGAAAAAAATTACACCAAATTAACGAGCGTTTTATTATCTTTCCAACGAGTACCATAGTGCTATATAAAAATCGGAGAAAAAAATGACTATTTTTTGGAACCCGACATGTATTGTGTCGGGTTTGTAATTAGTTTAAAAAAATTGTAGGTTTGGGTTGGGTCTGGGATTAGGTGATACCCGACCCGATTACCCGAAACAACATACCCAAATACCCGAACTACATACCCGATCATATACCCATGAATTTTTTAACGCATCACATAACCCTTAGACTGATGCGTTCGATATTTCAATAATTAACTTTTTTTTTTCTTATTTCATGTTAGTTCTTTTTAGAATGATCGATTACAAACTTCCGAATTCATTTGTAATGGCACTAGATTTAAACCCGGGCGCAGAGATTCGTTTTTTTTATATTTGAATATGATAACTTATGGCAGAGATTTGTTTAAAATAATAATAATAATAATATATTTTATTATGTTATATTAGATATTTCAACCCGGGACGCTCCCGGGATAAAAACTAGTTATATTATATTTTCAAAGGAAGGTATTGGAAGTGAACAGAGGCCGCACGATATCAATCTTGGGAAGGGGCTGCGATATTTTTGAGGAGAGCCGAAGCTATTCTGGAGAGGAGCAGATCACACGACAGAAAGAATATAGTGAAGGAGATAAGGGTTGAAGCCTAGGTGCGAGCACGGGTCGGTTCTAATTCAATATATATTATTTATTTATTTGAAACCTGTTGTGAACACCATTAATATGTTTAGTTTTCATTGTTTTGATTTTATCATGACAATTATTGGCTAAACCTTGATGCTACCTAGGTTCAAGATGATTGCACTTGAATGATTTATTTTCTTTTGGTCTTGAAACTTTTGGTTGTGGATGAATTTTAAAGTAAAAAACTCTTTATTTTCTGGTTTGATTTGTATGCGTATTTAGTTTTATTTAAATAACTTTTATAAACTCCACTTGCGTTTTTGTGAATGTCTTTCATGTATGAATGCGGGTTAGGTTGCGGACTGGGTGTTAGCAGCTAGTTTATGGTTAATTTCTGCAGGTTATCCATAGGAGTTGTAATTGTTAGTTAGGTAATTCTAAGTGTTCTACCAATTCTCAATAGCTGTAAGGTGCGAGATTGTTGGTCTGTCTAGGGTGTTAAATTGCTAGATCTAGAGGCTTTGTAAGAAGATCTTCCTAGTTTCCCTAGCATTCCTTGTAGGCCAAGTCGTATCAGAAATATTGTAGTTACCCCTTGCACTTTCGGGTGTATTGTGACTTTCACGCTGTAAGGTAGACTGTCTAGCGGGTACTTTAAGATTCGAGTAGGTAAGCCTGTAAGGGTAACCTCTCAACCGGTGGTTTAACGGCTTATAGGTAACCTTAGGTTTATCCTTGAGAAGGGTCGAGGGTCCTCTAGTTTATCCTGTAAGTTTAGTATTTTAAGATCCCGGTTCCACACCAGTTCCATGACCATTAGAAAACTTGTCATTCATGTGTAGGATTCTAGCCTAGGTAGGGCCTTCCCATCATTTGATCCGAATTCCAGTTCCTAGATTGTGTCTTTAGTTATATTAGTTTTATTTTATTTATTTGCATTAGTTTGTTAGAAAACCCCCCAAACCATAAAAACAATTTAAGTCAGTTTGTAGATAAGTAATCGAGTCTAGTTTACGTTTTCAGTGGAGTCTCGTGGGTTCGATACTCGGACTTACTTTAGCTGTACTGCACTGACCGGTACACTTGTCGGTTGTGTGGTTTAGGTTTAGAGAGTCTTAGGTTATAAATTTAAAACTTAGAGTGTCTAGTTTAGGTTAATTTAGTTAGTTTTTATTAAACCACTTTGAGCACATCAAATAGCATCTTGGACGTTCACACATCTTTTAAGAAGGCCAAGTCTAGTAGGTATCCGATCTATCTCCGCCCTCCAAATAAAAAGATTTACCTTGATAGGAACCTATGACTCCCAAGTCCTAAGGTGATGCCAGTTAGGGTCTCTGTTCTTACAAATTAGCTTCTTAACCTGGGCCACTGAGAAATCCTGCTGCTCCTCATCAACCCACTTCCATTGATCAGGTCAGTCATGAAAAGCGAAAGAAGATAGAACCTCCAGAAGCTCGCTAATTTCCGAAATTTCTGCAACAGTTTACAGCCCCCTATTCCACTGATGGTTTAGACCAAATCTGTCTGAGGATTGCTAAAACCGATCGCTGATTGTGCAGTTTTTTTGTCTCTCCAAACTTTATAACATTGGCCATCTATCCTTAAGAATAGACGATCCAAACCAGTGATCTGTCCAAAATCGTATAAGCTCCTATCCCCAACAATTCCGTGAATGTGACTATGTATACTCGAGCCTTGCAGCTTCAAATTATTCAAGAACGACCCAATGGACTTCTAACAGGCTAACAGCCACTAAACTTCTTAGAAACAGGTAAGAAAACCCGTTTATCCCTTCCCCGTGAACCGCTTCTATAACTCGACGCCACAAATCATCTTTTACGGTGTAAAACCTCCAAGCCCATTTAGACAACAACGCTGCATTCACATCCGCGAGCTTAGATACTCCGAGATCTCCATTTTCTTTAGTCGTAGTGATCACATCCCAAGAGACCCAATGCATCTTTTTCACATTGACAGAACCGGCCCAAAAAAACAACATCAACAGGCTCACTATTTGATTCAACACTTTTACCGGAGCTTTATAAATGGAAAAATAATAGATCGGCAAACTCGAGAGGATTGATTTAATAAGGGTCAGTCGGCCTCCCATCGAAATCGTCTTTGCCTTCTAAGAAGATAATCGCGAACGAACCGTGTCCACAACCGAAGACCATTGACATACCTTATTCATACTCACTTCCACTTTGATTCCAAGGTAGTCGAAAGGAAAATGTCCCACTTTACAACCAAATATGTCGTCCATAGTATCAACTTCTTCGTCACTAATTCCAATCCCAAAAAAGATGAGATTTATTTATGTTAATCTTCAACCTGGAACAAAGATGGAAAATTCGAAGTAAGCGGCCTGTTATTTCTAAATTATCTCTAGACCACTCTCCCATAATTATAGCGTCATCCGCGTATAATTAGGGCTGGCAAATCGTGTCCCTAACAGGTTAACAGGTCTTTAACGCGCGCGAACAAATAAGTTCTAAACATGAACACGACTCGTTTAACTCATTTATATCTCATGTTTATAACACAGTTTTATGTTTTATGTACCAAAAAAGGGAAATGAAAGATTTTTGCCTCTTAATTCTAAGTATTACAAAAAGTCAAAAAATCAAATAGTGTACTTTTCAGTCAAACAAGTCTTATCGTGTCTTAACAGGTTACCCATTGCCAGCCCTACGTATAATAGACGAGAGACCACCGGACCCAAAGTAGAAATTTGTATCCCCTTGAAATCACCTTCAGTCGAAGCTTTATTGAAAATAAAAACGTGAGCCTCCACATTGGAATTCGAAGGTCGGCGATCCATTAATCAAGACTGAAGATCTAGCCAATTCCAATATACCTCTAATCCACCTCACCCATCTGTATGGAAAACCCATTTGATTCAACATATCCAATAGAAAACCCTAATATACATTATCGTACGCCTTCTTGAAATCGATGATTAGATGATGTTCTATAAAAATTAAAATACATAAATTAATTTCTATTAGGGGATTCCACCTTGAAAGCCCTGATTGATAAACACCCCGTCACCGATCCCCCAACATTGCTTAATGTCTTACCCTCTAAGGGTGCCCTTCAGGTCGATGCGGATTGTGTGTTATGGAATATTAAATCCTTTCCGAAAGGGACGTCATGCGGGAGGGATGACCTTAGAGCTCAACATATCTTGGATGTACTTTGTGGGCAGGGGTCCTCGCCGCCTTCTGATCTGCTCTTAGCTATCACCGACGTGGTTAACATCTGTTTGGGGGGAGGGGGCTTTGCCCTAAGGTCCTTGCCGAGTTTATTGCATCTGCCCCTGACTCCGTTGCTTATGCCCGATAATGGGATTCGGCCTATCGCGGTTGGGGGCATTTGGCGAAGGTTAGTCTCTAAAGTAGCTATGCGTAAAGTCGGGAAGGAGATGGCGACATACTTGGGTGATCATCAATTTGGGGTTGGGGTTCCCAATGGGGCTGAGGCCATCCTTCACAGCGCGAACAGGTTTTTGAATTCGTTCCACGATAAAGGATCCATGGTCATGTTCACAGTCGACTTCTCGAATGCCTTCAACTTAGTTGTCAGGACGATACTCCTGCGGGAGGTGAGCGTTCGCTGCCCATCTATCTACCCTTGGGTTCCGTTTATTTATGCCCAACCTGCTTGGCTTTATGTGGGTGATACTTGTATGGGGGCATCCATCGGGGTCCAGCAGGGGGACCCATTAGGGCCGCTTCTTTTCGCGCTTGTCCTGCACCATTGGTTCGTAAGCTGGAGGAGTGTTGTTCCCTCCCATTTCATGCTTTGTACCTGGATGATGGTACGATTATTGGAGAGGCCAAGGAAGTGGCTAAGGCTTTTGATATCATCCGAGCTGAGGGACCGAATTTGGGTCTTACGCTTAATATTAAGAAATCTGAAGTTTTTTGGCCATCGTGCAACAGAGCGAAAGAGAAGCCTGGTTTATTTCCTAACGAGATAGGGAGACCAGACGGAGGTGTTAAGCTCCTAGAAGGGGCCGTTAGTCGGGATGAGGGGTATATTAGCTCTTTGGTTGTTAAAAGGGCTAAGAAGGCAACCGAACTAATGCTCTCTCTGCAGAAGTTGAGGGACCCCCAGAGTGAACTTTTGTTGCTTCGTTCATGTATGGGCGTTGCCAAACTGTTGTTTGGCCTTAGGACATGTCCACCGGCCATGGCCAATGATGTCGTATCCATTTTTGACAAAGGCCTTCGTGAAGCGACGGAAGATATTGTGGTTTGTGGAGGGGCGTTCTTTGGGGATTTTCAAAGGCGGTTAGCGTCTTTGCCGATTCGGTTGGGAGGGCTTGGTCTTTGTTCGGTGGATGACGTGTCTGCCTATGCTTTTGTGGCCTCTCGGGTGCAGTCCTGGGACCTTCAAGACCACATCTTAAGGAATAGCGGCTTGGTGGGGATGGAACTAGATTATGAGCTTGCCTTGGACAACATTCGCAGCTTTCTCCCGGACTTCGATTTGGGCGGGTTTATGGATAAGGACACCACCCCAAAAAACCTCAAAATATTTTGGCGAATGCTTTTACCTGTAAAACCCTTCAAACCACGGGAGAAAAGTTTTCCATGTCCCCGCACCAGAAAGCTGTGTTTGAATGCCTTAAAGGAGCGCATGCTCAAGATTTCTTGACTATCCTTCCTATCGATGGGCTTAGGCAACACATGTTGGCTATTGAATATCGGGCTATCCTTAAGTATAGACTTATGATTCCCATGTTCCCAGTTGATGAGCCGTGTCCAGTTTGTAAAAAGACATGTTTAGATAAATTTGGGGAGCATGCCCTTCACTGTAAGGAGCTGCCAGGATTTAAATACAGACATGACCTAGTCAGGATTGTCTTATGGGACGTCTTACGAAGTGCAGGGATTTCAGCTAGAAAAGAAGCCCCGGTTAATTTTTTGACGGGTCCACTTGAGGGGTGTCTCATTTGGTGGGACTTCGGGATTCGGGGTTTGTGGCCGGGCAAACAATCTTAAAAGTTGAATCCAAGAAAGTTAACAAACATGAAGCTGCTTGTCTTGAAAACCAACGTGTCTTTGTGCCCTTCACTTTTGACACATTTGGGGGCCTTGCTCCCGAAGCAGTCCGGTTTTTACATTGAGTGCAAAAGGTGGTGCAGAGTAACTCTTCTGCGGCCAAGGACACAAGCTTTATATTTAATAGAGTAGGCTTTACTATTCAAAAGGGAGTTGCGGCGCAACTTGTTGCTCGTCTACCCGCGCCTCAGTTGTAATTCTTGTTGGTATGAAATGAAAGTGATTAAGTATTGAAAACAAAAAAAAAAAATAATAATAATAAAGGTTTAGTTATAAAAAAAAGACAGGTGGAGGTTGTTGTGGTCTAGAAGTTTAATGACGGGTCACATTCTATAAAAAAACAAAAAAACACGAATGTTACACAAGTCATTTCAAACACCATTCCACATGAGATGAATCAAAGCTAGACGATCGTCCCGTAATTTCTGGGTGATCATGGATAATAATACCCTCTTTAAATTCATCTCCCCCAATAATCCCTCCCAAATCCCCCTTAATATGGTCCTTAAAACGGCTCATCTTACACGACTTCCTCATCTAGATAACGTTAATTCCAATGATCTTAATCACACAACCAATGTTGCTGCTGCATTAAACCCTTCTCCTCATCATAACCATAATCCTCACGATCATGATGATATTGGAGATCATACGGTGGTTGTTAACAACATGGACAAGAAGTTTATGGTTATCGGACACCGAGGAACCGGGATGAATTTGTTGCAGTCGTCTGATCCTAGAATGAAATTTATTAAAGAGAATTCTGTTCTTGCTTTTAATACAGCTGGGAAATTTAATCTGGATTACATCGAATTCGATGTTCAGGTAGTCTTTTTTTTTTTTTTTTTCTCGTTACAATCTGATAGATAAACGGTCAACAAACTGCACCGTTAGTCATTTTTAATAACAAAACTAAGTTTTTTTTTTTGTAACTACACTAGATATTAATATAACTATGCATGACTTGTTAGACTTGATTAAATAGGTCCACAACTTCATATGTCAATTTTTAATTTTTGTAGTTTCGGCCCACAACAATATTTCGACCCTTAAAGAAACAGGGGTTTGCGTTTCCAAATGACTTATTAACTTATTAACTTTTTGAAAACGCAACTTGTTACTGTCTACCTGCTATCTTAATGTAACTTGTGGAATGGAAATTTTAATTTCGTTTACGTTTCCGGATGGTAGAGTCGTCTGAAATTAAGGTTGACGGTGGCCGCGGCGATTGACGGTCTCAATCGGTCATTAAAACGACAAGTGATTTGTCGTTATGTTTGGAAAACACGTGTATGGAAGACAAAGACTGATACAACAGGTTGCTTTTGGTTTGGTGGGCCTGAAGCCCACGTATTACGACCTTTACGTATTTTTATTTGAGTTGTTTTCTTTTTTGTTCATTTTTTGATCGAGTTTAAGGAGGACAAATAGTTTTAAAACATAATTAGTATCACAGTTCAAAACCTTTTTTTTTAATTTAGACAGCGACTAGTCATGGGTTGATGTAGTCAAAAAACAAAATATCAAGGATAATCATCTAAGCTGTAAGTGGACCACAAAAATTAACAAAATAATATGGATTATCACATTTGTTAAAATAGACAATTGATAGAAAAAAAAAGAGAAGAGAGACATTTTCTTTCAATAATTTTCATCTTTTCTTTCGTTAATTCAAGATGGCTTAGAAACAAAAATGAAATGTAAACCAAGGGGCGTTGTTAGAGAGACATTAAGCGTTGTTTGGTTGCATCTTTGAATGATTGTGTTGAATGAACCATTAAGCGGCAGGAAGGGGAGGAGGAGGTGGCAACGGAGGAGAGGGAGGAGGCAGTGGTAGGTTGGCACGGAGGAGGGGAGAGGGGGAAGAGAGGAGATGGTTTCATTAAGAGGTTTATTCAGGCATCCAACATGTTTCTGTTGCTAAATCATTCAGCGCTTAATGGTTTCATTAAAAGGTTGTGTTTTTGGCAACCGTTTCCCTTACCTCTAACTGATTTAGAGGTAATCTCTTAATGGAACCATTAAGAGATGAACCAAACAACCTCTAAAACATGGCCACTACCCACTAACTTAGCACTAACTAATCACAATGTACAAAATAAGGAAACAAAGTAACAACTAAATGCAGTAAACAACCCACGATGGATTACATGGAAGTCTTAGATGGATTGTATCATGCTATGGGTACGTGGCATGGATTTAGGATTGGTATGTGACCCAAAACAAGCAATTAGATTAGGAAAAATAATCATAGACGGCTCCTCCATAACCCATACTCTAATAATTCGGATCCTTCACATCTCACACTTTGATAGTTCAGCTCCTCTATAGTCTAAATCCAATAACCCGATTCTTTCATAGTCGACTTGAAACTAATGTAAAAGTCGATGCCAATCCAACTTCTACATAGTCAGATCCTTCATATAGCTGACTTGAAAATAATGTAAAAGTCAATGCCAATTTGACTCCTCAATCCATAGTCCACACGTACAATCAAAAGACAACGCTTATTTGAACAAATGTAAAAGTCAGTGCATATTTTATTAATTTTGGGGTTCAGTTGCCTATTTTGATGATTTTCACAAATATTAAATAGGTAGTTTGATTAAATCAAACTCAATATACTCAACTGGTTAACTAATATGATCAGATAAAACGCAACTTACGCTAGGCATGTGCCCTTTTAGGACAACTTAAGATTTGAACTTGGATCTCTTGTATAGAATTAAAGTTTTGTCTAATAATATTAGAAGATGAAAGTGTGTGTTGAGTTCTGAGTGATTGGACAAAAATACAAGTATGTTACAATAAGCAGAACGAAATAATAGTTATTGTTATGCATCTAATTCAAGTTGGCTTTAATTTCCTTAGCTATCATGTGTTTTCAAGTTATATAACATCATTCAAGACACTGATTTGTTTATTTGTTTGGTGTTTCTTTGAACATTTCTTGGTCTAAGTTCTGGGTGATGGAAGAAACTTAGACAAAAAAAACGTAAACACAAAACCTCTTTTTGTAGGTTACAAAGGATGATTGTCCAATCATATTTCATGACAGCTTCATCTACACTGAAGATAAGGTCAGTTTAGATTTCAATTTAGTTAGCATTGTGTTTTATTCTAGCCTCTAGGTGATACACATTCCACAAGCGCCTTTATAAACCTATACGCGGTATAAAAACATCTTTCTTAATAAGAATTCATTTTTTTGTTCCCTTTATGCTTATGAAATTAACCGGTGTTTGATTTCAGGGTGTAATTATCGAAAAAAGAGTTACAGATATGAATTTAGACGAGTTTCTTTCATACGGACCTCAAAGGGATCCTGACAAAGTAATGAATTTTATTTTCATATGCTCATCTTTTGTTCAAAGTTGTTCAGTTCCATATCATGTACGTCGTAAATTTAATCGATTCAATGGTTATGATCCTGATAACATCAGGTGGGTAAACCTTTGTTTCGAAAAACAAAAGATGGGAGGATTTTTGAATGGAAAGTTGAAAAGGATGATCATCTATGCACATTGGAAGAAGTGTTCCAAAAAATAAACCATTCCAAGGGGTTCAATATTGAGTTCAAGTTTGATGACAATATTGTGTACAAAGAGGAAGAACTGGTTCATGTCATACAAGTTGTTCTTCGTGTACGCAATCGTTTTGTATTAACTTGTCTTCTTTTATTGGAAGCATTACCATTTTAACGATGTTTGATTTCTTTGTACGCAGATTGTATTTAAGTATGCTAGAAACCGATCCATCTTTTTTTCAAGCTTTCAGCCTGATGTAGCTCTTTTGACCCGAAAACTCCAAAACACTTATCCTGTAAGTTGCATCTTACATGTATCATGTATTATTTCATACGAAGTTACTAAAAAAACCATTCATCTTATTGTGTTTTTTCTTGTTATAATGTCACATTTAGGCTTTCTTCCTCACAAATGGAGGGGTGGAAACGTATACAGACGTTAGGAGGAACTCTTTAGACGAAGCAATGAAGTTGTGCTTAGCAGGCAGCTTAAATGGGATCGTTTGTGAAGTGAGATCCATCTTAAGAAATCCAGGAGTAATTAAAAGAATTAAAGACTTGAAACTCAGTCTCATAAGCTATGGTCAGCTAAAGTAAGAATATTAGTTATCTTGAAAACACAGAAATGTCAAGATTTCCTGTTTTGTTTCCATTTTCAGTCGTGTTACATGTTCACACTAAACGAAACCATTGTTGACGTTTCAGTAACATGGGAGAGGTGGTCAATGCACAAATCTTGATGGGCGTCGATGGTGTGATCGTTGACTTGGTTCAAGAGATCATTGAAGTAGTTGCAGATTTTGGCAAAGAAGTTGAAAAGGAGAATATAGTTGAAGAGGAAAATGATGAGGGGATCAAGTGTTCAGAGAAGCAACTTTCTAGTCTTATGAAGGTCATTGGAATGAAATACATTTGTAGTTAATTTGTGTGTAAATTATGCATATAACCTCCATTTTCACATTTTGTCAATCTATTTATGTGGAGGTGGCAATTTTATCCATCTATCTATATCTATATCTATACTATATTATAATGCATGAGCCAAGGGTATTTTAAGATACCCAAAAGTTAAGAACTAATTTTTCATTTATAACCCTAAAATGAGGGTATATTAGTCATTCATTCATTATTTACACTTTATTACCCTATCTTATTTACACTTTAATTCCCTAATTTTTAGTTAGTAATTACATTTTCATCCCATCTTCTACAAAATTATAATTCTTTTATTTAATTCTATCATAACTTTAAAAGTATTAAATTTTAAAAACATTCGAATACACCATGACGACCAGCTCATTTTTGTCGACGTTGCAGTGTTTGTCGTAGTTAATACCGATGGGTGGATTGAAATGTACAAGAAACAATACCTTATGTACAAGTGATTATTGCATTTTTTTTGTTTTAAATATTAACTAGATGAACCTTTCTGTACCCAAACAAACACCGTGAACAAGTACGTTGAATTGATTACATGAAATTTTCTATTGTAGTTACATCATTTACTAATCACTTACTATTTTTGTCAACATTTCGATCGTCTTACTCAGTATTAACAAGTGAATTGAAATCTACAAGAAATAAATGCTTTATGTACAAGTGACTATTGCAATTTAAAAAAAAAAAATAAATAAATTACACGGTAGAAAATAAATGAGACATCCATATTTTGAAGCATATATTAGTTTCATTTTTTACGATTTTTGCTCTCTTTGACTCAAAAACTCCTCAATTATCTCTTACAGTTAACTTCTACTTTTAAACATTGGTTTCTTCATTCGACCTCTCCTCTCTCACACATAAAAAAAAATAAAAATCATTCAACATATTGACTCTCGATTGCCTTTTCATCCGGTTTTGGTAATCAATCGGGTGCCGCTATGAAACCAACGACTCCTGGGCTTTGCTTTTACCCTCTCGAACAGTCATTCATAGCGTTCATCCAATTTTCATTCGTTGATCAGGTACCACTATGAAATCATCTCGAAACATTTGTTGATTGGGCTTCTAATAATGATAGGTTTAGATGTTTTTGCATTTGCTGATTTTGCTTTTTAAGATGATGATGATGGCTACTTGCAATATTGATTAATGGCCCCTTCTAAGAACAAACGCACTTTCATGACGACAAGGTGATCTAACCAACGACGCCCTTAGGATGCTGTTTAATTTAAATATACATAGTTTTTTTTTTCAAATATTTTTTTTTTGTTTATCATGTTATGTTGGTTGTTATATTGGTTGAGCAAAGCTGTGAAGGATTTGTCAGGAGAATTGTCGGTGTTTTCTTTCTAGAAGAATTGGAACATGCTAATGTATATCTCGATTCTACACATATCTATAAAATTATTATGAATGACTCTGGGTAGATTTGACTAAAAAATGGTTCAATCGGTTGAACCGCGTTGTACCGGGCGGTTCAACCGGGTAGATTAGTTAGCTATATGATTTCATAAATTACAACACTAACACAAAAAATAATTTAAAAGTACATAATTACATACTAAAATACTATAAAAAAGTTAATCAATAATTAAAGAATAATCCAAAAGATAATCTAAAGTTTTTAATTTTTTAAAATTTATCCCATAATAAAAAAATAATCTAAAAATAACACAAAAAGTAACCTATGTCGGTGCCGGTTACATAAATGACTGACGTGACAAGTGATATGACTCATATAGCCTATGTCACCTTAAGATGACTAGTAAACTAACAGTAAATGTATACCACGTTGTAATTGTTGTATCCATTCCATCGCTAAACTCATGTGGCGGTGTTTACATTCTATCACATTTCATCACTAAACTTTTTTTTTAAATATATAAAAACATTATATTAAATAAAAAAACATTATATTAAACTAAAAAAACATTAAATTAAATAAAAAACATTAATTAAATAAAAAAACAGAAAAATAAACCTAAAAAACAGAAAAATAAACATTAAAAACCTAAAAAATCGAAAAAAAATAAACCTAAAAGTTACATGGCCAACCCCACTTGTGGCACATTTCACGTTTTCGATCGATGAGAATCGACTTGTATGGTTCTTCGGCGACTTCATGCGACTCCTTCAACACCTTCAAATCTTTATTTTTTTCAATTCCGCACAAATGTTTCATGTAGGTGTTTTCTCTTTGTATTTTCAAGTCCGCCAAATGCTTACGCCTTTCCCGATTCTCATCAATTTCCACCATCTTTGCCGACTTGTATTCGGTCATCGCCTCCATCCAAGGCTCTTTGCCTTTGCCACTTGACGACTCGACACTCTTCCTTCGAACCGTGGTTCTTGTGGGGGTAGTGTCGTCTTCGGGGTCGGGAAATTCACCATTCAAATTAAGCTTGGGCATGTTGGTAGACAGCCCGTCCGTTGAAGGTGTACAATTTCCCGAGTCGGAGGTTTTAGATCGTTTTTGAGAACGACCACTCCTTCCCCTTCCTCGTCCCCTTCCTCCACGAGGGCCGGTCGGCCCAAGTCCGGTTAACTCCGGAATATCAAGGGGAACCCACTTCGAATGAACTCTTGCAACTTCCCAAGAGTCCAACGAAGTAAACCCATTCCTAACGTACGTTCGCTGATAATCGTTGAGGGCCGCATGTATGAAGTCCATATCCGTCGACCCACTTGGTCAAAGACGTTTCTATAATTTATAAAAAAAATATATAGTTAATAATTTTTATAAAAAATATAAAGTAAACGATTTATAAAAAAAAATAACATCATATACCTGTGTGACGTAGAGGGCGTTGAATTTACTCATTTTTTCTGTAAATCGCTCCATTTACCGGTTATTTGATCCATCCACCTTCTCGTCATACTGGTAAGTTTTTCAAAGTGGGCTTTCACTCGCAGCCAAAAGGTGTCGGATGGTTGTTGATTTTCGACGCGTTTGTCCTCGGAAATATGTAAAAACGACTTGGTCAACGCCACTTCTTCTTTTGCGACCAGGGAATTCTTTCTTTTGACCCGGTATCTCCTCCTCTTCTTCCTTTTCCTCTTCCTCTTCCTCTTCCTTTTGCTGCTTGCACCGGTATCTCCTCTTCTTCCTCCTCCTCTTCCTCTTCCTCAACCTCTTCTTCATATTCATCATCATCTTCTTCCTCAGAATCTTGGACTGTATAGTTCTCTGGATCGCGAACCCCATAACTGTCGAACATAGGTAGATCAATCGGATCAGGAGGTGCTTGAAACACTCCGGACGCGATTTGGGTTGACATGTTGGGTTTAGGGTAGTGCAGTGGATATTGGTTTGGAAGCGAGAATTGTTGGGTTTGAAACATAAGGTTTTGAAAACTTTGGTTTTGATAGGATTGGTGTGTAGGTTGTGGGGTTAGTGGTGCGTCTTCATGAAATCGACCCGGTTCGCCTAAGTTAGGCCGAACCTTTGGTCTAAACTTTCGTTTCGTAACTATTTGTTTCTTGCTTGATCCTTCCATTTTTTTCTTGATTGTAGTGTTTGATTGTGTGTATTTTGATTTGAAATGGAAATGTATATATAGTAATTGGGAAAAAAGTTATTTTTTTAATTTTTTTTTATTAAAGTAAACGGTCACAAGACCGTTGGCCAACGGCTAGTTTTACCGTGATAGCCATCGCAGAATTTTTCATCGCGGGCGTGAAAGATTTGGCCGTGCCAGTGTTTCGCGGCCACCACGGTATCACGGGGTGGCCATCACAGACCACCGGCTGGCCTGATGGTGTAATGATCAATCAAGTGATGAGTATTCCTCAAAACCATACACCATGGTTTATACAAATATCCTATATGAGTTCTAATCAAGTTATTGACGAAAAAAATATTGTACTCTTCATATAACATTTAACAAGACAATTTTATAAATATATTTAAATAAAA
Source organism: Ambrosia x helenae (assembly GCA_030844895.1). Taxonomy (NCBI): domain Eukaryota; kingdom Viridiplantae; phylum Streptophyta; class Magnoliopsida; order Asterales; family Asteraceae; genus Ambrosia; species Ambrosia x helenae. Next base: position 200,653 of record JAUTDX010007100.1, on the reverse strand, counting down.
ATAAATAACAAAGATAATGTTTCTTAGGTGTCTCAAGTAATCTAATCATCACTGTAGACAATAACCAAATCGAGTAGTTGAATGTATTAGGTAGAGGTGGCAAGTCACAAATCACAGCTTTGATCCATTATAAATGATTGGACTCGGTCTATATATTCTTTATAAGTTAAAAGAGTAAAAAATTAAGTAAAATACATATGTGAAAAGTTTTATAGTGCATTGTGACATTCTTCAATATATTATAATAAATCAAAGCTCAAATTTTCACATGACGTTTAAAGAAGCTAACCTTTTCATTGAGTGTGTCATGTGACATGCCATGTGTCATTAAGTGATTTAAAAAACCAATTAAAAATCAAATTTAGATATTAGAAAACCCTAAGCCTAACATAACAACTTACAAACACACGCCTCCATCCATCTTTCCTTCTCCTGCCATCTAAGCACCACCACCAGTCCACCACATCCCTTCGGAACCACCACGACTAAAACATCTTCTCTTCTTCACCTTCTCCTTTGCCCTCACAAAATCTTGGTTCATCATCGTCACACATTCAACACTCTCAAAACCCTAATGTTATTAAACCTTCCATCTCATCTTCGATTTCATTGTTTTTAACTGTTCACTCACACCCATCAACAATCAGGTACATATTCACATGGGTTTCTGTTAAAATTCCTATCTTTGAGTCTTAATCGCTACTATTTATAATATCTGTTGTGGGTTTTGTTTTTCATGGGTTAAAGATTGAATGCCTAATCGGAATTTGGAGAAATTGGCGTCAATCAATGCGTAATTGCGGCTTTTGGTCCATGCGAAAGTGTCTGAGGATGATAAGCATATTGAGTATGATGCTTTGTTATTGGATAAGTTTCTTGATATTCTTCAGGATTTGCATGGAGAGGGCCTTAAAGGGATGGTATGATTTCATGTTAATTTAGTTTAGTTTTGGTTATTGATTAGTTAAATTGTCTTTGTTATGTGTTTTGTTGTATCTGATTTGTTGAACAATTATTTGTAGCAAATTTGTGATGTTTTATAGAATTGTAATGCGTAGAATTCTTTCAAATAAATAAGCATAATAAATTGAAACAATGTGAAAGAAAGAAAGCTAATTATTATATCTCAAAATAAAATTAGGGAATTTGAATTGCTTACCCTAGGACGACTATACCATATTGAAGAAAGGGATTTTCGTGAAAGCAAGTATTGAGTCCAAACTCATACTGCAACACAATGAAGAGATGCTTAATTAACTGCACATGTTAACAACTTAGAATGTGTGTATTCTTAGTTACCCATATCCAAAAGAAGTGTGTTATCTCAAATGAATTTTGAAAGAGGGTGAGTTGAATAAGAGACAGAATCAATGTCGGCTGATTGAACCAGAGTTACATTGAAGTTATACATTGTTTTAGGTTAGGTGTTAGTATTGGAGTTGTATATTTTTTAGGTTAGGTACTAATATTAGAGTTATACATTATTTTAGGTTAGATGTTAAGGTTAGGCGTTAACATTGGAGTTATACATTGTTAATTGTTTTAGGTTAGGTGTTACGCAGAGCTTTCCTGCATGTAACTATAAAGCGCATTAGTCTAACCGTTTTCTATCTGTATCGTCATCAATTATCGTTTTGAAATTTAATGGTTTGAAAGAATACGATTGTCGCCACAATGGAGGGAGTATGTGGGCATCGCACAACGTTGGCCGTAAACCCTAATTCAACAATTACATGAATATCTCTATGTAATTAAAAACCTTGGTAAAAAAAATTAAAATCATTAAAAGTTTAAGTGACTTATTCGGACGTTATCTTAGTCCATTCGCATACATCAAATTAGTCTTGTTATATTATTATGTTTTCTTATTGTTCTTGCATTTTAAACGAATCTTATCATTGTGAATAGCGTTCTTTCAGATTAGATTTCTGAACACTCAATGTAATTGATAAATCTTGTAATAAGTTGACATATATAATGGTAGGTTTCATATGTGGCGAAGTGAATATTCACCTAACATGTCTCTTATACAAATCAATACACACTGCGTTTTTGTTCATGCGTGTTTGCGTGTATATTTCCACCAATGTTCACAAATTTTATATATCGAACGCGTGATCGTTTCGTTCTAAGACTAGTTTTCAAGTAATGATAAACTCATTTTAAGCACTTCACTTATTTTACACTTAAAAAGAGATAGGGTTGAAGTCGCCACCTTAGTAATGTTGTCCCCAACCCATTAAGGGGTGGGTCAATGAACAACGCTTTATTGCACAATATGTATATGAGTCATATAATAGGTGACAAACATAGGCCATGATGGTAGTTAGCTTATCATATCATTCATGTCCTTTAAATCTTTCCATACATAAACCAACAAATGCGACACTTGAGTTTACATGAGCTCATAATTAAATTATCACCGATCAATTTTCTTTCACGTTCTAGGGCCCTTCTAGATCACCTCTATTTTTATTTGACTTTTGATTTTCCTATGTCACAATGAAGTCACAAGTTTTATTCATGAAAATAGTCTTTTCTTTTTCTAAATACCGTACACGCCTTATGATTGTAAACCCAAAGGCATGAAACCAAAAAGATTAACGAGCGCAACAAATCCATACGTTGTGCAAGTTGAGGTAACAAGTGAACAAAATTTTTACGCTTCTAAACAAGACCTAATTATATACATTAAAACAAAAACAAATACAAGAAAGTGACGCATGGTTCCCTTTAGTAGAGGTCTTAAGTTTAAATCTATCTTCTATTTGAAGGCTATTAGCGCAAAATGTGTTATATTTAACTAAGGTCTCACGTAATTTTTAAATTTATTAAGTCCCTAAACCAATTTTGCCAAGTGTTTGGTCTTTTATTATAATTATTTGTTTAAATTTATTAAGTCCCTAAGCTTTATTGTGACAGTTCAGCTGCTATGTCTATAGCAGCTAATCCTGTTTTCTTCGATAAAACTAAACATTTTGCCCTAGACGTGTTCTTTTTAAGGGAACAAATATGTAAGGGTGTTGTCAAAACTATAAAAGTTGATTCTAGCAATCAACTGGTACATTTTCACTAAAAGTTTGATTACAAGTTCTCATTTAACGATTTGTGGCAATTTGAACATGTAATAAAGGGGGGGGGGGTGTTGAAAATATTACATTCCTTTATATTTTATTTTACATTTTTATTTCCTTTATATATATTTAAATATTTTGCATAAGTGTTTTATGTAGGTCCATATAACATGTCATTGTGTTAGAAGCATGGGCATTGGGCTGTTGATGTTGTTGGATTGCTGTTTGGTGGAGCCCAAGTTGTGTTAGTTATTTCTGTGGCCCATTCTGTGGCCTAGTTCGTTTGGTTGTTTATCAGCTAAGATTGCTGATGTGGCAATCTGTGTGAGAAAACACAGATATTCTCAGCCGTTGGATGGGTGTTCTTGTAGCCGTTGATCTTTGGGAGAAAACACATATGAGCAGCTATTTATAGCTGCTCATCTCGTCCCTTTGCCACTTTTGTCTCTCTAATATTATTTTTTCACTTGTTTCTCCTGTATTCTCTCTTACAAAATATTAGGGTTTGCTTTCTAATCATCTTGATCTGAAAGCTTTGTAATCTCTTTGTGTATTTTGTTAATGATCATCTTGTTGATAATCATCTGAGAGTCTTTTAGTGCTGTAGTGAGGATTTCATTTGTAATTGATCAAATCTTTGAACTTCTTTGTGTTTTTTTTGTTGATAATAAAGAGAGTTAATCTATGGTGACCATAAATTTGACAAAGTGTTTGGTCTTTTATTATTATTTGTTTAACTAACAAAAGTACACTAATAGTGCCATGTGAACACAACACAATACCAACAATCCAACATCATGAACAAGTGGGAGAGCAGGTGCCAATGAAGCAGAGTAAACAAAGAGAAGAGATAAATATACCAATCTAACCCATCTCTGACTGAAATCTTTCCCTTGTGAAAGTGTCACTAGACGTCAAAATATTGTATCCTAGCTTTCTAAAATACAAGGATACACATAAATATCTCTAGATCACAATAGGCCTAAATGTCTAATCAACCCAAGGATAAGTGCACCTAATTGTTTACATGATGATTGAAGACACAAGCTGTTAGCTTAATAACCAAACAAGATATTATTTATGTTCATGCACATTGATCTTCCGATCCTATTAGTCGTAATTAATAATAATGCATATATCATATGTGGGACCATGCTTAATATGACCATTAACTAAACCATTACAAGTAAAAACAAACACTTGTTCCCATTTGTTTTGGACTGGAAAGATTAAAGCAAGTAGTAGCATTTCATGTGATAGTAGACACATCTAAACCCGCTAGACGTGGATCTATTGGAAAAAAAAAACGTCGATATTTCTCTATTTTTGACACAGAGCGGAAGCTTTAAAAGAAAAGTTGAGAAATGAGAACGCGCAGCCTAGAAATGAAATTAAATCGCTTAATAAACTCTAGATGACAGATTTTGGGTCTAAAAGTCGCAAAACCATGTATGACTGACCATTTGTGACAACGTCTAGACCATTATGCCATTTTCGTCCATATTTTACAGGCGTTGTAACTCTAGGGATGTTAAAAGTTATACCCGTTTTAATTTTACTCGTTTGTCATTATTAGTTGCTACAAATACTTATTTGTTAAGTCTAGGATCAGTTCCATATATGTTTGAGCACATAACAGTTGTTAACACTATCCAAATATCTAACCGTACGTTGGTGATAAAATGTTGGTCGATTTCAGACTTTCACATTGCGAACTGTAACGTGTCGGCAGACATAGTGAAGGTCCATTTTAGTATGTAACAACAAACTAAAGATGAATCATGTGTCACATCTCAATCATATTCATCATCAGGTAAATTTAGTATACAACATGAATAATAAACAGAAAAAGTGAACTGAATGTTGGATAGTTAAAGCTTATGGCACATGGAAGATGTATGCAAACATAAAACAGCTTGTTGGCCCAAAGATTACTAACCAATGGACCAATAATGTGATCTTTACATAAGTATACAACCAAATGTTTGTTATTTTCTTCATGTTTGTATTCACCTGCCATTAACATTGACCTTCAACACATCATATTAACATACGAAACCATTTTTTTCTTCTTCATTCTTGTCAGAAGTTGAGTGAGTAACAACTAAAAAGATGAAGGTAAGTTTTGATTTTGTTTAAGTTTCATCGATACATTGTAATCCCTTTGCGCCTCATATGCTTTGCGTGTTTACATAACAGTTGCTAGATTGGATGCACCGCAAGTTCCGAAATGGTGAGCCGTTGAAAGAATTTTCTACAGGTATTCCATGAAATAATCACTCATGAACATATAAGTTAATTATTCTGTTACATATTTCTTGCTTAAGTTTTTTTTTTTTTTTTTTTTTTTTTTTTTTTTTTTTTTTTTAAGCCAATCTAGTATCTATTTCTAAAACAGGTTGCGCCGCCACCCCCTTTTGATTAAGTGAGTTATTTTTGAAAATTTTTGTAACTGTTTATTTGCAGGGAACCCATGCACTTGTCTAATGGGCCAACCATCACTTGATGACTTTGATTATTATCCTAAGTCAAACTATTACACCAAACAGACCAACAAATCAAGAGAAAACCAGATTCGAAGATCGTTTGCGTGTCTAGAAGCAGTGAGTGCAGATGAAGAACACATGGAGGAAGAATCCTCTGCAGCACTTTCTGAACTTTTTCATGGATTTTTAGCGATAGGGACGCTTGGAAACGATCCAGTCACTAGCGATCCAGCAACGCCCACCTTTTCCACATCAGTTGAATACATAATGGAAAAAGAAACCGAAGCAACAGAAAACGAACTGCAGTTCTTTAATGATGAGCTGGAAAAAGTGCTGATTGCTGAAGGGAAAGAAGATGATTCATCTGGGAGGAACAGTTACGTTAGTAATGGAAGAAGCAGCCACGGAAGTACTATTACGCTTAGTGGGAAGCCTCTAGAAGCTTCTGAAAGTGAGTACGGGTCGGTTGCCTGCCCACTTCAGGGCTATCTTTTTGGTTCAACTGTTGGGCTGCCTGAAACAACTAGTGGAAAGAAAGAACATAGGACATCACTTGGGGAGTTGTTTCAGAAAACTAAACTGTCTGAAGAAAATAAATGCAACAGAGTTGAAAAACACAAGGAGAAAGATAAAGAAACCGAAAAGTCTGCGGTCCACTTAATGAAAAAGATACTTAAAGGAAAAAAAGCTTCTGTAGGAACCATTGATTCTGCTTCAGCTGATAAGAAACTGAATAAGGTATGGATATTTCCGCTTTATGTAAGTCATTGCAGTAGCGGTAGAAATTGTGTCGGGTTGGGTTGAAAACTTGAAATTGATGAACCAAAAAACGACGTGTATTTTTATATTTAGACGACAACTCTAACCTAGAATCATTTTAAACCATGTAACCTTGACACGGTCCATGTAAACCGTTTATCTAAATGGGTCAAATGGGTTAGCGGGTTGTAAATGGGTCGATGGGTTATAGTTATACAATAGTTGTAAAGGGGTTGGTGTTGAATTTATAATTATATGTTTTTACTTTCTTTGGTTCAAATATTAAATGGGTCGGCCTGTTTGATTGTCGTACAACACAATCTGACAACGCAATTGAAAACCTAATTATTTCCGTGTCAAGTTTATTGTCGTGTTTCGAGTGGTGTCATGAGTTGTCACCACTTATTTCATTTGGTAAAATGAGTTTGGAGAGTTAGTTAGTGTGTGGATGTGCTTGTATAGTTTGTTTGAAGCTATAATAATAATAATCATATAGGGTAAATGTCAAAAATAGCAATAATTTTAGTGAGCCTCTTCAAAAAAATAAAGTTATAATTAACAAAATGGACCACCACAAAAGTACATTGTTGTGGTTATCTAAGGATCTATCAAATAATTGACAAAAAAAAAAGGGGGACATTTCACAAAAAAAAAAAAAAAAAAAAAAAAAAAAAAAAAAAAAAGCTCTAATGTAGTGTGATTAAAAGTTTCTAAAGTTATGTTTTAAAAATGGATAAGCAATTCCTTTTACCCTAAATAATTAGATAATCAGAAGCAAAATTTGTTTATCCGTACACGAAGATTTGATAATCGCGACTTAAAAGTTGCAATAATCAGATAACCGATAACAAAAAGCAAATGCAAGCACTCCTCTAATCACATGACAGTCTGAGATAAGTTGCATACACCATGAAATCAACTGTTAAACTTTCAGTTAAGTTCTTTATCTAATCTTCAATGTAAGACTTGCAGATCCTACAGATATTCCATAGAAAAGTCCATCCTGAAAGCGCAACAAAATCTCAAAACCGTTCCAAGTTTGTGATGAACTGCACTTCCGCGAATGGTGAGGGATATAAAAAAAGAAACCAAATGTTGTGTGGAGAAGACATCCCTATGTTTCCAGAAAAGGATATATCTAAAAAGACTACAAACAACACAAAAAGCAACATGGCATGCGGTGCCAGCGATTCAAATGGGAATAGGGAATGCTGGATCAAATCGGATGCAGACTGTAAGTATCATATATATCATATATGGTCTGAATAAGGTTATAGTCTCTTAGTATATTATATCTGACAGACTGTTTATGTTCTTTTGTCAGACTTGGTGTTGGAACTGTAGAGGACAATGCTGCAGTTGGTTGAATTATGGAGGAAGTATGATATGAAGTGTTGGTGTGACGAAAAGGTTTCGAGTATGTATGATAGCAAGGTTGTGATAATAAGTAAATGTCCCTTTTATTGGTTTTCAAGTACTTTATATGTAATGCTTGTATACTCTATGAAGTTCTTGAACTAATAATCATATATATACCTTTTACTAGTTATGTTTTATTATGGTGTAATGATATCTGTATTAATTTGTATCAAATGATAATGTGCCAAATATGTGTTTGGAATAAAGATGATCTTCATGGCTGTGATATTGGAAATCAAAACAAGTGTCTACCAATTTAACATGATCAAATGTTTGTAGTAGTTCAAGACTTAATTCATCTGTACCAAACTTTTTTATTTGATTTAGTTGTATCATTTAAGGTCACTTAAGAAAAGAATGAAATGGTTTATCATCATCATCATCATATTCAGTTAATCTCACTTATAGAAAAGCTATGGTAGGATATGAGGAGGGTAAAATGTAGACAACCTTACCTCTACTCCTAAGAATAGAGAGACTGCCTGTGTAGTTAAATCGGCCGATATCTCGGTGCTATATCGGTGATATATCGGTTCTCGGTGGTTAACAAGAATATCGGTTTGAATATCGGTCATAAATATCGGTAGCGAGAATATCGGTGAATATCGGTGATATTCACCGATATATCGGCGATATCTTGCTTAGAATATCGGTTTTTACCCCGATATATCGTTTTTTTTTGGTTTTTTTGTTGTCCCAATCAAATAAATAAGGCCCCAAATGTCCAAACCCTCTAAAAATATTGATCCAGAATGTCGATTGTTAAAAGCTAGCCTAATTAAATACCCAATTAAATAATTAACTACTTCAAATTTACTATTAATATTATGTTAGATTTAGTGTTTTACATTACATACACACACACATATTATAATATGAAATTACCGATATCCCACCGATATCTCACTGTGAAAACCGATATTCCAAATATCGGTCCTTGACCGATATCCGATATTTTTCCGCATTAACTACATAGGAGACTGCTTCCAGTGATCAAACTAAATACTAGCTAACCATTCTTCATTAATAAAAGATAAGATCTTTTTTTTTTTTAAATGTTAAATTTTTTTACCAAACACAAAGCCTCCACTCAGTCACTGGTCTGATACGTGCCCTTCACTCAGTCACCGGTCTGATACGTGCCCTTCACTGCAAAACCGATCACCATCACTCCGGTGAGCAATCTATCTCTATTTCTCTCTTCTCCGTTTCAAATTTTGGAAACGTTTGCCCTCCGGCCCCTCCCCTAATTTATCCCCTCTCCCTTTTCCCTAGAACTGTAAATATTTCCGGTCACCTTACACCACCGGCCCCACCGAATCATTATCAAACTCGTACCAACACCCACAGATCCGTATTCAATATTTCCGGTCACCTTCACCGTTTCCGGTCACCTTCACCGTTGCTCCTTCCGGTCACCTTCACCGTAGTTCCTTCCGGTCTCCTCCTCCATTCTCCGGCGTCATAACCTTCTCCGGCGACTGATTTCAGGCACTCTCCCTTGTCATCACCTCACCCCTTTCACCCTCTCAGGAGACACCACCCCCTCCCCCACCACCCTTATCGCCATCATCACCTCCTTCTTCTCCTCCACTTCCTTCTACCCCCCTTCCGGCCACCTCCTCCCCCCTTCCCGTCACCATCTCCTCTCCTCCCCTCCAACGGTCTTTTTTTTTCAATCCTACTCGCCCCTCATGTCAGCCCTACTCGCCTCCTCCCCAATCTGTAACATCGCAAAATTTTTCCCAAAATTTTAATACATAAAGAGCCCTTATATATATATATATATATTTTTTTTATTACACCTTTATCATTAATATTATACAAATGTGCCTAAGTCTTTATTTATCCTAACTCACAACTTATATACATACATAAATGTATATAAATAATAATAATAATAATAATAATAATAATAATAATATGATTCTAAATTCTTTTTTTTTCACATACAAGATTTTTTTTTTTTTAATAAAGCCTTGAGTCAAACAGTCAAAGTCTTAGTCAAACAGTCAAAGTTTTAGTCAAATAGTCAATTCATCATAAAACCTTACTTTATGGTGTTGACCAATTTTAATGGCTAATTGACTCCAAAACTAGTATAAAAAACCCACCTATGACCCATTATACTTTGCACCTCTAAATCGATTGTTTCAATCCGATTAAACTTTCCCTCATACCTTTCTTCTATAGTCTATTACTTCTACACTTGAAGCTTTGATTATAAGCTCTTGTAATTGGCGAATTGGAAGCTTGATATTCTTTCTTTTTCGTTTTCTTCAATTTGGACTAGCTACGTTGTTGAGTCTTTGGGATTCGCCTCGCATATATTCACAACACATTATTCTATTTTTTTTACGAGACATAACATTTTGCTAAGGTGAGTTTTACATAGCCCCTTTTTTATTTATCACCATTTTTGGGGTGAAACATGTTACAACATTATTTATGCAGTTCAATCATCAATGTGTCTATGTGTATTTCTATGTTGCATTATGTCTTGAACATGACTAGGGTAAGCACAATTCTAGCATAAACATTCATCAGCCAAACGGTATACATTGATAGATCTATTGGACTGACAATCCCACCCGGATACGTGCCTCCTACAAAGGTTGCGTGGGTGTTTGTTACTGCAATATAAACGAGTGAACCATGAGCGTATGGGATGTACCACAATACAACAGTCACAAGGTTGATTATGCACTCGATTTACTTCTAGTATGTTTTCGCATACGGACTAGATTGCCATGACACATGAATTGCACAACAATTTTATTCGATTATCAAAACCTATGTAATTCTCACCAACTTTTGTTGACCCAAAATATTTTCAAACTTAACATGTTTCAGGTTCTACTTGCTTGAAGATTAGAGTTAATACTTGAAGATGCGTAGCTAGTATTTATTCATTTTGATGTACAAATTTTGGAGAACAATTGTATGTAATGTATTTAAATCAATTAATGAAACTTATTATTTACCATGAGCTACTGAACAATCATCAATACGTGACATCCCGATGTTTCCGCCATCGGTTGGGGTGTTACAGATTGGTATCAGAGCCAGGTTATAGGGAATTAGGTTATTAGAAAAATAATCTAGTCTATAACCATAGGATTTAACCAGTACTTGCTTCTTTTACTTGCTATTCTCTATCTCCCTCCTACTTCTTATCCCTACATTAATCCCTACGAGAAGGTTGCTCTCCATCACTGGATCCACTCTTAGACTAATAACGCAAAACCCTCAGGTTTAACCTGAACCACCTTGAGATCTCGTCGAAGTTCTAGATTTTAATAACGAACACGTGCAATCTGGAAGGGTGAACGCCTGTATTCTGAGTCTTCTGTCTAGGCTGGCATTGCGCATATATCCCAATCAGACGAGGGACCCGGATGCCTACCTGGGAATTCTCGGGATGAGTGTTCACTTATAGGCTAAAGCATGTCTTCACTATGTTGTTGGAATCTGGAATCTTTGATACGTCAACGTTTTCGTTTATTCGTTTTAATTAATGAATAAATGATTACATTCCTTATATTACCTCATTGTCCTTCATTCAACCCATATCTTATTGAACATTCATTACCCAAATCACTTCCGTAACCGATGCCCTAAACTAAACAGAGATCAAGATCCTCCAGCTACCTAACCGCAAGTCTCACCATTTGACTATTGGTTGCTTTTATTCTATGAATTGACGCTATTTGATTCAAGTAATAAAATATTTGTCTGAGAGTTGTTACATGGTGCATGATTGTTTGAATGTGAACTAATTATATAAATCTATACAACTACAACTCATATACTGTGCTTGTTATACTTGCTTGCATAAACATGTTATCAATTTGCAACCTATGTGTATAATAAATGCTGCACTTAATAAAGGTCATCATGCCTTTTCAACAGTCGGGAGAGGCCCTACAACCTGCTTCACGACTGGTGGAGACTATCGAACCTACTCAACGATTGGTAGAAGTCATTATGCCTTTTCAACAGTCGGGAGAGGCCCTACAACCTACTCCACGACTGGTGGAGGCTATCGGACCTGCTCAACAATCGGTGGAGATATAGAAGGACGCAAAACTTTAATGTAAGGTAAATTGGTGATTGCGGTCCGGAACGTAATCATGAATTTACAGGTACGTTAAGGTAGTGTGAAATTCTATCAAGGTTTTCAGTAAATAACCAATTATAAACTCTAGTTACCTGGTAGTTCATTTAGTCTTTCTATAGTCAATCAACTCATGCATTTCTTTTAGGAGTCCTAAAACTTAAGATTCTTATTCTCCTTGCTATTTCAGATGAACCTAATCCAACCCTTAAAACTCACACATATCAAAACTCTTACCCAAATTATTCGAAACAGTTTATTCTGTTACCTATAAATTTATGTCATGCCTTAACTCGAAACTTCCCAAACCACCCTTGTCCTAATTTTTACCCAATCACCTTCAACCCTGTGTTTCAATAAACTTCGGGACGAAGTTTCCAAAAGTAGGGGAGACTGTAACATCGCAAAATTTTTCCCAAAATTTTAATACATAAAGAGCCCTTATATATATATATATATATATATATATATTTATTACACCTTTATCATTAATATTATACAAATGTGCCTAAGTCTTTATTTATCCTAACTCACAACTTATATACATACATAAATGTATATAAATAATAATAATAATAATATGATTCTAAATTCTTTTTTTTTTCACATACAAGATTTTTTTTTTTTAAATAAAGCCTTGAGTCAAACAGTCAAAGTCTTAGTCAAACAGTCAAAGTTTTAGTCAAATAGTCAATTCATCATAAAACCTTACTTTATGGTGTTGACCAATTTTAATGGCTAATTGAATCCAAAACTAGTATAAAAAACCCACCTATGACCCATTATACTTTGCACCTCTAAATCGATTGTTTCAATCCGATTAAACTTTCCCTCATACCTTTCTTCTATAGTCTATTACTTCTACACTTGAAGCTTTGATTATAAGCTCTTGTAATTGGCGAATTGGAAGCTTGATATTCTTTCTTTTTCGTTTTCTTCAATTTGGACTAGCTACGTTGTTGAGTCTTTGGGATTCGCCTCGCATATATTCACAACACATTATTCTATTTTTTTTACGAGACATAACATTTTGCTAAGGTGAGTTTTACATAGCCCCTTTTTTATTTATCACCATTTTTGGGGTGAAACATGTTACAACATTATTTATGCAGTTCAATCATCAATGTGTCTATGTGTATTTCTATGTTGCATTATGTCTTGAACATGACTAGGGTAAGCACAATTCTAGCATAAACATTCATCAGCCAAACGGTATACATTGATAGATCTATTGGACTGACAATCCCACCCGGATACGTGCCTCCTACAAAGGTTGCGTGGGTGTTTGTTACTGCAATATAAACGAGTGAACCATGAGCGTATGGGATGTACCACAATACAACAGTCACAAGGTTGATTATGCACTCGATTTACTTCTAGTATGTTTTCGCATACGGACTAGATTGCCATGACACATGAATTGCACAACAATTTTATTCGATTATCAAAACCTATGTAATTCTCACCAACTTTTGTTGACCCAAAATATTTTCAAACTTAACATGTTTCAGGTTCTACTTGCTTGAAGATTAGAGTTAATACTTGAAGATGCGTAGCTAGTATTTATTCATTTTGATGTACAAATTTTGGAGAACAATTGTATGTAATGTATTTAAATCAATTAATGAAACTTATTATTTACCATGAGCTACTGAACAATCATCAATACGTGACATCCCGATGTTTCCGCCATCGGTTGGGGTGTTACACAACCTACTCGCCCCTCTAGACAAACCTACTCGCCCCACACCTACTCGCCCCTTCCAATCCTACTCGCCTAACCTGCAACCTCTACTTTTTAGTTGTTATTTGGTTTGGAGTTTGGCCAGCTCTAAAGTTGTACTGGTTTCCTATCTTTATTATCATAATAATAATAGTATGTTATTCTTTTAAGAGTTTATTTTTATGTAGGGTATATAATAATAATAATAATAATAATAATAATAATAATAATAATAATAATAATAATAATAATAATAATTATTATTATTATTATTATTATTATTATTATTATTATTATTATTATTCCTTTAAGGGATCTATGAGAGACAGTGGTGGGGGACCTGGGCCCAGCTCTGCCACAGGGATATGGCGTTGCCCCTTTAAAAATTATCATTCTTGCAAGGATGGTACGCCGGGATACAAGGGATACTCTAGGTTACTTATGCATTTCCAACGGGATCATTTTAATGGAAAGGAAAAGAGAGATGAGTTAAAGGAGCATCTTGCTTCAAACTTGGTCCTTTACAATGACGTTGTCGACACCTTGCGTGTGCTTAAGAATTGGCTATGCGGGGAGTGCATGACCCTACATGCCTTGAATGGGCGTTGTCGGCACGGGAAAGAAGTCGTTAAATGCACCGCGCGTGCACGAGGTGAGATTGACTTTATTGCGGGGATTCCTCAACCTCGTGATCCGCAAGTGACGCATGTGAGTGATACGTCTGGGAAGATGGTGGTAGATGTCGCTCTCCTTGAGCGCATCCTCGCCCTGCCTGTTGCTACGGTCAAGAGTATCCCGCCTGCATGTCGCATGGCTTTTGCCCAGGCTTTGTCAAGGGGTCTCCATAATGTGGCGGATTCCCCAGGGTCCATTGAGGCTTGGGTTAAACTTTTGTTGTTGCCTCGATGCACGTTAAGGGTGGTCAAACCGGCTTCTAGGCAAGAACGAAGGTCGGGTAACAGGAAATCGCTTCAATGTAACTCTATTATGCGGGCATTGGCGGTTTGGAAAGATGGGGCAGGTTTAGAGGAGTTAGTCCTGCCCCTCCTTGAACTCCCCGTGGCGTGGAATTCTGGGAGGGTAGGGGACCAAGCTAAAGAAGATGGTGGGGGCAATATTAAGCAGTGCTTACGAAAGGTAGCTGATGGTCATTATACAGCGGCCGTTAAGGTTCTGTGCTCATCTGGAGTTGGAGCCTGCTGGGGGGGACACCTTGAGAGCCTTGATAGATAAACACCCTGTTGTGGACCCCCGAGCATGCCCTCCGCCTTGCCTTTGGAGCCAGCCTTGCAGGTGGACGTTGATTGCGTGTTGGAATGTATTAAAACGTTCCCAAAAGGGACATCTTGTGGGAGGGATGGTCTGCGGGCTCAGCATATTTTAGACGCCTTTTGTGGCCAGGGGTCTCCAACTGCCTCCGGGCTCCTTAAAGCCATCACCGATGTGTCAACTTGTGGCTTGGGGGGCTTTGTCCTAAAGTTCTGGCGGAGTTCATTGCTTCGGCACCGTTGACCCCCCTGTTAAAGCCTGACAACGGCATTAGGCCTATTGCGGTGGGGGCCATTTGGAGAAGATTGGTGTCGAAAGTCGCTATGCGTAAAGTGGGTAAAGAGATGGCAACCTATTTGGGGGATTTTCAGTTTGGGGTTGGGGTCCCTAATGGGGCAGAAGCGGTGTTGCACAGCGCTAACAGGTTTCTGAGCGCGTTCCATTCTGACGGGTCCCTGGCTATGCTCACTGTTGATTTTTCTAACGCCTTCAACGAGGTGGACCGTACGGCACTTCTCAGGGAAGTTAGTTGCAGATGCCCATCTATCTTCCCGTGGGTCCAGTTTTTGTATCTCAACCCGCAAGGTTATATGTGGGGGATACTCATATTGGGGCTACCACGGGGGTGTAGCAAGGGGACCCCCTCGGCCCCCTTCTTTTTGCGTTGGTTCTCTATCCGTTGATCCTTCGTGTGCAGGGCGCCTGTTCCTTGCCCTTCCATGCTTGGTACTTGGACGATGGCACTATCATTGGTAAGGCAGAGGAAGTTGCTAGGGCGTTGGACATTATTCGTTCAGATGGGGCGCCTCTGGGGCTTAGGCTTAATATTCGGAAAACGGAGATTTTTTGGCCGTCATGCAATGGCTCGAAGAAAGTGTCGGGTTTATTCCCAAGCGAGGTTAGCAGGCCCGCAGAGGGGGTTAAACTCCTCGGGGGGGGGGGGGGGGCGGTTAGTCGGGATGCAGGGTTTATTCAGTCTTTGGCGTCTAGAAGAGCTCTTCGAGCGGTTGATCTTATGAAACGACTGCCGGACTTGAGGGACCCCCAAAGTGAGCTTCTCCTGTTGCGCTCGTGCATGGGGGTTGCTAAATTAGTGTTTGGGCTCCGGACTTGTCAACCCGAACATGTCAAAGAGGCTGTGTCTATCTTTGATGCAGGCCTGCGAGGGGCAGTAGAAGACATTGTTGTCAGCGGGGGGCCGCATTTTGGGGACCTTCAGTGGAGGTTGGCGTCTTTCCCTATGCGTTGCGGGGGCTTAGGGCTTATCTCGGCAGAGGACGTCTCCGCATATGCTTTTGTGGCATCGAGGGCCCAGTCGTGGAAATTACAGGACCACATCTTGCGAAGCGCTGGTGTTGTGGGGGTGGATCCTGACTACTCCCTTGCGCTTGGTAATATTGGAACAACTCTTCCGGACCTTGATCTAGGCGGTTTTACCGATAAGGAGACCGCCCCCAAGAAACCTCAACAAACTTTGGCGAGTGCTCTTTATGGTAAACACGCACAGGATATGGAGGAGCGTTTCGATATGACCCCGCGTCAAAAGACAGTTTTGGCTTGTCTGAAAGGGGCTCATGCCCAGGATTTTTTGACCGTTGCACCCATTGAAGGTCTTGGGCAACGGATGTCAGCAGTTGAATACAGAGCCATCCTTAAATACCGTCTCATGATTCCCCTTTTTCCGCCAGATAGCTTATGCCCCATATGTAAAAAAGCATGTTTGGATAGATTTGGCGAGCATGCCCTTCACTGTAAGGAATTGCCGGGGTTTAAGTATCGTCATGACTGGGTTAGAGATGTTTTATGGGATGTGCTTAGGCGTGCCGGGATCTCAGCCAAGAAAGAAGCACCTGTTAATTTTCTGACTGACCCACGAGAGGGAAGATCTACCCTGCGTCCTGCGGACGTCCTTGTGTTTGGATGGGCGGGGGTAAGCACGCGTGTGTTGACCTCACTAGGGTGTCCCCACTGGTGGGGCTGAGAGATAGTGGATTCGTTCCAGGACAGGCGGTTTTGAAGGCGGAAGCTAGGAAGGTTGGTAAGCACGAGGCAGCGTGTTTAGAGAATCAGCATGTGTTCATTCCGTTTGCCTTCGACACTTTTGGATCCCTTGCCCCTGAGGCAGTTCGCTTTTTGGAGCGGGTGCAGAAGGTGATCCACAGTGACTCGCAAAGCCCGAGGAACCAAGGGTTTGTATTTAGTAGAATAGGGTTTGCGATTCAAAAGGGGGATAGCGGCGCAGCTTGTTGCTCGCTTACCCATTATCCAGATGTAACTTGGTTATTACTTTAATTGTTAGATTGTATTCATGGTTGGGGATAAAAAAAAATAAAAAATAAATAAATAAATAAATAAAATCATTTGCAAAAGCTTTCTAAGGTTTGAATTGTATTAATGTGAAACTTAAAGAAGAGGGTATGTTCAGTAAAAATAAATTGAGAAGGGTATGTTTAGCAACCCCTAAGCAAATCATATCTCTATCGCAGAGGATAAACAAGCTGCTTCCAGGGAGCTCTGCATAAGGAATCTAAACAACAACAACACACACAAAAAAAAAAAGAAATATTTGAGCAGCAACAGATGGAGGTAAATATGCATATACATCAGTACATATACACACACACTATATATATAAGAGTATACTTAGAGTTATGAGTTGAGAGATGGGCTAACCTTGAACTTCGAATAATATCATCAAAATGAGGCATTGTTTGCTGAAGGATATCGAGAACTTGTTAAATACGTATCGATTTCATTTTACTAGAGGCTAGAAGAAGGGTGGTTGTTCATATATATATATTGAAATTTTGAAATTTGAAATGAATATGGCGGTTGGATTTTGCTAAAGACTAGCAAAATGGTAGTGACTACCAAGAGAAGAGACAAGGAGGTGTCCAGAAAAGTTTTTATATTAAGGAGTTTATAAATTAATAATTTAATAATTCATAAAAATGTTAAATGTACTGTTATTTAAGTTATTAAGAAAAAATGTAATATATTAATTTTTCAATGTTATGTGACGTTAATTTTCACTGTATGATTTTTTTTGAACGGCCAACAAAACTTCTTTTATTTATCATCAAGCTAGCAAGAAACTAGCGCATACAATCTCCACTATCGTCTATCTTGAGGATGCGACCCGCATAACAACACAGTTACAACAAAACATGAAAATTCTGCTTATAAGTGAACACGGAGAGGCATGCCCATGTACTTAGTTTCCAACATAAAACTATATAAATATTTGGTTGATTGTTTAAGTACACTTTAGGCTGGAAATCCAATGGGTCGGGTAATAGGTAAGAACGAACAAGCTTTGACCGTGGTTGTGGCAGTTGCTAGGCGTTTCTAGGTTGGTCGACTGGGGAGTTGTGAGTACTTGGTCTAGGCGGAGAGTATCCAGAGAGTACTCGGACATGAAAATTATAAATAAATTAATTTTCAGGAATGTCAAATATGAAATATCATAATTTTACTAAGACTAGTGGGAGTGGGGGCGGGAGAGGGGCGGGAAGGGGGGGGGGGGGGAACACCGCCGCCATAGGGGCGGGATTGTGAGCGTGGGGCTGGGGGCGGGGAGGTGATCACCGGCGTGGGGGAGATGGAGTTGCCACGTGGCTCGATGTTATTGGCCCATATCATATGAACGTTAGCTTTTAAAAAAAATAATAATAATAATAATAATTTCCAACGGCTAGTAAAAGCAACGGTCAAAAAAATAAATTTTTTATAAATTACCCCCATTTCACTACAAAACACCCACTTTAACCAAATTTTATACACTTTTCAACCAAATTTTATACAATTTTCATCCATATTTTATACACTTCCTCAACAAAAAATGAACCCTTACAACCGAGGCTTCGACCCGAACAACCCATACGCGTTTGTCCCAAACCCGAATACACCACCGGTTCGCCCGATCCCAAACCGTCCACCCATTCCTTCACCTTGTCCCGACTACGCGGGTTATGCGGGTTTCATTAGTGGGCAAATTTATCCGAATTTCCCATTCAATGATTCTCTCGTTCCTTCACAACCTCCTTCACAACTTCCTTTAACCC
This sequence comes from Ambrosia x helenae, assembly GCA_030844895.1. Classification (NCBI taxonomy): domain Eukaryota; kingdom Viridiplantae; phylum Streptophyta; class Magnoliopsida; order Asterales; family Asteraceae; genus Ambrosia; species Ambrosia x helenae. The sequence goes on along the minus strand of JAUTDX010007100.1, from coordinate 181,742 downwards.
AAACCGTACCCGAAACACAACCCCAAAATGTCGCGGGATCATCTTCGGGTAAAACCCCCCCTCCAAGAAGAAGTCACAGGAGGAAGACCCCGGAGGAGAAAGCAATAGCCGCCGCTAACCGCCAACCACTTAAGTGGACACCCGATGAAGAGCTCGCTATAACGAAAGCGTGGATAAGCGAGTCGGAAAAACAAGAAGGTATTTGTAATAATTTTTTTAACATGATTTTTATACACTTGGTGTTGCTAATTTTTTTTTTTTTTTTTTTTTTTTTTGTAGGAACTAGTCGCCATAAAGTTGAGTTTTGGAACGACATAAACGCCGCGTTCCATGGGTTGATGGGACGAGAGTTCTATCGAGCAAACGATAGTCTCTCGTCCAAGTGGACAGAGATAAACAGGGCAATGAACACGTTTCAACCGCATTATTATTACGCAAGAAATAATCCAAAAAGCGGTGAAACGGATACCGACAGCCTAACGCGCTCGCTGTTAGCGTTTCGTAACGAAACCGGTCTCGAATTCAAGTTTCTTCATTGTTGGGAAATCGCCAAGAACCACTCAAAATGGGCGTACGTCCCCACTGCAAGCAACTCCGCAAAAAGGTCGAAAACAAATTCGTCAAGAAACCGTCAAACTGATCCTGAAAACGTAGAAGCCGTTAATTTGGATGATGACGAGTTTGAAGAGGAATTGAGTCGCCCACCCGGCCGAGATAAGTCAAAAAAGAGGGCGCAAAAATCTACTGCTTCGGGTTCGGGTTCTGGATCAACCGGCGCCTACAGCGCTGACTTGCAAGATTTAAATGCCACCATGATCCAGTTCAATACGATTCAAGAAAAAATGCTCGAGGAGAAAAAAAATATTCGCGAGGCGTTTGAAAAAAAATTGACTATGAAAGAGCGCAAATTGTCTATCAAAGAGCAGCGCGAAAAACGCGAGGATTTGAGATTTCTCGCCATGAACACCGACCATATGCAAGGGCCGGAGTTAGAGATGACGCTTCAAATGAAGCGTGATATTATTGAAAAATATAATCTGAACTAATTTGTTTAGTCTTTAATTTTTTTCGTTTTTATTGTATTTTTTTTAATTTTCTAGGTTTTTTTTTGTATTTTTCTAGGTTTTTATTAATTAAAAGTATTTATTATTATTATTGTTTTATATAAAAAGTAAAAAAAAAAAAGAAAAAAGAAATGCCACATGGCACTTCCCCCCACCTCTTCCCCCCCCTTCCACTCCCCACAATTATTTTCCCCCCCAAAAGGGCCCCACAAGTGCCACATGGCGCTTCCCCCCACCTCTTCCCCCCCCCACCACTCCTTATAGTCTAATATTTGTACCAAAATAAATGAATACTGATACAAATAAAAATGATATATGTTCAAATACTAAAGTATTTAAAAAAATGATGTTCATTTGTTAATATTATAGACATAGAAATTATGTTTTTTTAGTCAAACATGTCCCGAGTTGACTGACTAATTCGAGTTCTAGCCAAGGTTGAACGCTTTTGATAGATTCCGAGTAATTAGGTGGACTTAAAGAAAATCGTGTCGGCATCGTACCTACTCAGGCACCTAGAGCTTGTTTTACTCCATTGGTTCTGACCAAAATAAGTTGCCAAAATAGATGATTTAAAAAAGTGTAGCAACCTAGTGGGCCGCGTCAAAACGGGTTCCGACCAAATTGGGCTCATGTTGAAATGGAAAGGAGAAAAAGGCGTGAACTTGATCCATCCACTACATTAGATTTTATGGCCGCTAGTGGCAACGTGTGGTGGCGGTGAAGGTGTTGGTGACGGTGGTGGCAGTGGTGGTAACGTGACAGTGGGGCACTAATAGACTGAAATAGCATTGCGTAATTATAGTATGATGTAAATCTCATTTATAGCAATTATTGTATTAATTGTAATTGCAATCTACCTAAAATAGGTGATTGCATTGTAGCCTTATAAAGGCATGTTCATTTGTTAATAGAGATCATCTTGAACAATATTATCTTACATGGTATCATCCTTGATCCTGTAACCCTAATATCCCTTCTGCCTGTGCTCTGCCGCCGCTGACAGCCTTTGTCTTTTCTTCCTCAGCCGGCTGCAACCATATACCTCCCTCACTTCTTCAATGGCCGACACTAAACTTCATCCTGCCGTCACTGTAACCAACATCAAAGCCTTCATACCCATCACCCTGGATAACGAAGCGTCAGACTATAACCTGTGGTCTGAACTATTCCGTATCCACTGCACCGCCTTCCTTGTTTCTGACCATCTTGCCCCTCGCCCTCCACCACCTGCTGCCGCCACTAACCCTGACAAACAACCTGCCTCTTCCGCCCCTTCTGATTCCTGGGAAAGATTGGATGCCATCGTTCTTCAATGGATGTATGGTACCATCTCCCCAGGACTCCTTAAAACCGTCATCACTAAACGCACCACTGCCTATGATGCGTGGAAGGCCATTGAATCTCAGTTTCAAGACAACAAAGCCACTCGTGCCTTGTACCTGAAACAGAAATTTTCCAACACACGTCTGGAAAACTTCTCCTCTATGACAGCCTACTGTCAAGAGATCAAAGTTTTATCCGATCAACTCGCTGGGGTTGACGCTCCTGTGGATGAACAGGACCTCGTTCTTCAAACCATTGCCGGTTTAACGGAGCAGTACGAAACCATTGGCACCATTCTTCACAACACCAAACCATTACCTTCTTTTTTCGAGGTTCGTTCGCAGCTATGTATGAACGAAACCACGAAAGCCAATCTCGCTAGCCACTCCGCCTCCCATGCTGCCACAGCCTTACTCACCCAGAATCGCACCACTCCTTCATCTGCTGCCACCAACACACCTACTTCTAACCTTCCCCGTAACCCTAGCCAGGGCCGTCCCAAAGGTCAGGGTCGCCGCCCCCCTGCCTCCTCTCAAAACAGGAACCGTAGTCGTTCTTCTAACCCTTCCCCACAGCCCACTCACCCTTACATTATCTTCCCTCAGGCTTGGGCTCACAACCAGTGGGCTGCTCTGTTCAATCAGGCCCAAACACAAAGCCAAACAGGCCAGCAAACACCACCCTGCCCATACCCTTCTACCCCTCGGCCTGCTTCGGGTCAGGGAATTCTTGGGCCGGCCCCAGCCCAGGCCCATATGGCTACTTATTCTCCCACTCCCACCGATATTGCGCAGGCACTTTATACCCTCTCACTGAACCAGCCAATAGACCCGGTGGGTTACATGGACACAGGTGCATCCGGACACATGGAGCAACCATGTAATTTCTCCCCGTCTGTTTTTAATTCTAGCACTAATAAACAAATTATCGTTGGAAATGGCACGACCATTCCGGTCATTGGTCAAGGTAACAAAACCTTACCCCCACCCTTTCCACCCTTTAAACTCAACAACGTCCTATATGCCCCTCAAATAATTAAAAACCTTATATCCATTCGTCGCCTTACAACGGACAATTTATTATCCATAGAATTTGACCCTTTTGGTTTTCTTGTGAAGGATCTCAAGACCAAGGAACCCATCCTACGATGCAATAGCTCGGGAGACCTTTACCCTTTGACGACCAACTTTATCAAGTCACCCAAGTCACCTGTTGCTCTCACTGCTGTTACTCAAGATCGTTGGCACCAACGCCTTGGGCACCCGGGCAACAATTTATTGCATTCGTTAAAATCTTGTTCCTTTATTAAGTTTAATAAACCAACTTCCACGCTTTGTCAGTCATGTGTTTTTGGCAAAAGCGTCAAGTTTCCATTTTCTGATTCTATTAATAAAACTCAATTGCCTTTTGATATTATCCATAGTGACTTGTGGACATCACCTGTACTTAGTACCGGTGGTCATCGTTATTACATTTTGTTTGTTGATGATCACACCGATTTTTTATGGACCTACCCCTTGACAAATAAATCCAATGTCTATTCAACCTTTGTCCAATTTTATAACTTTGTCAACACACAATTTCAAAGAAAAATTAAACAGTTTCAATGCGACAATGGTACCGAATACACCAATAACCAATTTAAACAATTTTGTCATTCGAATGGTATGCATTTTCGTTTTTCTTGCCCTCACACCTCCCCCCAAAATGGGAAAGCCGAGCGAACCATCCGCACCTTAAACAACATGATTCGCACCATTATGGCCCAAGCCTCCCTCCCTCAATCCTATTGGCACCACGCCCTTGAAACCGCCACATATATTCTCAACATCCTACCTAAAAAGAATCACAACTTCATGACTTCCACCACCCTACTATATCATGTCTACCCTACCTATGACCACCTACGGGTTTTTGGATGCCTTTGTATTCCTCTTCTCCCCTCCACTTCCATCAACAAACTTGCATACCGCTCCAAGCCATGTGTTTTCCTCGGCTATCCCGCGAACCATCGTGGATATAAATGTTATGACTTCAATTCTAAACAAACATTTATTTCCCGACATGTTCAGTTTGAGGAATCCATTTTCCCATACTCCATTCAACACCCAACCACCCTCTCTACATATGATTATCTCTTCCACAACATCTCTCCTCTCCTTTGGACCACTGTCCAACCGTCCTCACCACCATCCGCATCTCCGCCACCCAGCCCTATGCCTCACCCAGCCACACCTCAACCGCCCACCAGCCCAACATCACCCGCCTCACAGCCCACCAGCCCCACACTCAACTCACCTGTCCCTTCGGTCCATCCATCGGGCCCATTTCAGCCTTCTTCCTCCACCCCCATAATCCACACCTACTCTAGGCGGCCCAAATCTACACCAACCACAGCCCACCCTCAGCCCAATCCCACAGCTACTCCTGCTGCGACCTCACAAACCACAGCCCACCCTCAGCCCGGCCATTCCGCACCTACTGAACAGCCCGGTCCAACCCAGCCTAACACTCGCACCATGCGCACTCGTGCTATGGCTGGCATCACCAAGCCCAAACTTCCATTCAACCTTAACACAACCACCCTTGCACCCATACCAAAATCCCCACAGGTTGCCTTGTCCACCCCCGAATGGTCCGCTGCCATGACTAATGAATTTAGTGCTTTAATTAAAAATGAGACCTGGGAGTTAGTACCTCGCTCCCCGGATATGAATATTATTAGATGCATGTGGTTGTTTAAACATAAATTCAGGTCTGATGGCTCGCTTGAAAGATACAAGGCACGGTTGGTTTGTGATGGTCGCAGTCAGCAGGTTGGCATTGATTGTGGTGAAACATTCAGTCCGGTGGTTAAACCTACCACTATTCGCACAGTTCTCACTCTGGCCGTTTCTCAGGGCTGGCCCATACACCAGCTGGATGTTACAAATGCATTCCTCCATGGTCATCTCCAGGAGACAGTCTACATGCATCAGCCTATGGGTTTTCGACACCGCGATTTTCCTGATCATGTTTGTCGCCTAAAGAAATCTCTTTATGGCCTCAAACAAGCCCCACGAGCCTGGTATCAACGATTTACTGACTTTGTTTTGTTACAGGGCTTCACTCAGTGCAAATCAGACAACTCCTTGTTCATTTATAATCAGGGTCGCGACACTGCTTACCTTCTTCTTTATGTAGATGATATTATCTTGGCCACTTCTTCTGACTCTCTTCGGCAGACTCTTATGACCACTCTTGCAGGAGAATTTGCTATGAAAGATCTGGGCCCTCTTACATATTTTCTTGGCATCTCCGTTCAACGCAAAGATAATTCTCTATTTCTTTCTCAGCAAGCTTATGCTAAGGACATCATTCATCGAGCAGGTACGGACTCATGTAAACCAGCGGCGACCCCAGTCGACACACAACACAAGCTTGGCAGTCAACCTGACCCTTTATTTGATGACCCGACTACCTTCCGTAGTCTTGCAGGAGCATTGCAATACCTCACCTTCACTCTCCCTGACATCACCTATGCTGTCCAACAAGTTTGTATGCACATGCATGCTCCATGTACAGCCCATTGGAATGCGTTAAAACGCATTATCCGGTATCTTCAGGGAACCCTAAGCTTCGGTCTTCACCTTACTGCGGCATCTAGTATCACTCTACGCGCCTACACAGACGCGGACTGGGCTGGCTGTCCAGATACGCGCCGCTCCACATCTGGTTACTGTGTCTATCTAGGTGACAACCTAGTCTCTTGGTCGTCAAAGCGCCAATCTACTATCTCCCGTTCCAGCGCTGAGGCTGAGTACCGCGGGGTCGCCAATGCCGTGGCTGAAATATGTTGGCTTCGAAATTTGCTACTCGAGCTTCACCGCCCACTCTGCAAAGCATCGCTAGTCTACTGCGACAACATCAGTGCTATCTATCTCTCCAACAACCCGGTTCAACATCAACGGACTAAACATATCGAATTAGATATACACTTTGTTCGAGAGCATGTTCAGAAAGGTCTTGTTCGGATTCTACATGTCCCATCTCGGTTTCAAGTTGCCGACATATTCACCAAAGGCCTTCCCCGGGTTCTATTTGATGATTTTCGATCCAGTCTTCGCATCCGTCCTCCTCCCGCTCTGACTGGGGGGGAATAATAGACTGAAATAGCATTGCGTAATTATAGCATGATGTAAATCTCATTTATAGCAATTATTGTATTAATTGTAATTGCAATCTACCTAAAATAGGTGATTGCCTTGTAGCCTTATAAAGGCATGTTCATTTGTTAATAGAGATCATCTTGAACAATATTATCTTACAGGCACAATAGTGGTGTGTGGTACTTTACCATTTGGACCCATATTAAGCCAGCATGTATAATAATAGTGGACCGATTTGACGAATTGACCTGTTATGTAATTTGACTAATCCCATATTGCCCCGTTGCATAAATTTAGTAGACCTAAATGACCCCATAAGCAATTTATTTTTTTTATTTTACCAAGTCAACCAATTTCTTAATGAATAGGTCATAATTGGTTAGTGCAGGAACATGATTGCACTGCAATGGCACTTTGATTCCTAAAGTTAAAAGAAATTAAGAGTTATGTTTTTGTTGTGCCATTGGTAAGGTGAAAAAGACTATCTTGTTGAATGCATTGTTTTGTATCATCTGTAGGCATTGTTGGGTCAGTTCTCGTTAAAGAAGGCTGCATGCCCAGTGTTTATGATTTCTTCTCTGGTACTTCTAATGTAAGTCGATAAGTCTTCTATTGTTTGGTCATGTAAGGATTTTTTTAGTGTCTCTTTGTCAGGTACTAAGTCTAAAATTACTCAAACATGATGAGATATCCACTTCAAATCTAAATCCACTCAACGACTCATTGTTGGCGTAGGTTTGAAAGTTTATTTTGGACAAGTAACTCTATAATATTAGTATGGTAAAATTTTCTTGTATTATATGTTCATTTCATTCTAATTTACACATGAATTTACATGTTACCAGAGTCTTATGATCTATTTCTTTAAACAGATTAAGAGCCTAAGGCAGGAGCTACAACTACTGGCACCAAATAAACCACTTACCATTATCACTTCCGGTGAAGGTTTTTTATATTCTATTTTATTGTGCATGAAATTGAAATATGCTTTGGTTTTTATTTACTTTGCAGCTTTATATTTTAATTTTCTTTCTTGATTGGTTTTTATTTAATTTATTCTTCTCTCATGTAGGCACTACTGACAAATATGGTATCATTGTTATTGTTGTCGTTGCAGGATATGATTATGTTCGGTGGAAGGTGGCAATAAGAAGTTGTGAGCAACATTTAACATTTGTTGTTTTTACATCCAAGTCGTCTATGCCTCAGATGTCGTATTAGTTGCATGCATGACAATGTCTAACAAATTTCAATATATGTTCTAACAAATTTCAATATCTGTACTATTAAACATACTTATATGCTAATTGCCATGCTTACGATTCTTGATACTTAAACATAGTTCATTAACTATTATTAGCCCACTTAACATGTATAGCGCTATAGGAGTAGCACCCCGCCCCCTTTATGGGTCATTGTTAAGAAAGAAACGGACCTAGCATGAATATGTTAGGTATATGCAGTGGTACTCGCGGGTTTGAGTTATGTTCTTTGTATGGTATGTATGTGCGATGCTATAAAATGAGATTCGAGTAAATCATTCTAATTGCTACGTATGTAAACCAAAACCAGTATGCTCACCAATGCTTTATGTGTTGACGGATATTTTATACATGTTGCAGGAAATGTTTAATGCAGGATTTTCAAGAAAAACTACTTAAGATTGGACTAGAAACTCACGCTAGTTTAAGTTCTATATTTTGATGTTATATTTTTTTTTTCATGAAACAATTTGTATTATGTTATCTTTTTAGACAATGATTATGCTATGAATGAAATTTTATCCTTAAATTATATTATCACGAATTCTAGTGTCATGAAGTCTTTGAACAATTTATCCCAAGTCTCGCCCCGATGTATTCCGCCATCGGTTGGGGTGTGACACCTTTAACTTATAAATCCACCCCCTTCTTCTGTAACAGACACCACCACCGTGCTCCCCCCAACGCCACTGTGGTTTCCTTTCCTCTCTCTCTCATCCACTTTGATTTCCTCCCTTTTCAGATCTGATTCCTCCCCCCCCCCTCTCTCTCTCTCCCGACTCTCTCTCTCTCATAGAATATGGATGTAGATGTGGGTGTTTGTTGGGACTGCTCCGCCGGAGCTCCGCCGTGAGCAGCCGGCCGAAACCCCTTTTTCCTCTTCTGAAAGTATGTGTGTGTGAGTCGGTCTATTGGCAAGAAAGGGAAGAAATGGGGGGGGGGGGGTGGGTTGATTTATAAAATTTTAAAAATAATAATAATTTTTTAATAATAATAATTTAATATGTTATAATAATAATTATTATTATAATAAAAAGTTTCATAAATATCCCAAAGTTTAGGTTTTTTACATTTTGGTCACGAACACTAACCAGGTTAGACTTCAGTTAGTTTGGGAGTGATAAAAGTAAACAAGTTGAAAGTTTGGAGTGCTAATACCCAAAGTGATAGTTGAGAGTATTATCCGCCAACATGCGATAGTTGAGAGTATTAAAATCATTTTTCTTTTTTTTCATTAATGTGAACTATTTGGTTGATAGTGGACAGATCACAGATCAACATTCAAATAGGACCTTTTATAATTATTGTGCCTCATCTACATCTACATTATTAGGGTTAGAATTAAATACACAGTGAAAGAAAAATAGGAAGTCGTAGGAAGGGTATTAAACGGACTCCGATTGAACTCATTCAAGCGGCATTGGAATCGTCTTGTCGAATCCTACGACGTTAGCTTTTTCTTAGAATATGCATTATATCATTGTGTCTTTTATGTATCATTGTTTTCATGTAGTAGTGACTTCCCGTTTGTTCAACTACCAAATCTACCAACTAATTTACTACCTAAACATGAGAGGAGGAGGCGAAAAGTCGGCAAACCAGCGGAGACAAAAAGACGATGACGATCCGGCAAGAAGGACTACCTTCTTTATCACTAACATCTCAGACAGGGTAATGGGTTCCCAGTTATGGTCGGCTTTTCAGTCATTTGTGAACGTCACGGATGCTTGGGTACCAAGGAGGAGGATTGCAAACGGTCGTGTTTTCGGTTTTGTTCGTTGTGAGAAAATAAGGAATCCAACGGGGCTGTTACCGGTGCTGAATGAAATAGAGGTCATGGAGCGGAAGGTGGTGGTTTCCTTGGCCATGTTCGATAGATTCCACAGGAGAATAAACTATGATCAAAGTGCTAATGATGTCAATAGGCTAGAGACTACAAAGGGGAAGGGTGTCTCTCCGGATGATCCTCTGTACAAGGAAAGGAATCCGGACGTTTCATTTTCGGATGCTCTGCAGAATAGATCCAATCCAAAAACAGGTCCAAGGAAGTCTATTCACTTTGATGGTGTTGGAGCAATGTACCCCAGGCACTGTATTGGGAGGGCAGTCGTGGGTTTGGCGAGTGACATAGGCAAGCTCCACGGTGTCAAGAGGATGATTCACGGTGCTGGTTTCCCTGAAGCAACCACTTCGTATCTTGGTGGCCTCTCTGTTCTGATAACGTTCAGGGATAGGTCGGAGATGGAGGACTTTATCGCTAACAAGGAAAACATATGGAGGGAGTGCTTGGTGTCAGCTAACCCCTGGCTGGGCCAAGACCTACCATTCGAAAGAATTGCGGTGCTTAGAATAGTTAGCATGCCTGTATGTCTTCGGGAGAGTGACGCTTTTGACAGGGTGGGTAACCTTTTTGGTTCCGTGGTTTGGCCATCAGAATTTTCTTGGACTGGGACGGATAACTCGGCTGGTTATTCCCACGTCCTCACCAGTCAGCAATCTAGAATTGACGAAGAGATTGAGGTGGTCTGGAGAAATAAGAGAGTCAGTATTTGGGTGGTGGAGGAAAATGTCACATGGATCCCGGAGTTTGAACCATCGGTCATAAGTCCTTTGGACGACGACTTGGAGGACGGCGAGATTAGGGACGGCTCCGTTCAGGGGGAGACGAGTGTTGACGGAGAATCTAATCATGGGGATGCGGGTAATGTGGAGGTGGAAGACGAAGGGCCTGTTGCCGGTGTGGAACTTGAAACGTCTCCGACAATTGTTGGGAATATGCATGGGAAACATGTAACGTCATCAATGCCATCTGTTGATTTGGAGGCGGGAAATTTTAATTTAGTGGGCCAACCTTCCTGTTGTAACACCCCAACCGATGGCGGAAACATCGGGATGTCACGTATTGATGATTGTTTAGTAGCTCATGGTGAATAATAAATTTCATTAAATGATTTAAATAAATTACATACAATTGTTCTACAAGAATTCTTACATCAAAATGAATAATACTATGCACACATCTTCAAGCATTAATTCAAATCTTCAAGCAAGTAGAACCTGAAACATGTTAAGTTTGAAAATATTTTGGGTCAACAAAAGTTGGTGAGAATACATAGGTTTTTGTAAATACTTGATAATAATAGTTTGTACAACATTCCCAGTTGTATGATGATAGAGTATGATGCAGACATGTAACAATGCGTCTTTGTACAATCAAACCTTGTGTCGACTGATGACTAACTCGCAAGTTAGTTTAAATGTTGTTACTGTTATCGATCATCCCTGAATTTATGCGGGGGATGGGTTTGTCAGACCTATAGCGCTATAATCTAAACAGGCGGCTTGATCATTGTTAATGATTGTACTGTGTCTTTTTGTTACAGTCAAATGATAGAATGATAGTGTAATTGAATCACAAGTAAATGATAGTATAAAATGTTTGAACATGTTTCACCCCAAAAATGTAAAAGAGAAAAGGGGCTATGTAAACTCACCTCAAAATGTTAAGTCTCGTGATATAGAATATGTGTTGCCCAAAAACGCCAAATATCACCCTATAATAAGGTAATAAATATGTCTAAGTCTATCTACAAATGTATATGTTCTAGGGCCTCGGATTGGGGATAAATGCTCGTTTGATTAATAATAAAATGTTTGATAATTGAGAGAAATTTAGTAAATAAATAGACAAAAATCTTTTTATAAAATTTGAATTTAAGGTGATCACAATAACGAGTTTAAAGCATAAAAATAATTTTTTTATAAAATTATTTTCTTTAAAATAGAATATTAATTCTATTTATAACAATTTGTCAAATTTAACTTTAATATTTAAAAATATTAAAATTAAAGAAATATTAGTTTAAAAATCATATTTCTGTTTCAAATAATCAGAAATAATTTGTATAAAATTTTGGTGCAAAAATATTAAAAATTGGATTTATTATGATTTAATTATGATTAAAACTAACAAAAATTGATTAAAAATATTAAATAAATGATTTTTCAGAAATAAAAATTATTTCTGAAAAGTTTATCATTATATAAGCTCAGAATAATTTTTGTGGAAATTTATAAAATTGTTTTGATATTTTAATGGAATTTTATAAATATAATAGAATAAACTTGATTTAATTACTATATATATTAAATAAATAAATTTTTGAAAACTAAAAATTGTGAGTTAAACTTTTTCATCAGATTAACTTAAAATAATTTTTGTAGAATTATTAAAAGAGTTTTAATATTTTAAAAACGTATTTATAAAATATAAGTAATATATATATAATTAATTGTTTTTGTTTTAAAACAAAACAAAGAAAAGAAGAAAAAAAAAGTGCCCTGGCAGGGATTGAACCCGCGTGGCCTTGTTGAGGGGTACCAGACACAACAACTTGGTCCAGACCAGTGGTTGTGTTGATTTCTGTTTATTTAAAATAAATACTATATTCGAAATCAAGTTTATCCCCAAATCAAAGCATACGAGCCCTAGATCTTCAATTGATCTAATCACACAACATTAACCCAATTAACCATAGGGTTAATGTTGTGTATCAACCGATTAATGACACCCACAAGAAAAATCACACTTACAAGAATGATTCGAATACGAATTGGTCGGTCAAAGCCCAAGTCAAAACGCGATCAAATTCACGAATAATAATGAAAGAAAGAGGAAATTGAGAGAGTGTGTGTGTTTTTCGGCTCCTTTAGGGTCTCAGGGATGGTTCAATTTATACTAACACCTACGGGTTTAACGAATTGGAAAGTTGACCAAGCCTTAAAATATAAACGCGTAATTCGTCTTAATCGGCTATGTTTTTTACCGCGTTAATACGTTTAATACGCGTATTATTATGTCAATTTCATCATACGATCCAATTAATCAGTTCCTACCAAATTTATGTTCAATTTAAAGTCAATCAAAGAGAAGATGGAGGAAATCGTGTGTCTGTCCCCAGCAGCGAGTAGCAGCAGCAGTAAAAAAGAAGCCTTTTATACAAATTGAATTAGGATTAAAACAAAATACAAGAGTAGCTCAGCTGGTCATTTGATGTTATGTTAAGGGGGTTGGGCCGACTAGACTCGGGTTCGAGTCCCGGCTCCAACAAGGTTTTTATATTATTTTTTTTTAACAGACAGAAGTGAGGAGAAGAAGTGGTTTGGGCTGGGCCTGATGGGCCTCTTGCTGGGCTCCGGTTCATTAAAAGAAAGGAAGAGGCTTTGGGCTCCAAAGATGGTTGGATTATGAGTGGTTTAGTTATAGTGTGATTATTATTATTATTATTATGATCTTTATTATTATTATTATTATGATCTTTATTATTATTATTATTATTATTATTATTACATACATTTATATATATATGTGTGTGTATATATATATATATTAGTTGTGAGAAAAAAAATATAGAGACTTTAGGCACATTTAACGAAAATAATAAGAGCTTTTATATTAAAATTTGTGGAAAATTTCGCGATGTTACACCTGTGATATTGATACAAACATGGGCCATGTGCTATCCACTCCAGTGGGCCCGCTAGTCCCCGGGCTTGATGTGTCTCAATTGGGCCGGCCCAGTGTTAAATCGAGTAGAAAAAGAGCTAGGGTCTATAGAAGCCTCTCTTCCCCCGAAGACTTGAACACAGGGGTTCAGTCACGTCATGATGAATCAGTTCATATCCATTCCACAAGACCGGATCTTAATAAAGTCTACTCGGGTGAATCTGCTTCTAAAGCTTCCACTAATCAACCGATGACTGAAAGACAACCCAGTTGCACCGGACCAAGACCATGATGATCCAGTTTCTGTACCTGCTGACGGATTTTGTAGAAATGAACCTGTTCCAATCGAAGTACTGGAGCAGGCAAGGGAGATTAATAAGGAGGTTGACGCTACTGCTCAGGTGGGTAGCTTGGTTGGGTTTAATTTGGCCAGTTTTGAAGGGGATATTGCGACTGAGATTATTAACGAACTCGGCACGGCTGGTGTCCAATGAATTGCCTGTCTTTAAACGTTCGTGGTGCACGGGGAAGAGGGAAGGCGGGGTGGGTCAGAGGTTTGAAGTCTTCTCACGGGGCAGATTTCGTAGCTGTACAGGAGTCAAAGATATCGGACCCTCCGCTTGACTTCTGTCACAATTTTGGGGTAATTCTCTTTGTCAGTTTGAAGTAGTTAATTCGGTTGGAACCGCGGGTGGTTTAATATGTTGGTGGGATCCATCGTGCTTTAGAAAGATTAGTGTTGTTAAAGCACACCACTGCCTGATCATTACGGGGATCTTAATCCACCATGATTTGCTAATTAATATAGCCAATGTTCATGCGCCAAATGACGCCACCGACAGGAGGTTATTTTGGTCTGAATTGTTGGGTTTCAGGCAGTCGTTACTCGGGCTATGGTTATTGTTGGGGGATTTTAACGAAGTCCGATCCGAGGAGGAAAGATTGAATTCTGAATATATTCCGGCTAATGCAGCCCATTTCAATGACTTCATTCGTCGTGCGGATTTGCTTGAGTATAACATGGGTGGGCATAGGTTTACTTATATGTCGGGGGCGGGCAATAAGTCAAGCAAATTGGATAGAGTTCTTGTGTGTCGCCAATTTCTTAATAGTTGGCCGGAGGCAAAATTGACGGCTTTGACGAGACATTTATCGGACCATAGCCCTATTCTTCTCTCAGTCAAGAAAACGGATTTTGGTCACACCCGGTTTAGATTCTTCAATTCTTGGCTCGAGCTTCCCGGGTTCGTCGAATATGTGAGCCAGATCAGCGGAAATTTCACGTTCACAGCCCGGCTGACTTGGCACTTGCTACAAAACTGAAATGGCTTAAAGGTAGGATCCGACTGTGGGTGGCTGCTGATCGAAACAGAAGAGATGGCAGGTATAAAGAATGTAAAAATATTGTTGAATCCATTGAACGTGTGGGGGATACACGAGTGTTAACAGAACTTGAAATGGAGACAAGGATTTCGGCTAAAAAAGAATTATTAGAAGAAGAGAGAATTAAAGCTCTAGATGCGAAGCAAAAGTCTAGGGTCAAATGGGCTATCGATGGTGACGAGAATTCAAAGTACTTCCACAGTGTTATTCGGATCAACACAGCTAGTAATCGGATCCATGGGTTTGAAGACAGGGACGAGTGGGTTTCTGACCCGATTGTTATCAAGGATATGGTCGGGTCTTTTTTCATGAAGAAGTTCGCTGATAAATGGGGTTCTAGGCCTAGTTTTGTGTGCCCGGGTATTAAAAAGATTTCTGATGAAGATGCTATGAGGCTGGAAGTTCCGTTTACCTTGGACGAGATCACAAGTGCGGTTTGGGATTGTGAGAGTGACAAGGCGCCAGGCCCGGATGGGCTGAATTTTAAGTTTATTAAGAGATTTTGGGGTGTTCTAAAAGAGGATTTCACTCGCCTTTTTCAGGAGTTCCATAACAAGGGCATCCTTAATGAAGGGTGTTTTTCTGCCTTTATCGCACTCTTCCCGAAAGGCAAGGAGCAAACAACATTATCTGATTACCGGCCGATCAGTGTAGTTGGCGTTATTAACAAGGTGCTCTCGAAAGTTCTTGTCGCTAGGCTCAAGACCGTGATGTCGTTCCTGATTTCTGAGGAACAATCTGCGTTTCTGGGTGAGCGTAACATTCTTGACGGGCCGCTTATCCTCAACGAGACTATCTCATACATGTAGCGGCAAAAGAGGAAAGGGCTATTTTTTAAAGTCGACATTGATAAAGCCTACGATACGTTGAGCTGGGGATTTTTGGATGACGTATTGAGGCAAATGAATTTTTCGGACAAGTGGAGGAGATGGATTATGTCGGTGGTGGGCAATGCGAAAACCTCGGTTCTTGTAAATGGGTCGCTAACCTATGAGTTTGAATGTCAACGTGGGCTAAGACAAGGTGATCCTCTATCCCCCTATCTTTTCATTCTAGCTATGGAGTCGCTTACACGAATAATGCACAAGGCCTCTCAGTTGGGTATTTTCCATGGCATATCGGTTAATGAAAGCGGGCCCTTGCTATCTCACTTCATATAC
This sequence comes from Ambrosia x helenae, assembly GCA_030844895.1. NCBI lineage: Eukaryota > Viridiplantae > Streptophyta > Magnoliopsida > Asterales > Asteraceae > Ambrosia > Ambrosia x helenae. The sequence goes on along the minus strand of JAUTDX010007100.1, from coordinate 165,893 downwards.
GCCGATGATGTCGTTTTCTGTGGTGAGTGGGCTGCCATGAAGGCGATGAACTTAAAAAGATTGCTTCGGTGTTTCTTTCTTGCTTCTGGCCTGAGGGTAAGCTTAAAAAAGAGTTGTGTGTATGGTGTGGGGGTCTTGCCTGATCAAATTGAGGATATGGCGAGGATACTCGGCTGCAAAGCTGGTCAGTTCCCATTTGTTCATCTCGGTGTCCCCGTGGCAGCAAACATGAACCTCGTCAAACATTGGAAACCAATTATTGAGAAGTTCAAGGAGAGGTTGTCAATCTGGAAGGCAAAATGCCTTTCGTTTGGTGGGCGTATCACGTTGCTAAAGTCGGTTATCAATTCGCTGCCACTTTATTACTTCTCTCTGTTTAAAGCACTGGTGCAAGTTCTGAAGAGCCTTGACAAGATTCGGAGATCGTTTTTCTGGGGGGTAGTGACAGCGTTGATAAAATGTCGTGGGTTGCCTGGGAGCACGTCATTGCCCCAACTGATTACGGTGGGGTTGGCTTGGCTCGCTAAGGGATGCGAATCTGAGTTTACTTGCAAAGTGGTGGTGGCGCTTCAAGGTTGACCAAGGCGGATTATGGCGTAAAGTTGTATGGGCCATTCACGGGAACACACGGGCTTGGAATTATGTTCCGGCAAAGTTATCCATTGGAGGTGCCTGGAAACAAATTGCCTCAGTCCCCGAAACTTTGGAAGATTTAAACGTTGATACTCGGCACTTGATTAAAGGGGTCCTTGGCACCGGGTGTGATATCCGGTTTTGGCTGGATTTCTGGATTGGCGACGACACTTTATCCTCCACCTTTCCGTCTCTGTTTGAATTGGAAAAGAATCGGCTTTGTGTTGTGGCTGACAGGATCAAGACAGACGCGAATGGTGTTCGGTATGCTTGGGATTGGAGAAGGTTTACACTTTCTGCCCCTGAACGGGCTGACTTTGCAGCAATGATGCAGCTGCTGGGGGTCGTGGTGGTTTCTCCGGTTCCTGACAGCTGGCATTGGGTATTGAATGGCACGAAGTCTTTCTCAGTTAGCAGCGTTAAGACTAAGCTCATCGAGGTGTCCGGTGTACAGCCTTGGCAACGGTTTGTATGGTGCAATTGGGTACCTAAAAAGGTATGTATCGTGGCTTGGAGGGGTAATGTTGATAGGCTTCCGACCGCGGCGAACTTGGCTCGGATGTAACATTTCGCATTTAATAATTGTATGTTACGATTAAAACGACAAGTTCTATTATTATAATTTACATTTAATTATTTTGTAGCATTTTATATATATATATATATATAAAGATTTATAATAATAATAATAATAATACATAATACATAATAACTATAATGTGTAAACAATAAAAATAATTAGTTGATTGGTGTAGTTAACCCAACCCAACAGAAGCCCAACCCCTTTGGAAGACAGAAGCCCAGCCCAACAGTCCACAGGCCCAAACCCCCTTACCCTCTCTCTCGCTGTTTCAAATATATATATATATATATATATATATATATATATATATAGGGTAGGGTTCAATTGAGAACCAACCCTTAGTTAGGAACTTTAGGAACCAATCTCATCCATCCATCTTCAATGGCATGATGGTAAATATGTTAAACATTAATTAACTTTTTAATTAAATCAAGGGGTAATATTGTCTTTTGGTATGTGAGTATTAATAGGTTATTTAGTATACATTGTAACTGACAAAAACCACAACTAATATCATTTGTGCGTACAAAAAAATTATACTGTACGATAAACATTAAACAACTATACGTCAGTGTATATTCATATTCCAACAATTATACATCAGTGTATATTCCAATCATTGCTACAAAAACATTATACTGTACGATAACATTAAAACAACTATACGTCAGTGTATATTCATATTCCAACAATTATACATCAGTGTATATTCCAATCATTGCTACAAAAAACATTATACTGTACGATAAACATTAAACAACTATACGTCAGTGTATATTCATATTCCAACAATTATACATCAGTGTATATTCCAATCATTGCTACAAAAACATTATACTGTACGATAACATTAAAACAACTATACGTCAGTGTATATTCATATTCCATGCACTCACACGAACTGATAGGTTGGTCTTATCAAGAGTAACCTGAAACAAAGAAAAAGGTTGTTTAGCATATACATCAGTGTATACATACAATATACATCAGACCCCAATAAAATTGATGCTATAGAACAGTGTTTAGTATCGTCATATTCAAACAATTATACATCGGTGTATAGTCCAATCATTGCTACAAAAAACATTTTACTGTACGATAACATTAAACAACTATACGTCAGTGTATATTCATATTCCAACAATTATACATCAGTGTATAGTCCAATTAGTACTACAAAAACATTGTACTGTACCATAATATTCAACAAATATACGTCAGTGTATATTCATATTCCAACAATTATACATCAGTGTATAGATGAATGTTAGTGTATCTGTACGCTTCAACATGATCTGAATTATACATCGGTGTATACTTCCAAAAACTAAACTAATATACGACAGTGAATAATTGTATAACTCTTTGTACGTATGAAAACTGCTATAACGCAACATGATCTGAATTATACATCGGTGTATAATTCCAAAACTTTGTACGTACGAAAAATTTTTGCACGTAAAAAAAACTGCTCTGCAAACTGAAACCCTAATTGCGAACAAAAAAAAATTAAAAAACTAAAAAACATTACACAAATACCTTGATTCTCTGCAAACTGAAACCCTAATTGCGATCAATCTATAACACCTCGTACGAGAAGGGTCTCGAAGGAAGGAGACGGTGGTTAGGGTTTGGAATTGGGGTCTCGCAGATAAGGATGGTGGTTCACGGTGGTGGTTTTGGTGGATCATTGTAGCGATGGTGGTGGAGATTGATGTAGATTTGGGATTGATGAAGTTGTGTTTGATTGAGATTGATGAAGATTTGGGATATAGTTTTGATAACTGATTATCGGAATTGAGGAATATATAGGGGAGCATTTTTTTTTTTAAATTAAAATATAAAACATAATTGTTCAATTACCATCCTACCCTTAGATCAAGATTAAAAGATGAATGGCTCAGATTGGTTCCTAAGTTCCTAACTAGTACCTTGGTTCCTAAATGATCTTTTTCCTATATATATATATATATATATATATATATATATATATATATATATATATATATATATATATATATATATATATATAAGTTTCTGCTAGGATTCAAACCCGGGCCGAGCCAAACCCAACACACCCACACAACCAGCTGCTCTACACGTCCACTTGTTTTAAAAACCAAGCGACTTAATCTTATACTAAACTCGAATTCATCTCAGTTGACTTGGAAAGTCAACTGAGATCGAAGACTTACCAAAAATCACCAATCAATAGCTCGTAATTGGACTTGATTGGCTCTGCATTGTGATATTCGGCCTATTATGACTCGGATACACGCCAATTATCAGTTAATTCTTACCTTTTTGATCGAACAAACGCGTCAACATTAAACACAAAGTCAACCATTACCATTTCGATGATTTGGGCCATAGCACTATAAATTGATCATCATACAACCATCTCTACTCGCCGAACAAACTCTCTCAACCCTCAATTTCTTGTTAAAGCTGCTGTTCATACGTTGTTTAGCACAGAGCGTTTATCCCCAAATTCGAAGCCCTAGAACTTATACATTGTAGACTAGATAGACTTAGACATATTTATTACCTTATGATAGGGTGATACTTGACACATTTGGGCAACACACTATTCTATTTTTCAACAGAGATAACATTTTGATAAGGTGAGTTTTACATAGCCCCTTTTCTATTTATCACCATTTTTGGGGTGAAACATGTTACAACAATATTTATGCAATTCAATCATCAATGTGTCTATGTGTATTTCTATGTTGCATTATGTCTTGAACATGACTAGGGTAAGCACAATTCTAGCATAAACATTCATCAACCAAACAGTATACATTGATAGATCTATTGGACTGACAATCCCACCCGGATACGTGCCTCCTACAAAGGTTACGTGGGTGTTTGTTACTGCAATATAAACGAGTGAACCATGAGCGTATGGGATGTACCACAATACAACAGTCACAAGGTTGATTATGCACTCGATTTACTTCTAGTATGTTTTCGCATATGGACTAGATTGCCATGACACATGAATTGCACAACAATTTTATTCGATTATCAAAACCTATGTAATTCTCACCAACCTTTGTTGACCCAAAACATTTTCAACTTAACATGTTTCAGGTTCTACTTGCTTGAAGATTTGAATTGATGCTTGAAGATATTTGCATAGTTTTATTCAATTTGATGCACAAATTCTTAGAACAATTGTATGTAACTTACTTAAATTATTTAATGAAATTTATTATTCACCATGAGCTACTGAACAATCATCAATACGTGACATCCCGATGTTTCCGCCATCGGTTGGGGTGTTACAGATTGGTATCAGAACCATGGTTATAGGGAATTAGGTTATTAGAAAAATAATCTAGTCTATAACCATAGGATTTAACCAGTACTTGCTTCTTTACTTGCTATACTCTACCTCCCTCCTACTTCATATCCCTACTTTCATCCTTACAAGAAGATTGCTCTCCATCACTGGATCTACTCTTAGACTAATAGGACAAAATCCTCAGGTCTAACCTGAACCACCTTGAGATCTCGTCGAAGTTCTAGATTTTAATAACGAACACGTGCAATCTGGAAGGGTGAACGCCTGTATTCTGAGTCTTCTGTCTAGGCTGGCATTGCGCATATATCCCAATCAGACGAGGGACCCGGATGCCTACCTGGGAATTCTCGGGATGAGTGTTCACTTATAGGCTAAAGCATGTCTTCATATGTTATTAGAATTTAGAATCTTTGATAAGTCAACGTTTTCGTTTATTCGTTTTAATTAATGAATAAATGATTACATTCCTTGTTTAACCTCATTCATTTCATTGTGTCTCTTACAGATCATGCCTCCACGTCGCATCGCTCGTCTTAACAGTGGTGACAATCATGATGAAGGAAGTAGCAATCACAACCACAACCACAACCACGACACTAACCACAACAACAACAACAACAACAGCAACAACAATAATGGTGTCGATGCTCAACTGGCTGCAATCATTTCTCAACAAATGGCGCAGCAAATCGCAACTCTGGTTCCCAACTTACTAGCTCAAGTCATCCAGTTGAACGGCAACGGGAATGGTAATGGAAATCACAACGGGAATGGGAATGGTCTTCCAGCCTGTACCCTTAAGCACTTTAATTCTTGCAATCCCCCAAAGTTCAGTGGAGAAGAAGGAGCTACAGGACTCCTACAATGGTTTGAGGGTATTGAGAATACTTTCATCAACAGTGAGTGCCCCGACAACTTTAAAGTCCGTTATGCCATGAGTGTTCTTCACAAACGAGCACTCACTTGGTGGAATGAAGAAAAACGCACTCGCGGAGCTGAAGCTGCACTAGCCTTAACTTGGGATCAAGCCAAAGACATTATGAAGGCAGAGTTATGTCCTCGTAATGAAATTAAGAAGCTGGAAGATGAATTCCATGATCTTGCTCAATACAGTGGGGAAAACCTTGCTTACAACACTCGTTTTCACGAACTTAGCTTACTGCTACCCCAAAAAGTCACCCATTTGCCCATTGCTATCGAAAAATACATTGGTGGTTTACCGATGCAGATTCAAGACACAGTGTGGGGAAGGAACCCTGCTACTTTGGAGGAAGCAAAGCGTTTGGCTGCCACCCTAACAGATAACCATGTGAAAGCAGGAACCCTAACTCGTAAAGGGGAAAAGAAAAAGGATACTCCCCAACCTACCGTTGAAATCAAAACCGAGGCCTCAACCAACGGGAAGTGCAAGGTCAGGAATTTTGCAATAGACACCACTGCCGCACCCAACAAGAAACAATACAATGGGAAGCTACCTAAGTGTGACACCTGCCAATATCACCATCCAACCCAAGTGCCCTGCCGTCAGTGTACTAATTGTCAAAGGTATGGGCATCTTGCAGATGCTTGTCGTATCCCTGCTACAAACGCTCTTGATGCTCCAAATAACCCCGCTTGAAACCCTTCAGCTACTTAACAGCAAACTCTACCATTTGAATGATGTCTATTTTCTCTTTAATTCTATGTATTGACACTTTTTGATTCAAGTAATAAATTCAAGTATTATCATAACATTTGTGTGCATGCTTGTTTGAATATGAACTGATTGCTATGTCTATAATCATACTTGCTTACTTGTACGACAATTAGTTGACTACCAAACAATCTACTCAACGATTGGTAGAGGTCATCATGTCTTTCCAACAGTCGGGAGAGGCCCTACAACCTGCTCAACGACTGGTGGAGACTATCAGACCTGCTCAACAATCGGTAGAGTCATAAAAGGACGCAAAACCCTAATGTAAGGTAAATTGATAATTACGGTCCGGAACGTAATCATGAGTTTACAGGTACGTTAAGGTAGTGTGAAATTTTATTAAGGTTTTCAGTAGTTGACCAATTGTGAACCTAGTGTTTCTCTTAACTTCGGGACGAAGTTCCTAAAAGTAGGGGAGACTGTAACATTTCGCATTTAATAATTGTATGTTACGATTAAAACGACAAGTTCTATTATTATAATTTACATTTAATTATTTTGTAGCATTTTATATATATATATATATATAAAGATTTATAATAATAATAATAATAATAATAATAATAATAATAATAATAATAATACATAATACATAATAACTATAATGTGTAAACAATAAAAATAATTAGTTGATTGGTGTAGTTAACCCAACCCAACAGAAGCCCAACCCCTTTGGAAGACAGAAGCCCAGCCCAACAGTCCACAGGCCCAAACCCCCTTACCCTCTCTCTCGCTGTTTCAAAATATATATATATATATATATATATATATAAGTTTCTGCTAGGATTCGAACCCGGGTCGAGCCAAACCCAACACACCCACACAACCAGCTGCTCTACACGTCCACTTGTTTTAAAAACCAAGCGACTTAATCTTATACTAAACTCGAATTCATCTCAGTTGACTTGGAAAGTCAACTGAGATCGAAGACTTACCAAAAATCACCAATCAATAGCTCGTAATTGGACTTGATTGGCTCTGCATCGTGATATCCGGCCTATTATGACTCGGATACACGCCAATTATCAGTTAATTCTTACCTTTTTGATCGAACAAACGCGTCAACATTAAACACAAAGTCAACCATTACCATTTCGATGATTTGGGCCATAGCACTATAAATTGATCATCATACAACCATCTCTACTCGCCGAACAAACTCTCTCAACCCTCAATTTCTTGTTAAAGCTGCTGTTCATACGTTGTTTAGCACAGAGTTGATTTTTTTTTATTGACCGTTCGTTCGATATCGATTCCACACTGTAAGTTTGATTTTTTGTGTGGGATTTGTTAATCGGTGTATGCATAACGTTAACCCCATGATTAATTGGGTTAACGTTGTGAGATTTGAACGATTATAAACCTAGGGATCGATGCTTTTTTTGGGGAAGAACACGTCATGGGTGTTTGGTATTTATTTTATATAAACCACAACCAAACACAACCACTGGTCTAGACCAGGTGGTTGTGTCTGGTGCTCGTCTGCTAGTCCACGCGGGTTCGAGTCCCGGCTTGGCAACCTTTTTACCTATTTTATTTTTTTATCAAAAACAATTATATATATATTACTTATACTTTATAAATTCATTTTAAAATACTAAAACACTTTTAAAAATTCTACAAAAATTATCTTATATTAATCTGATGTAAAAGTTCAACTTACAATTTTTAGTTTTCAAAAATTTATTTATTTAATATATATAATAAATAAATCAAGTTTATTCCATTTTATTTATAAAATTCTATAAAAATATCAAAACGATCTTATAAAATTCCACAAAAATTATTCTAAGTTTTTACAACAATAAACTTTTCTGAAATGATTTTTTTTTCAGAAAAATCATTTATTTAATATTTTTAATCAATTTTTGTTAGTTTTAATCATAATTAAATCATAATAAATCCAATTTTTGATATTTTGTACCAAAATTTTATACAAATTATTTCTGATTATTTAGAACAGAAATATGAATTTTAAACTAATAATTATTTAATTTTAATATTTTTAAATATTAAAGTTAAAGTTTGACAATTTGTAATAAATAGATTTAATAATCTATTTTAAAGAAAATAATTTTATAAAAAAATTATTTTTATACTTTAAACACATTCTTGTGACCATCTCAGATTTAAATTTTATAAAAAGGTTTTTGTCTAATTAATCACTAATATTCTCTCAATTATCAAACATTTTAATATTAATCAAACGAGCGTTTATCCCCAAATTCGAAGCCCTAGAACTTATACACTGTAGACTAGATAGACTTAGACATATTTATTACCTTATGATAGGGTGATACTTGACACATTTGGGCAACACACTATTCTATTTTTCAACAGAGATAACATTTTGCTAAGGTGAGTTTTACATAGCCCCTTTTTCTATTTATCACCATTTTTGGGGTGAAACATGTTACAACAATATTTATGCAATTCAATCATCAATGTGTCTATGTGTATTTCTATGTTGCATTATGTCTTGAACATGACTAGGTTAAGCACAATTCTAGCATAAACATTCATCAACCAAACGGTATACATTGATAGATCTATTGGACTGACAATCCCACCCGGATACGTGCCTCCTACAAAGGTTACGTGGGTGTTTGTTACTACAATATAAACGAGTGAACCATGAGCGTATGGGATGTACCACAATACAACAGTCACAAGGTTGATTATGCACTCGATTTACTTCTAGTATGTTTTCGCATATGGACTAGATTGCCATGACACATGAATTGCACAACAATTTTATTCGATTATCAAAACCTATGTAATTCTCACCAACCTTTGTTGACCCAAAACATTTTCAACTTAACATGTTTCAGGTTCTACTTGCTTGAAGATTTGAATTGATGCTTGAAGATATTTGCATAGTTTTATTCAATTTGATGCACAAATTCTTAGAACAATTGTATGTAACTTACTTAAATTATTTAATGAAATTTATTATTCACCATGAGCTACTAAACAATCATCAATACGTGACATCCCGATGTTTCCGCCATCGGTTGGGGTGTTACATCGGAGGTGTATAGCTGTTCCCAGCCAGCTGTGCAAATTTTGTGGTGAGCAGGTCGAATCAACGGAACATTTATTCACAGCATGCCCTTTCGCGATGGACATCTGGCAGCAGATTTGGCTTTGGTGTAAAGTGCCGTGTACCCCGTTGTTTCATGTTCGGGATTTGCTCAGTCTGCACGAGTCAGTCTTTGCTAGGACCAGATGTAAAAAAGCCTTGTACGCGGTTGTTTTGGTCGCTATGTGGAGCATATGGAGAGCAAGAAACGACGTTCTTTTCCGACAAAAACAAGCATCGGTAAGGTATACAGTGGAGGAAATCAAGACGATGAGCTACCTTTTGGTTAGAAACCGGGCAAAGATGTCGGGCATGTCCTGGGAATCATGGCGTCGGTTTGATACGTCAAAAATGGGATAGTCTTGTTATGTACTTGTTTGTTTGTTTCAGATGTTCGGGCTGTTTGTATTGTTCATTTACGGTGTATTCGGACAGTTCGGTGCTAGTTTCTTGCTAGCCTATGGAATAAAAGTTTTGTTGGTCGTTCAAAAAAAAAATTGTTTTCATGTACCATTGTTTCTTTTTCTTATTTTTATCATTGTGTCATTTTTTCAATTCATTGTGTCTTTTTTCTTCAACATTATGTTATATTTTTTAGCACTGTGCTATATTTTGTTGCTCATTGTGTTATATTTCATGATATATTGTGTTTTTTTGTATCCCTCTCACCATTCTTATTTTTTGTAACCTTTGTAGAATAACTCAACCCACATTATTAATAGTTTAATACTGCTTCATAGTTCATTAATCTAAACTTTGGTGGGAATTCTCCTCTAGTTTGTTTATGATTAGAAAGTAAAATATATAGCAACGGAGCAAAAGAAAGAAAAAGTGAGTGATCGTGTATTTTTATCTACATTTTGTTGTGTGAACCAAACCGAACTCATGGCGTATTTTTTTTTATCTAAGTTGTGTAAAAAGTTATACACTCTAAAAGATTTTATCTACGTCATGACATTTTTAAACTCTTGTTAGTACCCTAACTTGTTACTTTCTAGAAATCACACCAATGACTACTACTTATACAGATTGACATAATGACATAGTTAATAAGATCTTGATCAAACACAATGGCCACTACTTATACAGATTGACATAATGACATAGTTTTTTTTTGAACGGCCACACAATGACATAGTTAATAACTTCTTATTCGTCATCAATCATATAGTTGATGGCTGGCTGCTTCATACAATTTTTTGGTTCCATACATGATCTTTGTTGTTTTTTTAATAGCATATCTCATTTTCATTCCATGACTAAGAAAATTACATCAAGATAGCGGGCAACAAGCTGCACCGCCACCACTTTCTGAATGGCAAACCCTAATCTACATCTACTAAAAGCGTTTCAAGATCTTTGTTGTTTTTGGCTTTTATGCTAGATTTATTAGCCTTTCTTGTATTTTAAGGCTAATGGAATATCTCGAGTCGGGTCGGGCTGGGGCTGGTGGTGGGAATCTATCTCTCAAGTGGACTGAACTTGGTTTGGTCTCCGACTACAAAATCCCAAACAAGAAATTTGATCGACGATTTACAAAATTTAGTATAGTATGGTAAAATGAATAGGTGTCTTTTTTTAGACTCTTTTTTCATTTTCTAAAACTTGTCAAGTTACATCAAAATAGAAGGTAGATGGGCAATAAGCTGCGCCGCCAACTCTTTCTAAATTACAAACCCTAGTCTACCAAATAAAAACTCATGGTCCTTGGAAATAACTATTGAAATTTGGTTAATTTGCTATAATGAAAACTGTTTGGTTGATAATGGACGGATCACGGATCAGCATCCAATTTGGGCCTCTTAACAATTATTAATACTGCTTTATAGTTTATAGTTCATGACTTCTGGGCCTATATTAAATGGGCATCATCTACATTATTAATTCTGCTTTATAGTTCATGACTTCATTTGAAACTTTGGTGGGAATTCCTTCACTTTTCATTTAATTAGGGGTTGTTCGGTTGATTAAGTGCTGAATTATTAAGAAATCTGAATGGTTAAGAGACTGAATGGTTAATGCTGAATCATTAAGTGTTGTTTTGTTGGACCTCTAAATGGTTAGTCTTGTCCCACATTGGTAGGGGAAGTAAAAATGGATTCATTCAGTGCTTAATGGTTCAGCAACATCCCAAGTCTTAATGGTTCAGCCTTAACTATTCCATTCAGATGTTGAAACAAACGTGTTGAATGAGATGACTGCTGAATCATTCAGCGCTGAATGATTCAAAGACTCATTAAGAGCCTTACCAAACAACCCCTTAGAAAGTAAATATGTTATATAGCTTAGGTTAAGCAAAGAAAAGTTGGAGGGTTATATATATTAAATAGTTTAGTGTTATGACAAAACTACCCCTGCTTTATTGTTAGTTTTTAACTAATGTTTGCCTTAATACCTAACATTGTTATAGAAATAAAACCATAAATTCAAAGTGGCAACATAAAAAAAAAGTTTGTAACCAGTGTTATTTTGACAACACTACAATGACTAACGGTGTAATTAACTCTTTTATTTATTCTTTTTTTTTTGAACGGCCAACGAATCAATATCCGAGTACTCTCGGGTACCCTTTTGGCGAATCAGGTACTCGAGAGTACCCGGGCCACCAATTGCCATCAATTCCCGGGAAAACCCGACCTCTCACCCGCCCGAAGACACGACAGTGAAATAATTGGTAAAACCGGTCGGGATCAGGACTCGAACCCAAGCCAATGGCCGGGTCATCCCTCATTTCCCCTCCACCAATGCCCTCCAAATGTAGTAAGAATTGAACTCAAGACTCCCATAAGAAACTTTAGACCCTCAACCAACTGGGCTACTTGCTGAACACTTTGATATAAATATTCACAAAAACAGAGTTTCTTTAAAAAAAAAGTAATTTTGGTTTCCTATGCGATTTTGACACGTGCTTGGATTGACATTTCAAATGATAGATAAATGTTTAAACTAATAATGCTATATGTTTAAGATAATTAATTAGATGGCATTAGAAAAACAAAAAAAAACAAAAAAAAAATCCAATCACCTCTCACAACTCACTAAGAGGGTGTTTAGGTAAAGTTTTTGGAAGCTCCTTATGACTTTTTACAAAAAGTTAAAAGGATTTTTAAAAAGTTACACTCTCCTTACTTTTCATAAACTCTTTTTTCATGCTTTAAAATCTTATAAGTAGAAGTTAAAAGTCATATTTCCCAAACATTTTATTAACTTATCAAATTTTTGAAAAAGTAATAACTTATAAGAGGTGGAAATAAGGATAGCCAAACATGCTCTAAATTATTACATATGTCTAGTGAATGTTAAAGTGGAAGCCCTCCTACCTACTAGCCAATTTTCCCGTGCTCACTTGCCTATTAATTATTAAATATGTGATGTGGATGTAAAAGTAAACCAAACACAAGGGATGGATTACCAACCTTAGACTGTCTGTAGTGGGGCTTCAAATATAATGCCCTTGCACATGTGGATCAAAATGGTGCCCCCCACATCATTACGGGGGGCTCCATTTTTCAAAAATGTGCTCTGGCGCGATATAACTAACGCCCGAAAAATAAAGCCCCAACCAATCAAAGCATGACACCTCATACTCTCTCTTTATTATTATTATTTTACTAGTTTTTATCTCGGGAGCGTACCAGGTTGAAATATCTAATATAAAATAATAAAATATATTATTATTATTGTTATTTTAAACAAATCTCTGCCGTAAGTTATCATATTCAAATATAAAAAAAAAAAAAACGAATCTCTGCGCCGGGGTATAAATCTAGTGCCATTACAAATGAATTCGGAAGTTTGTAATCGATCATTCTAAAAAGAACTAACATGAAATAAGAAAAAAAAGTTAATTATTGAAATATCGAACGCGTTAGTCTAAGGGTTATGTGATGCGTTAAAAAATTCATGGGTATATGATCGGGTATGTAGTTCGGGTATTTGGGTATGTTGTTTCGGGTAATCGGGTCGGGTATCACCTAATCCCAGGCCCGACCCAAACCCACAATTTTTTTTAAACTAATCCCAAACCCGACACAATATCTGTCGGGTTACAAAAAATAGTCATTTTTTTATCCGATTTTTATATAGCACTATGGTACTCGTTGGAAAGATAATAAAACGCTCGTTAATTTGGTGTAATTTTTTTCTTTAAAAAATCTCGTATATAAAAGATATTTACGTTTAAAAGTTATGGTAGAAAACACGAGAGATAAAATAATAAAGTTTTAATATTTAGATTTAGTAGATTAGGTTAAAGATTATAATAGATTAGGTTAAATTATATTTATTTCTTTTTTTTTTTAATTGGTTTAAAGTTGTCACATAATATCATATGTGGCATCTCTTAAAGGAGAGATTGCATAAGAGTATGACATGTAGGATTAATCCATTTGCAATATATATATATATATTATATATATATATATATATATATATATATAGGGGAAAGTTAATTTGAGAACACCTATATTTCGTGCGAACCGTGAGAACGACATCTAAAACCATTCAAATTCAAAATTTCTTTTTACACTTGTCTTTATTACTAAAATACAATCCCAAAAACACAATTTACGCGTAAAAATTCAAACGTATACGGAAATAATTTGTTTTTACACATGTGTAAATTTACTGTTTATACATGTGTAAACTGCTTCATTTACACATGTGTAAAAAGTTAATTTGAAAGTGTTTTTGCAAAAATAGATGAATTATTTGGAAAGAAAATTCATTTATTAATGTTATATTTTGATTATAATGAGGTTTGTATTAAAAAAAATTGATTTTGATTGATTTTTTTACTTGTTCTTACGGTTCTCACAATATTTAGCGTTCTCAGGATAACCCTTCTCTATATATATATATATATATATATATATATATAGATTATTTTTTTAATTTAAAAGATATAATAAAATATTAATAGGGACTTTATAAATAAAGCCCCACCACTACACCCATTTTTCACTTTATCTCTCCATACTAACTCAGCTGCCACGTGGACCAATCAAAAAATGAGGCTTTATATATAAAGCCCTCCACTACGCATGGTCTTAGTCGCTCAATTAAATAAGGTAGGTTATTTAACAAGCGTGAGAGAGACTCGTGTCACATCAGCTTGCATCGCAAACACCATGGCGACATTTTGTGAGAGTGGCCATCATCATCATCATCAGTAAACTGGATGTACCTACAAGTATTACATATTGTTTAAATGAATTAAATAAAATAAATCAATATTTAATGTTGATAGGAAAAGATATGGTTCACAAACTTAAAGCAAATAGTAAATATACTAGTTTATACCCCGGGAGCGTCCCGGGTTGAGAAGTCTAAGTAAAGTGAATAAAATTAGAAGTATCTAAACTATAAAAATGGCATCTGCTAATATATGATTAATGAATATTATTATTATTATTATTATTATTATTATTATTATTATTATTATTATTATTATTATTAAACAAATCTCTGCCATAAGTTATCATATTCTAATATAAAAAAATGGTAATTGGGTCGGGTATCACCTAATCCCAGGCCCGACCCAAACCCACAATTTTTTTAAAACTAATTCCAAACCTAACACGATACCTGCCGGGTTACAAATAATAGTCGTTTTTTTTCTCCGTTTTTTATATAGCACTATGGTACTCGTTGTAAAGATAATAAAACGCTCGTTAATTTGGTGTAATTTTTTTTCTTTAAAAAATCTCGTATATAAAAGATATTAATATTTAAAAGTTATGAGAGGAAACATGAGAGAGAAAATAATAAAGTTTTAATATTTACATTTAATAGATTAGGTATTTAATAGATTATGTTAAATCATATTTAAACCATATTTATTCTTTTTTTTTAATTGGTCTAGAGTTGCCACATCACATCCTATGTGGCATCTCTTAAGAGAGAGATTGCATAATATTATAACATGTCATTAAAATGGCTTTGATATAAAAAAATGGTAATTGGGTCGGGTATCACCTAATCCCAGGCCCGACCCAAACCCACAATTTTTTTAAAACTAATTCCAAACCTGACACGATACCTGCCGGGTTACAAATAATAGTCGTTTTTTTTCTCCGTTTTTTATATAGCACTATGGTACTCGTTGTAAAGATAATAAAACGCTCGTTAATTTGGTGTAATTTTTTTCTTTAAAAAATCTCGTATATAAAAGATATTAATATTTAAAAGTTATGAGAGGAAACATGGGAGAGAAAATAATAAAGTTTTAATATTTACATTTAGTAGATTAGGTATTTAATAGATTATGTTAAATCATATTTAAACCATATTTATTCTTTTTTTTAATTGGTCTAGAGTTGCCACATCACATCCTATGTGGCATCTCTTAAGAGAGATTGCATAATATTATGACATGTCATTAAAATGGCTTTGGTTTATTATATGTATAGATTATACAGCTTAGGTTAAGCAAAGAAAAGTTGGAGGATTATAGATATTAAATAGTTTAGTGTTATTACAACTTAGTTTTTAACTAAGGTTTGCCTTAATACCTAACATTGTTATAGAAATAAAATCATAGAACTCAATGTTGTAACAAAACAAAAATTAGTACCCAGTGTTGTTATTTTGACAAAACCACACTAACAGTGTAATTAACTCTTTGATATTTGAGTTTCTTTCAAAAGATAATTTTGGTTTCGTATGCGATTTTGTCACGTGCTTAGATTGACATTTTAAATGATAGATAAATGTTTAAACTAATTAATGCTATCTATTTAAAATAATTAATTAGATGGCATTAGAAAAACTAAAAAGTATAATAATCTCCTCATAACTCACTAAATTATTACATATCTTTTCCTACCTACTAGCCGATTTTCTCGCTCTCATTTCACTTGCCTATTAAATATGTGATGTGGATGTATGTTAACCAAACATAAGGGATGGATTACCAACCCTAGATGGTCAATTAAATAGGGTTGGTTGTTTAGACAACCCCCCCCCCACCCCCCCGTATTTTATTTGGACACCTCTCGAGGCTAATACGTATATAAGCCAATCATTATAACCAACAAATGTTTGCCGGTTTTTGTCTGGTGATGACTATGTACCACATATAGTGTTATACGTAACGTATAAGATGCAAAAAAAAAAAAAAATTTCCTTCAAAGCTGCATGATGTCTCACCTTGAAAAATTGAGACATCGTACCCCATATGTCATGTATAACGTTATATGTGACATGTTCAAATTAGTTTTGAAGGTGTCCTAGAACCATTAACTATCTTCAATTTTAAATTCTTTCTTGCATTCATTTCAAATAGAAGGTTGAAAGGACATACATCACAGCTATTGCGTATTTATTTTTTTTCCATCCATACTCGTGCAGCTTTATAACAATTACACTCGTTTAAATATGTAGAATTGTATACGTGTAATGTTATTGTGAAAGGTGAATGGTGAGGGCCAAAGTGAATATAGTGGGCTGCAAAATGAAATGACCCCTTTCCTAAAATAGAAAGTGGTCCACTCACTAATATGGGCCATGATAATGTTTCCTCGTTTAAGGCTAAATATCTGTCCTAGGTCCACCAATATTTACTGCACCATGCCATGGTCCCCTTCAGTCATTATCAACTTCATTTCTTCACCACCCAACCCCACCAATTTTCAAGTTTTTTTTTTTTAATTTTTTTAATATTTATAAAGCAAATTAAATATAAAAAAAAAAAGCAAATTAAAAAAAAAAAAATACGTAATCAATGATAAGCATCTTACCTCATACATTTTAGCAATCATAAAACATATATAATATTTGTTCATTAAATTAAAAATATTTGTAAAAACTAGACATACACACAAACATCAAACCTTAGATAAGTGAATTGAGGGTATTGCTCGTGCTAAGGTTCACTAGGTGAGTCGTAAGGGGGTCAAGATTCGAGACTAGATTCATCAAGAAAAAAAGAAAAAATATAGGATGTTGTTGGTTTAGGTTCGAACATATGCATGCTCGTAACATTGTCAGTGACCATTGGCCGGACCACATATGCTGATGTAACTGTATATTATCCTATGTACATTTTGAGGATGGACTAACGAATTATTTTGAAATTATGTGATTGCAGGCCGTACACTTAAACAACATCAAGCCTGATTAAATAGTTAAAAACTCACTAACAAAACTCGCTCAAAATCGGCTCGAGCTGACCTGGCTTGATTCGAAAATGTGCGATTGTCCTAGACTTTTTCTAGGTGTTTCACTAACTAGATTTGTTACGAGAATATAGCTGATACTATCCTTCTAAGGCTTACTTTATAAGCACACAAACACCAATCTTGATATAAATGACGTGATTTATGTTAGCTTACATAAATATATAAAATACAGAAAGCTGAAAAATAAAAATAAATTGCGAAAAAAAGTTGGGCTATAATTGTACTTTTAGTTGCTTTGTTGATACTTGATAGCAACTTCGGTGGACTTGAACTGAAGACAACTCTTGTCATGTCACAATCTTAAGAGGGGCTAGGGTTACACGGTAACTATCTTTAAATGAAGTAACAAATAAATAATAAAAGGCTCTATTATATGTTTTGATTTAATTTAACACTTTAAACTGCTTTAAACGTCGAGTGTTACTCCTGCTCTATCACACCTAAATTATTTTTTTTTACAGGTTTAAACCTGGGACCTCCCCTCTATAGACCATCACTTTCTTCTGACCATCCATCATCACCAACTCCGATTACTTACATTGGCAACATACACAATCAACCTTCATTTTCCTCACCAACCACCGACCGACATCACCACCACCGTGCACCATCACAACTATCACTGTCGGACAACGCCAGCGCCTTTAGGTAATTTTTTCTCGTCTTGATTTTCGTGTTCACGAGTACGTTGCTGATCAGGGACACTTCCCAAATTTAATTTAATTTTAACTTTTTTTATATTGTGTCTCGATCGAGTCTTTGTGAGTCATTTTAATTTAGATAAAGTCATGAGATGTTTGGATATCAATTGATTGCAGGATTCGATCACCCCGTCCGTACTCAACCTTCATTCGGGTGGAGACGGTCTAGAAACTATTTGTAACATCGCAAAATTTTCCCCAAAATTTTAATACATAAAAGCCCTTATATATATATATTTTTTTTATTACACCTTTATCATTAATATTATACAAATGTGCCTAAGTCTTTATTTATCCTAACTCACAACTTATATACATACATAAATGTATATAAATAATAATAATAATAATAATAATAATAATATGATTCTAAATTCTTTTTTTTTCACATACAAGATTTTTTTTTTTTTTTTTTTTTAAATAAAGCCTTGAGTCAAATAGTCAAAGTCCTAGTCAAAGTCTTAGTCAAACAGTCAAAGTCTTAGTCAAATAGTCAATTCATCATAAAACCTTACTTTATGGTGTTGACCAATTTTAATGGCTAATTGACTCCAAAACTAGTATAAAAACCCACCTATGACCCATCATACTTTGCACCTCTAAATCGATTGTTTCAATCCGATTAAACTTTCCCTCATACCTTTCTTCTATAGTCTATTACTTCTACAATTGAAGCTTTGATTATAAGCTCTTGTAATTGGCGAATTGGAAGTTTGATATTCTTTCTTTTTCGTTTTCTTCAATTTGGACTAGCTACGTTGTTGAGTCTTTGGGATTCGCCTCGCATACATTCACAACACATTATTCTATTTTTTTTACGAGACATAACATTTTGCTAAGGTGAGTTTTACATAGCCCCTTTTCTATTTATCACCATTTTTGGGGTGAAACATGTTACAACATTATTAATGCAATTCAATCATCAATGTGTCTATGTGTATTTTCTATGTTGCATTATGTCTTGAACATGACTAGGGTAAGCACAATTCTAGCATAAACATTCATCAGCCAAACGGTATACATTGATAGATCTATTGGACTGACAATCCCACCCGGATACGTGCCTCCTACAAAGGTTGCGTGGGTGTTTGTTACTGCAATATAAACGAGTGAACCATGAGCGTATGGGATGTACCACAATACAACAGTCACAATGGTTGATTATGCACTCGATTTACTTCTAGTATGTTTTCACATATGGACTAGATTGCCATGACACATGAATTGCACAACAATTTCATTCGATTATCAAAACCTATGTAATTCTCACCAACTTTTGTTGACCCAAAATATTTTCAACTTAACATGTTTCAGGTTCTACTTGCTTGAAGATTTGAATTGATGCTTGAAGATGTTTGCATAGTTTTATTTGATGTACAAATTCTTAGAACAATTGTATGTAACTTATTTAAATTATTTAATGAAATTTATTATTCACCATGAGCTACTGAACAATCATCAATACGTGACATCCCGATGTTTCCGCCATCGGTTGGGGTGTTACACTATTCACATTTACAGGTATCCTAGTTTTTTTGTTTTCTTTTTATTTATATGTTTTTATGGTTTATAGTGCGACCGCGAATAGAATGTTCTACCAAGGGAGTCTGTTCCAGTTTCTTATTGTTGTATATCATTTTATTTATTTATTTATTTATTTATTTATTTATTTAAGTCTTTTTGTTCCATTTTATTTTTTCGCCGTTTCTATCAAATTGAGGATAATGTATCTTTCAAGTGTGAGGATGAGAGGATGACATCTATCTTAGTTTTTAGGTTAGCTTAGCCATAAAAAAAAGTAAAAATAAGAAAAATACGAAAAAATTGAAAAATTAGAAAACGTTCCTGAAACTAATTTTGCAATTAAATGGAAAATGATAAGTAAAATTGGGCTGAAAGTGTTTTAATAGTCGAATTAGGGTTTTCCCGGTTTTTAGACAGTTTCGCACGTCCCTAAGGGTTAAAAAAACCCTTCGCGTGGTGCTAATGACAAAATGTCTTCTCCGTGTTTTTGCTTGCTTTCGGGTTCTAGAATCATATTGTTCTCTTCGTGTGGCACGAAATAACTCTAAATTCAAAATATCCTTTTCTTTTTCCTGATTGTTCGCCCTGCGTATTTTTTTCATGATTTAGCCTCGATTCTGATCCTTCTACGCACGAGTACATATGCAAACACAAATACATAAATTCAAGCTAAAACTAATACGACTACCAAATGAAAAAACTATATGCTAACAGAAACCATAAAGAAAAATAGATGAATTTTGCAACACATCATCAAATCCAAAGGAATATTCAAGTGATCTACAACCTTTTCATCTTGAATTTGTGTTTGATTAATTCCTTGCTATGTTTCATATCAAATTTGTAAGTTGTTTAGGTGTTTTTTGTATTTATTATGAGCTAAACTTGTTGATTCACTTAGATTAGATGAATCCTAGTTGAACTCTGATTTTGGATATGTTACTTTTGGTGATGATTTTAACATGCCATGAAACCTCTTCACTAATTATGTCTAGTTGTTGAAGCTGGTTGCTTGATCTCATGGGTATTATGGCCAATATCATGTTGAAAAACATATGTGTTAAGATATATATTCATGAATATGCATATGTATGTGTGTATGTTCATGGCGTTTCTAAGAATTTTGGATAAGGATTTGAATATTTAGGATTGTTAATCAAATGTGCATCCTTATGTATTTGCCTGAAAAGGCCATTACATTTGTTGTGGATTCCTCGTGTCATTGTGTATGTGTAATATTATAGTTTACTAGCATAAATTTGTAGTTCATATATTTGTGGTATGATATTCATAAGTTTAGGAATTTTGTGACATTGTTTTCATCACGTAGTTCGAGGTGCTTGGTATGTGTTTCGTATTAACTTTCTGAAGAGTTTCGGGTTGTAGCCTTGACGGAAGTCTAGTCCATATTCATTATTACATACACATAAATATTTTATTTGTTCTTCATTGAACAACTTTTGGTGGCTATTGTGTGTTTATCGTTCAAGCTTTGTGAAAAGTCGTATGGTTAGATAGCATCACGAGAGTATAATCCATTTCCATGTAATCTTTATAAAAAGATCTCACCCTTGAAAATGTAATGTGTTGATAGTGTTTGCTAGGTGGGTTCAAAGTCTAACTGATTTCGTTTATTTTTTATTTTTATTTTTATCTTCACCTTGCTTATTTGCTTCATTAGGTTAATTATTAGTTAATTATGATATTCACAAATCAACCTCTTTGATTGGCTCGGTGGGTTGAAACTTGAAAGTCTACATATTACATCTCTCACACCCTATCAACAGTGTTTTGCAAGAGGTGGAATTTTGTTGGCTATGATTGTTAGTTTTAGTTACAAATCTCAAATCCATGATGATAGATACTAGAAAACAAATGCTGGTTTTTATTAAAAAAAAAAAACTTGGATAGTTGGCCGATTCAAAAGGGGCTAATCTTCAATACAAGAACAATAGATAAATCAAATAAAACAAGACATGGAAAACTAGAATAGGAAATGGCTTAAATAGAAAATAAAATAGTTACCAATCCTAAATTTCAGCCTGTACAATCAGCCTGTTGACTTCGACTTTGACACTCCTAGCATTCATCCCCACTTCCAGATTTATTGTTTTCTTTCCCACCATCCAACATCAACTGGGTCTGACCCGACGCAGTTTGACCCTGACCCAATACCGGATTCTTATTAATATTTCATGCCCGAAGAGACGACTTGCCCTCAAGTCGGGTGTAAGAAAATTGAGTTGTTGGTCCATTTGTGAGCACCTCACATGGTTCAATAGTGAGATGGCGAAAAGTGGCAGCTTGCTGAGCACCTGGTGTTATTCCCATCAGCTTGTAATCCTTACCATTAATAGTGAACATCACAAACATTTGCTTCCAATTTGCCTGAACTGTGTTACGAGTGGCTAGCCATTGAATACCTAGTACCACATCAGCCCCCTAATCCAAATGGGTAAAAATGATGTGTGATTTATAGATTACCAATTTTCAATACCACTTTTTTGCAGATGTGGTTAGAACTAATAATGTCCCCATTGCCAATCTGGGCGCCAAAAGGAGCTAAGGTTTGTGTCGAGAGCTGTAATTTCTTAACAAATTAATAACTCACAAAATTGTGAGTTGACCCACTGTCAATCAGAACCGGTACATCAGAAGAATTAATGGTACCGTGAAGGATAAAGGTGGAATTTATAGACCTTCCCAAAATTGCGTAAAGGCTTATTTCAACCAATTCTTCTTGATTGAACTCGTGATTATTAGGTATAACCTGCGTTTTATCATGTATAATTGACATCTTTTTATTAGGTATAACCCTAAAAATTTATTCTTTTGCCCTCTCTCTATTTCTCCTACAATCACTCCTCAAACCCTAATCCTAATCAACTGCAACCACACACGCGTCGGACTATCTTCTCTGCCATCGCTATTTATTCACAACACTTTCCTATATATATATATATATATATATATATATATATATATATATATATATTAACAAATTAGGACTTCGTAACAATAATCATCATCAATGTCAAACAACAACAACAATAGGTGGAACTGGGAGGTCAGTGGCTTCGAGTCTAGGAAATCTCCGACGGAGATGCCACCGTCAGCTCTGCCTTCTCTCTTACGCCGTTACTCGATCTCTACTTCGTTCATTGTTCCGCATTCCGAAGCTCTTTATAAACAGGCTCTCTCTACTAAGCTTCATAATTTAAAGGATAAGCTCAATGTATATTATTGTTGTTGTTGTTGTATGTTGGAAGATGTAATTAAGAGTAAGAAGAAACAGGGTAAACAACAACGGTTGAGGAGTTGGTCCAGAATACATAGTACCAGAGATGTTAGTTTCAAAAAGCTTGATAGTAATAGTTTTGGAAGTAGTAGTAATAATAATAATCAAAGACGGGTTCATCTTCCATTGACGATATGTGAAGCTTTGAGAGCTTTCGGATCATAGTCTAGTTGTTTGTTTCCTTGCCGGAGTTCTTGAGTTAAATGACATTAATTGAGGGCTTTAGTGGCGGTCCTTGATTTTCAGAATTGTTCTTTTTAGCCCTCTAAAAATCTTGGTTTTAATATTTTGAGACACTTCGTATAATATGTCATGTATCTTTTACCGATTCAGTTAGGTTTTTAATGCTTCTTCATGTTGAAGTATTAGGTGTTAGTATTGAATTTATAGATTGTTTTACGTTAGGTATTGAATATTGATATTAGAGTTATGCATTTTTATAGCATTTATAATAAGTGTTAATATTAGAGTTAATGAAATATATTCCGAAAAGCTAGTATAAATAACATGTTAGACCACCCGTAGTGGGGCGCCACTTGTGCATTTTTTTATGATATAGCGCCCGGAACACCGCTACATATAGGCGCTATATTCAAATTTTCGCTCGGGGCTTTATTTTTATAACGCCGAAGCACAAAATGGAGGTCCAATAAAATCGCGCCACGTGGCAAGATGAGCAGGCTTTTCGAACGGTCAAAAAAATTAGCCGTTGGAAGATTTAATTTTTTTGAACGGTAATTTTTTTTTCCTAACATATATATATATATACACAAACACACAATATACTTTAAAACACAATCAAAACTAAAAACCTCACCACAACACAATCTAACTACAAAGCATGTATCCATATGGTTCACCGTTCGGGGTCCCGGGTCGACCGGGTGCTAGGCCAAACACTACGAGGCCAAACACTACTGCTCCGCTGCCACCCAATTGGGGCGAGTTTGACGCGAGTACAATGCAATACGCGCAACTTCTTGGCATGCCCGGTCAATTTTATCCGGGCCCAAACATGCCCGCTCAATTTTTTCCTCCACCAAACTATATCCAACCTTCTCAAGAGGAGCCCGAATCGGTACCAGAAACTCAAGACGAACCCGAGGGTTCTGGGCGCGGGCGCGGGAAACGCTCGCATAAAAGGAAAGACCCGAACGCTCCTCGTCAAAAAAAGCAACAGGAGCGTTGGGAAAGAGATGAGGAGTACAAGTTAGCGCGAGCCTGGCTCGACATATCCGAGGACCAGGAAGTTGGTTAGTATTTTTTTTTTGTGTTTACATTTATATATATATTTTTTAAAATGTTGGTTTAGTATTTTTTTTTGTGTTTACATTTATATATATATTTTTTAAAATGTTGGTTTAGTATTTTTTTTTGTGTTTACATTTATATATATACTTTTTAAATCGTGTGTTATTTTTTTTTTGCAGCAAACTATCAAAATACCCCGGTGTTTTGGCAACGGATTCGAGAACTATTTTTTGCGGCGGTGGGTAGGGGGGAGCATCGAGACAACGACTCGATATCTGGAAAGTGGTCGGACATTAATAACAAATGTCACGGGTTTGCGGAGGTCTACCAACGTTGCAAGGACAACAGGGCCAGCGGGGAAGGTGATGACGGTGTGTTGGCCAGGGCGTTGGACGAGATGAGAGAGACCCGCGGGCCGTTCCCGTATTTGAGGATATGGGAGATGTTGAGACATAGTCCTAAGTGGGCTGATGTCCCGCCTATGGGGTCGGGTAGTGGGCGCAAGATTAGGAGAGGAAGAGGATCAGGAGGAGGAGGACCGTCAAAAAGAAGCAAAACCACCTCCACGTCGCGAGATCCGGATACACCGACATCCGATGCTCGCTTTGTGAATTTAGATGATCCTGTTGACTTGGAGGATGGGGAGGAGGAGGAGGAGTTTGATATTCCAAGACCACCCGGTAGACGATCAAAAAAGGGTGGCAAGGCGGAGTCGTCTTCGACAGGAGGTGGTGCGTCGAGGGAGGAGTTTGATGAAATGAATCGACGACTACAGGATCTTCGAGACCTCGGCCAAAGACGTCTACAAACTATGGACCAGAGAGTGGCCCAGAATAAGAGGTTCGTCGACATTCAAGAGGCGAGGCAAAGGGAAAAGGACATCTAGTTTTTGTCCAAACCGATCGACCACCTCGAGGGAGAAGCCCTACTCCTCGCGATGCATCACAGACAAGAAATCCTTGCGAAATATAACCTGCAGTAGTTTATTTAAGTTGTTTGTTTTTTTTTAATTTGGTATTGTAGTTTATTTAACTTGTTTGTTTTTTTTAATTTGGTATTGTAGTTGTGTGTTTTTATTATTATTTGTAATTTTTTTATATTTATTTGCATTTTATTTTAATTATTTTGAATTAAAAGATTAAAAAAAAATAAAAAAATCAACCAATCACAATCAGGGGCTTTATAAATAAAGCCCCACCACTACACCCCTTTTTCAGTTTCTCTCTCCACGCTGACTCAGCAGCCACGTGAACCAATCAGGAAGGGGGCTTTATAAATAAAGTCCCCCACTACACATGGTCTTATAGACATTTTTTA
This sequence comes from Ambrosia x helenae, assembly GCA_030844895.1. Taxonomy (NCBI): domain Eukaryota; kingdom Viridiplantae; phylum Streptophyta; class Magnoliopsida; order Asterales; family Asteraceae; genus Ambrosia; species Ambrosia x helenae. Next base: position 140,318 of record JAUTDX010007100.1, on the reverse strand, counting down.
TAAAAAAAACTTTTATATCTGACATTACTGATTGCAATAAAGTTTTATCGTTTTGTCACTAGCTTCACACGGTGTAGTCATATTCACTTTTTATTATAAAAAAACACATCATTTTCAAACGAAGATAAAGTCTTAAAAGAGTTTTGCACACAGAAAGGTTTGACTGAGTCATGTGTTGACACATGCTGCCACAGCAACCATTTAGCTGTTGGATTTAAGGTTTGATCGTATCATATGACCGTCGGATGGAGCTCATCCCAAGAAACAAGATTGCCATCCCTCGACCCTTCATAAATAATCCACGAATCACGCACACATACCACTCCCTTAATTATCTTTCTCTTCTCCACTACTATGCTATTATTATTTGCTTGACACTACAACATAGTCGGCGTATACGCCTACAGGCGACAAGTTCCATGTAATCAACATTTTCAATGACAGTCCCCTATACGCTACGTATATATAGCCCTATATACTTGATGTACTATAAGGGATGCTTGAAATTTGGTTAGCCGATTGTTTTTATGTTTTTTTAGTAAAATTTAATGGTTGTTTAATGTCATGAATTTGTATATGAGCACATGAATGAATATCGTTATCAACCACTGGTCCAGAAAGGGGTATAAATGTGGTATTTGTGTCCGGCTTACATACATTTAGATATCAGTCAATATGCATATGTTGAAATTTCATCTTTTGCTATATATGTTTATTTTATGTTGTCAATTGCGAAATTAGTTAAAAAACTAATCACTGAAAAGATTCTAATGTTGTTTCTTAATGCAAAATAACCCCATGGGTTAATTTTTTTTTAAAGGCTAATTTCATAAAACAAACGAACCAAACGAACCCCATGGGTTAATCATACATGGTTATATTTGTGAGTTCAATATACGGAAAGTTAATTGTGTTCTTTTTGGGGAGATTTCTTTCACCGTTTAATAGAGTGTGTATTTTCGAGTATGACTAATACCCTAATAAAGCGCGGCATCTTTACTAGCAGGGCACAACTTTGTAGGGGCCAGGGGTGACCCACTCTTTGTTTGCTACGTATGGTAATTTTACGCGTTTTCGATCAAAAAAATTATATGTATTGATCTCGGCCTCCCATAATTTAAGGGTTTGGTGACTTTCAGCCCCTCTGAAAAAAAATTTCAAGCTTTGCCGCTGATGCCGAACATTATGTCCAAATCTTTTTAAAAACTAAAATGAATCTAATATAACTTGTGCAGGAAACAACTAGGAATAAATCTTGTCTAAAATCAAAAGTTTATTTGAAGATTTTATGATAAATTGTAGTCAATAAAAAACAACCATCATTTCATGGGACGTCATCATATACCTACATGTACGTATGTACGTTACAGTAACAATGTTAGAGACAAATGTTTGACAACTCTTATGTAACAAAGGAATCATAATACAAGTATTGTACCAATATATTTTAAAATTGAAGTACATACCTCTCCAAGAAAAAATCAACATCATGTCAAAATAAAATTGAAACGTGTTAGATGTATGATAATTATAGTTTTTGAAAAATCCGGTCACCATCGTTATGGAGTATTAGAACCCGACTCGTCAGGGGCGGATCCAGGGGGTTTTAGGGGGTTCCCAGGAACCCCCTCAGTTTGGAAAAAATTGAAAAATTTAGTGGAAAATTTTGAAAAATTAGTAAAAATTAGTGAAAATCTACGAAAGGAACCCCCTGAAAATTTGTCCTGGATTCGCCACTGCGACTCCTTACCAAAACCTGGCACTCTAACGTTATGTGGTGTGGAATGGAGCCCTTATAATATAAAAATCATAAATAATATAACCTTTGTTGTGCCAACAGATATTTTACCCAAATTTTGGAAATACATAGCATACATTATTATAAATTTAAATTGAAATATACATTGTACTTGATGGCGCAGGATAGAAACTAGACCGGTTTCCCTTAAATATAAGGTGATAACTGTATCTACATCCATATATAACTAACTATATGTGCAATCCTTAAAATCCTGTTAAATATTATTACAGTGATAGATTCACAAATTGAGTGAGAAAGAATGGGTAGAGGAAGAGTAGAATTAAAGAGAATCGAGAACAAAATCACCAGGCAAGTCACCTTCGCTAAACGCAGAAACGGACTCTTGAAGAAAGCTTACGAGCTTTCGGTTCTCTGCGACGCTGAAGTCGCCTTGATCATCTTCTCTAGTAGAGGAAAACTCTTTGAATTTTGCAGCAGCTCAAGGTATAAGTTTATAACTTTTATATATATAGAGAGAGAGAACAGTTGAATCACATTTTTTATCGATAAAAAAGGTTAGCGGCACAGCTTGTTGCCTGTTTCTGTTTCGGTGTAATTCAATTTTTTAATATATATATATATGGTTTAGAATTCTCAGATCTAACGAAAAAGTGAATTATGATTCGTTGATCTAATTTGCTGTTTTCGTGAATGTATTGGCTTTAATAGACTCGTTACTTGTTTTGTAACCTAGATCTGTAAATGCAAAGCCATGAAAAGAAGTTATTTTGTTTTTCTTTTATATATATATATATATATATATATATATATATATATTACTGGCTTTCTCTCTCACTCTCCATTTTTGTTATTGTGTGTTGATGATGAGTTTATTAATTAGCCTATTGTAGGTTTCTATACAATTTATACAGAAATAGAGTGAGATCTATTTCTGTTTATTGATGAAAATTGTACAAACCTTCAAAAGGAATTTCTAATGTTGATTTTTCATTTCATGACAGAATATATTATTTTCTCTCTCATCCTTTCCTTATGTTTTCTTTTTGTTTCCACTTGAATTGTAATAAATATATTCAATTGAATTATCATGTTCTCAGATGATCAAGTAGGTGAAGCATGAGATCTGATTATTATTATCTTGTCTCTTAGTTTAAAATTGTTTTCAAATATGTTTCCAGCTCTAGCTAGGGTTTGGTTTAGTAATTACAGTATTTTTTTTTATTTTTTATATCATAACTTCTGTCTTTCATGTTTCAGGTTTTTTTTTTCCAGCAAATTAATATTATTAAACATTTGATTCTGTGAAAAATGATGAATATATGGAAGTTGATTGATCATGAGAACTTCTTTCAGCAATACTAACATTAATAAACTCTTCAAACATAAAATTATATATGCTAAGATATAACATTAAAGTTTTTTCTAAGGACAATTTTTCTTTCATTCTCGCCGTGTTCTACGCCTTTTATATAAAGAATTGGAGAAAAAAGCAAGATTCATGATGATATAGAGGGGATGCTATAAATCTCATGTGTCAAAAATGAAGCTGATCTGAGTTTCATTGCCTTATGTGATTGAATTCCAAATATTAACATTAACTTTAGTTGAAAAGCTTAAAATGAAATATATTCCTGGCTTTCATCAAGACATGTAGCACACTAGCACCTTTTTGTTGTCACAATTGTCTTTTAAGCTTTATGTTCATTTACATAGTTTAAAAGTTGAAAGGAAAAATAGGTTACTGAATGCCTACAGTCTTTATGTGTGTTATTGTGCGTCTATTTTCTATATAATTCGAACTTTAACGTTGTGGTCTGCTAAGATTAATTACGCTTATTCGTCTAGCAGCATGCTTAAAACGCTCGAGAGGTATCAAAAATGTAACTATGAAGCACCCGAGTCGAATCATACTGCAAGGGAGGCACTAGTGAGTATTCTCCTTTTTTATGAGCTATTATGCTTTTCTTTCTAGCAATTCATTTTAATAAATTGAAAGTACTTTTTTTTATTACTCAAAATCTACATGTATGCAAGAGAATGATACAACACTAACCCTATGTCCCTAGGAATGATATGGAAATAAACATGAATTGATGATAGAAATCACTACAACAGAATGGGCTTTAAGCAACTTGACAAATAGTTATTTGGGTCGCAAAATTCGTAGATAATACTCCTTTTGTAACAGTGAATACTATGAAATGGAGATACTAATTAACAACCAAAGTCCATTCCTAGATTGAATATTTTAACATAACCATCAAAATGGCCTTGTCAATATAGAAACATAGATATATAGAGGGTGTTTGGGGTTGAGTTTTGAAACGGATTTTTAGATTATTGTGTTTTGAAAACGCAAATAATCAGTAATAACATATGACTTATTTATGTAAATGATTTTTGTAATTATAATGTAATTATCTCTCCATAATTATAGGAGACTCCTTGTATTATTTATAGGATTCAAATCAATGATAATAATCAAGTTGAATCAATCTCTTTCATGGTATCAACCTAATTTTCCTACAACCACTCTTCCGCCTCTTGCACCTCCTTCTTTTCGGCCGGCCACCCAACTACCACCGTGCGCCGCCGCCCCCTCCCCTTTTCTTTCCTGTTCGTCCCCTATCTTCCCCACACCCTCATGGATTCTAAATCCCTACATCCGGCTCTTGCTGTCACCAACATCAAGACCCACATACCCCTTATTCTAGAAAAAAGATTCAACCCACTTCATGACGTGGAAAACCTTGTTCCAGGTCCACTGTCAAGCCTTTGAGGTGCAACACCATCTTGCCCCCAAGACCCGCGTGACCCCTCCCCCTGCCTCCTCTGACCCTGCCTCTGCCGCCCTTGCAGAGGCGGCGGCTCTTGCCGCTGAAGCCTTATGGTCACGTCTAGACGCCATCGTCTTACAGTGGATTTATGCCACAATTTCTCAACCTCTTCTACACATCATCTTACAACCCGGTCAGACGGCTTATGACGCTTGGAATGCTATTGAGAGCGAGTTTAGTGACAACCAGAATACCCGGGCTATTTATCTTGGGCAGGAATTTGCAAATCTATACCTTGAGAATTTTTCTTCCATGGATGACTACTGCCAACAGGCCAAACACTTGGCTGATCAACTCGCGAGCGTCGGCTCCCCGGTTGACAATCGAATGCTTGTGCTCAAAGTTCTTACCGGCCTCACTGAATCCTATGACAGCATCTCTACCGTTCTCCAGAACCAGAACCCGTTACCGGATTTCCGTGATGTTCGGTCAAGACTGACTCAGGAAGAAACTAAGAAAAAACGCCACGCTACACGGGCATCCCAGACTGCTGCTACGGCTCTCCTGACCTCCTCCGCAAACCCCACCAACTCCTCCCAACAAACCGGAACCAACAATCCCAATCGCCCTAGGCCTGCCAACAACAGACAACGTAGATCCAATAGGCCCAATACCCAATCCCTTTACCGAAATAATAACAGGCCCAATAATCAATCTACCCAGTCCAACAGTAACCCCCCACACCCCTACATAGTATTCCCTAACTCTTGGACCACAGCCCAATGGGCCACGGTCTTGCAACAGGCCCAACAGCAGCAGTCCCGCGCGGCCCAGAACCAGCCCCCCTGCCCGTACCCGTCTAGGCCCAACAACAATAATTCTCAAGGTATCCTTGGCCCCCGCCCGGATCAAGTTAATTTTGCTGCTTACTCCCCGACCGATATTGAACAAGCTCTCTACTCACTCGCTCTCAACCCGCCGGATCATGGTGTCATGGACACTGGTGCCTCTTCTCACTCCGCTAATGCCCAAGGTATATACTCTCCGTCTACTTTTAATACTTGCACTAATAAGTTTATTGTAGTTGGTAATGGCATGACCATCCCGGTATTGGCCCAAGGCAACCAAGTCCTACCCCCTCCCTACCCACCACTTAAACTTAATAATGTTCTTTTTGCTCCCAATATCATTAAAACCCTTATCTCTGTCCGTCGTCTTACCACCGATAATTTAGTGTCTATTGAATTTGACCCTTTTGGCTTTCTTGTGAAGGATCTCAAAACTCGGGCTCCTATCCTACGATGCAATAGCACTGGCGATCTTTACCCACTCACCGCACCACTTCCACTCAAGTCCCTCAAGTCCTCCTCTCCAACCACCTTCGTTGCTGTCTCCCAAGATCGCTGGCATCAAAGATTGGGTCACCCTGGCACTAATTTATTGCAATCTTTAAAATTGTCTTCGTTTATTGATTATAGTAAATTGAATAAGACTACTTGTGAACCTTGTGTTTTTGGTAAAAGTGTCAGACTACCATTTTATGATTCTGTCAATGTTACTCATGCTGCTTTTGACATAATTCATAGTGATTTATGGACGTCTCCTGTGCTCAGCACTGGCGGCCACAAATATTATATTTTGTTTGTTGACGACTTTACTAATTTTTTGTGGACCTTCCCACTAGCCAATAAATCACAAGTATTTCACACCTTTGCCAACCTTCACAACCTCATTAACACCCAATTTCAATGCAAAATAAAACAATTCCAATGTGACAATGGTAAAGAATATGCCAACCAAAATTTCTATAATTTTTGTCACCATAACGGGATGCAATTCCGTTTTTCTTGCCCTTATACCTCTTCCCAAAATGGTAAGGCGGAACGCAAAATCCGCACTATCAATAATATGATCCGCACCCTGCTTGCCCAAGCATCCTTACCACCCAACATGTGGCATCACGCCCTTGAGACCGCCACTTATCTCCTAAACATCCTCCCCAGCAAACTACTCAACTTCAAATCCCCCACCTCCCTCCTCTATAATTGCACCCCCGAATACGACCATCTCCGTGTCTTCGGGTGCCTGTGCTACCCACTTCATCCCTCCACCACCATCCATAAACTTAACTACCGCTCTCACCCATGTGTTTTCCTTGGTTATCCCCCCAACCATCGTGGGTACAAGTGCCTTGACTTGACCACACGACAACTTACCATCTCCCGTCACGTTCACTTTGAGGAATCCATATTCCCCTACACCATTCAATCCCCTACCACACCACCCAACTACGAATTCCTCAATCCTACCATCAATCCCCTTGTATGGGATCACCTCCATAACTCATCTCCTCCCACTCGCAACCCAATGCCACCCCCTGACCCCACTCCCATGCCCACCCAAAACACCCAACAGCCAACCGCTACTCCCCAGCCTACTATTCCTATACCGGCCCAACCCCATCTCCATCTCACTCTCAACAGCCCATTACTACCTCCAGCCCAGTTACGTCGACTGGCCCAACATCCATGGCCCAATCCTCTCAAGCTTCTCCAGCCCACCCTTCGACTACTCCTCCTCTCATCCCACCCGGCCCAACAACCATGGCCCAACCTTCCACGTCGGCTCTCCCTACTGGGCCCGACCTCACCTCGGCTCCTGTGCCGCCTCCCACCACAGCCGAACACCATCCACCTCCCACTCCGCCACCTACCAGACCACATACCCGATCCATGAGTGGTATTGTGAAGCCCAAACACCCATTTAACCTGCACACCACCACGATTGTTCCTATCCCTAAAAACCCTCAGGTTGCCTTGTCCTCTCCTGAATGGTACACTGCCATGTCTAACGAATTTAGTGCACTTATTAAAAATAAGACCTGGGAGCTTGTCCCTAGGACCCCGGATATGAATATTATTCGCTGTATGTGGTTGTTTAAACATAAGTTCAGGTCGGATGGCTCTTTGGAGCGTTACAAAGCGCGTCTGGTATGTGATGGTCGTAAGCAGCAGACGGGCGTTGACTGTGGAGAGACATTTAGTCCTGTTGTCAAACCGTCTACCATACGGTTGGTTTTATCTCTGGCTCTCTCCAAGTCTTGGCCCATCCATCAATTAGATGTCACCAACGCCTTTCTTCATGGTCACCTGGAAGAAACAGTATACATGCATCAGCCCATGGGGTTTAGACACCGGGACTTTCCCGATCATGTTTGTCGCCTTCGGAAATCACTTTACGGTTTGAAACAGGCACCTCGGGCTTGGTACCAGCGATTCACTGATTTCGTTACTTTGCAGGGTTTTCGTCAAAGCAAGTCGGACAATTCATTGTTTATCTATCACGCAGGGACTGACATTGCTTATCTTCTCATCTATGTGGACGATATTATTCTCACTACGTCCAATGATACCCTGCGGGCTCGGTTACTACATGATTTGTCTAGTGAATTCGCTATGAAGGACTTGGGGCAGCTATCTTACTTCTTGGGTATTCAGGTGACTCGGGATGGTGACTCTATGTTTTTATCCCAACAGGCTTATGTTAAAGACATTATTCATCGGGCAGCTATGGATTCATGCAACCCTGTAGCCACGCCAGTTGACACTCAATCCAAGCTCTCGTCTGATGATGGTCCTCTACATGATGACCCGGCTACTTACCGCAGTCTTGCAGGTGCTCTTCAGTATCTCACCTTTACTAGGCCTGACATCTCGTATGCAGTACAACAGATATGCATGCACATGCATGCTCCTCGGCTGTCTCACTGGAATGCACTCAAGCGCATTCTGCGCTATCTTCAGGGATCCACGGATCATGGTCTGCATCTGGGTCCTGCTTCTTCTTTGTCTCTTCAGGCCTATACTGATGCTGATTGGGCTGGCTGCCCTGACACTCGTCGCTCCACCTCTGGCTATTGTGTGTATTTGGGCGACAATCTCATATCCTGGTCTTCGAAACGCCAGTCCACCGTCTCCAGGTCTAGTGCAGAAGCCGAGTACCGGGGCGTTGCGAATGTTGTGGCCGACATCTGCTGGCTTCGCAATCTACTTCTTGAGCTTCATCATCCGCTCTCGCGGGCCACTATTGTCTATTGTGACAATGTTAGTGCGGTATATCTCTCAGGCAACCCGGTTCAGCACCAGCGCACCAAACACATTGAGCTTGATATTCACTTTGTTCGCGAGCAGGTGCAACGGGGCCATATTCGGGTCCTCCATGTTCCGTCCCGTCACCAGATAGCGGATATCTTCACCAAGGGTCTCCCACGTGTTCTATTTGATGACTTTCGATCCAGTCTCAACATCGGACCACCCGACGTTTCAACTGCGGGGGTGTAATAACATATGACTTATTTATGTAAATGATTTTTGTAATTATGATGTAATTATCTCTCCATAATTATAGGAGACTCCTTGTATTATTTATAGGATTCAAATCAATGATAATAATCAAGTTGAATCAATCTCTTTCAATCAGTTTCATGTTAGTTTCGTGTTTGGGGTTGAGCTTTGAAATGGATTTTTAGCCTACCAAAACGCAATAATCTAAAACCAGCTCCACCCCTACTGCAGCAAAACCTAACATATAATCAGTTTTCAAAAAGCAATCACAAACACCCTCATACTCTATTTATTGCAAAATTTAGTTGCATTTAAAGAAGAGGAAGATGTGTTCTCTGAAAAAGCAAATAACTTGTCATTCAATTCCCACTTGCTGCAGGTGAGGTGGGAGGTTTTCAGGCTTTGCCTGTTTCCTACCCTGGAGTGCCCGGTTCGAATCCCACGTCGGCCGGACTATGCTCATGTATAGCCCTGAGCGAGATGCCGTTAAAAAAAAAAAAAAAAAAAAAAAAACTTGTCATTCAATTTTGGACACCAAAAGGCTTCAATCCTTTGGTCTTTACATTGCTTCTCTGAATAACTTTATAATCAATCTTCTGGTCCTTTGGTCTTTAAATGACTTTTTCTAGAAAGTCAAGTTATGGTTTAAAGCAGCATGGACTAATTAAAGAACCAAGAATATTACCTATACAATCTTTAAAAATATAGAAAATGGGTTAGGGATGAGGAATGGGTATAACATATGTTGAGTTATGGAAGATGGGAGGAGATGGTAACGTGGCACTGAGCTGACAGTCTGGGGTCATGTATCATGTATGGGTATAAGCCTATAAGACCATGTGTAATGGCGGTGTTCCAAGGTGAATCGGGCGCCAAAATGGCCCTTTCACGCCCAATTAACCTACCATTACACCCGGTCTAAGGGGTGGCCTGATTAAAAGGCAGTAACTTAAGTTTGCCCAAATTAGAAGAAACGGATTCTTGGGTTTTAGGGAAAAAAATAATTTTAAAAAGATGAATACGACTTGACGAACAAGAAAAAAAAAAAGAGATTGATGTAGCGGCAAGCCAACAACATAATGTTGTGTTACGTACATTATTTTAAGTGAAACAAAACTAATGACGAACATAATGTTTAAATAACTTCTAAAGGAATAATGAACATAGATGTTATTCGGTTGTTGGGTTAAGATTTGTTGTGATAATAATGAAATAAGCGAATGGCGTTTATTTAATCTTGTTACGGAATCATGTTAAGATTTTGTTCTCGTGATTGTAGGAGCTAAGTAGTCAGCAGGAGTATATGAAACTTAAGGCCAAGTATGAAGCACTACAACGATCCCAAAGGTAAAAGATAAAACATAATACACGTCAACATACATGCTACAACTTTTACTGAATGATATATTGATATCTGATTCGGGTGCTATCAATGCTAGGAATCTCCTGGGTGAGGATCTTGCCCAACTAAATTGCAAGGAGCTTGAGTCGCTAGAGAGGCAGCTCGACACATCTCTCAAGCATATCAGATCAGCGCGGGTATTTTTAGCGTTTTTATTTATCTATTCTTTATCAAACGAAATATTATTTTTCTTTACAAAGGCTAATTAGTTTTCCACACAAACGGTATAGACGCAACTCATGTTGGACACACTTACAGATCTTCAAAAAAAGGTAAAGCGAAAACCGACAAATATTATTTTTAAAAATCCAATTTATATCGTTTCCTCTAATAGTTCTGTTACTTGTAGGAGCATGCACTATATGAAGCAAACACGACACTGAAGCAAAGGGTATGTTAATGTGACTTAGTTACGTTTTTAGGTTACAATTGTTAGGCCCATTTTCTTTTATTTGTAGGCCCTTAACACTTAGAAACTAGGGCCCAAAAAATAAAAAAAGAACATAGCCACATAGTGAATGAGCATATTGTGCCATTGTGGTCTAAAGGTGCAAAAAGTACTGATTACTATAACCATAACTGGTTATTAGCAAACTAGTACCCTAGTAACCGGTTTAGGTTAGAAAAAAAAAAGTACGCTAGGATTTGGTTTGGGATTTTAGAACAAGAACCCGTTAGTAATCGGGTTTTTTTTTTATAACCGGTTAGTATCAACTTTTTTTAGCCCATTACATATACACATACACATAGATATATAAGAAATAAAAAGGAGGTTTTGAGTTTATATTATATATTTTGGCATTGTTTTATTTTATTTATTATTTTTGATTTTTTGACTTTTTTTATTTTTAAATTGGTAAAAAAAAAAACGGGTTTTTAACCTATAATAGGTTAACCACTTTTTAACCTAATAGGTTATAGGTTTTCACCATGCAAAACCAGTTATTAACCTAACAGGTTATTTTATAACAGGTTAATTTCTGTTAACAAGAAAACCGTTTTGGTTAGTTTTTTAACTAATTTTTACATCTCTATTGTGATCTCATGTTAAGCAAATTTCATAACGTGTATGATTGTTTTGCAGTTGATTGAAGGGGATCAAATAAACTCTCTCCATTGGTTTCCACATGCCGAGCAACAAGTTTGCTATGACAGACAACCTGCACCTCCACAAGGCGAAGAAACTTTCTTTCATCCGCTCGACTGTGAGCCCACACTACACATTGGGTAAGTTGTACACGATCCTAAACCTACGAATTCTTTGACAAAATTAAGAAGGCAATATATACCATTAGGTTGCCTTGATCATCTGGTCTTAGATACATATTGCATACAATCATGCATATGGGAAGGTTGGATAAGTTTTGAATGGATCAACATGGATTCTACACTAATGTTGTGATTGAATTCTAGGTACCGTATGGATCCAATAACAGCTGCAGAAGCAGGGACAAGTATGAATATTAACATGCAAGGTTGGTTGCCATGTTAGAAGGTAATAAATAATAATAACACAATGTTGATCAGCTTGTGGGCATAATTAAAAAGGTTCATGGTGTGTTGAATCTTTATGTTAAGTAATTTGCAACAAACAAAATATTGGCATATGTATATGTATATTTCTAAAAACTGTTGTCATCTCAAATTTAAATGACAAATTCGTGTTTTGTCAGTTTAAGCACCGGTTTCAGTTCACTATATATTTTAAAAGCAACTGAAACTGATGGATCAGAATATAAGAACAAAGATAATACTTGCAATGCCAAGTCTCTCTCGTATTATTTGAATGAAGTGAAAACTTTGTAATGATTAAACACCGCATATTACAAACTATTTATAAGGAAACAACTAACGTTAACATGCTGAAAAGTAGAACAACTTAACAGATTATTCAAACGTAAACAAGACTAAATCAGTTGAGAGAAAATAGGATTGGTAGGTGACTTGACTTGGCTTCATGCAGACTTGGTCAGGATCATGCACCATGCACGTATGTAGCTGGATCATTTTTAATACCCCTTCTTGATCCAAGCTCATGAACACCAATGACATGTTTAAAGTAAACAAACTTCTCCTTGGAGAGGGCTTTAGTGAGCACATCAGCAAATTGGTCACTGGTGCTACAATACTTCAAGATGACTTCTTCCTGAGCAACCATATCTCTTATAAAATGATGTTTAAACTCAATGTGTTTCGTCTTCACATTCAACGGAGGATTTTTAGATAGGTCAATAGCTGACTTATTGCCACAATAAATAACTGTTGCTTCTAATTGAGGGACACACATATCAGCTAGAAGTCTCCTTAGCCAGATAGCTTGGCATGTGGCTCCGGTGGCAGCAATATACTCTGCCTCTTTGCTTGAAAGAGCCACAGTTGTCTGTTTCTTTGAGGATCATGAGATTGCAACATCACCAAACATGAATACATTCTTTGAAACACTTTTTCTGTCATCAATTCTAGCTGCCCAGTCACTATCTGTGTACCCAATGAGCTGATTATTACTTGCCTTCTTATACCATAGACCCAAATGCATTGTACCAGCAATATATCTTAACACTTTTCTTGCAGCTCCTGAGTGAATCTTTGAAGGAGACTGCATGAATCCGGAGAGAACACCAACACTATATGACAAGTCTGGCCTGGTATGGGTCAGATATATCAGTCCTCCAACCAAGCTTCTATACTCTGAAACATTAACCTTCAATTCACCATCATCTAACACAAACATCTCTTGTATATTCATAGAAACTGCTTATGTCTTGCAATTCTTCATGTTAAACTTGTTGGGAAGATTGAAAGCATATCTTTCTTGATTGACAAAAATGTCCTCTATAGATTGTTTCACTTCCAACCCAAGGAAGTACTGCAACAAACCCATATTTGTCATTTCAAAGAATGACTTCATACCATCTTTAAATTCTTGAATAAGCCCTTTGCAAGAACTGGTACAGATGATATCATCTACATAGAGACACACATAGATAATATCACCTTTCTCATTCTTTTTGACATACAAAGTTGGCTCATTCAAGCTTCTTGTGAACCCATGATCCTGAAAATAACCATCTATCTTTGAGTACCATGCCCTTGGGCTTGCTTTAATCCATATAAGACCTTTTTGAGCTTGTACATTTTATCTTTTGCATCTTGAACTTCAAAACCCTCTGGCTGTTCCACATAGATATCTTCTTGAAGATCCTCATTTAGAAAGGCAGATTTGACATCTAATTGATGAAAAAACCACCCATAATAAGCTGCTACAGCCAGTACAAGCCTGATTGTTTCAAACCTTGCCACAGGGGTAAGGGTTTCTTCAAAATCAATGCCTTTCTTTTGAGAGTACCCCTTTGCAACTAGTCTGGCCTTGTACTTCAGTAATCTACCATCTGAACCAATCTTTGTCTTGAACAACCACTTGAGCCCAACTACATTCTTGCCTTTTGGTAGAGTAACAAGTTCCCAGGTTCCATTCTTCTGTATGGAATACATTTCTTCTTCCATAGCCTTTAACTATTCCTGTCTTTTGATGGCTTCATGTAAGTGCATAGGATCTGCAACACTTAAAGCAAAGTGTAAATTCAAATAATCACAATGAGCAGGATTAGGGACCTCTTATGTGTTAGCATAAAAATCTTCCATAGTTCTGACTCTTGCAGGCCCTAAAGAACTGCTTGAGCTTGAACTTTGATCATGAGCACTAGATTGAACATTGGATGCTGGTGTATGAGGTTCAGTGTCACTGTTGGATTGTGAGGATTCAGCAGGTTCAACAGGTATTTGAACATCTTCATCTTCTAGAGGGAAAGGATCCACATACAACCTTTCATAAGTAGCTTTATCTGACTTGTATGTGGCATTCCAATCCCACGCAGCTGCTTCAATGATTGTAACTTCATCTCTTGGTCTGGACTCAAACTTCTTTGTGTCTGGATTATACAGCCTGTAACCACTTCCTTGCATGGTGTAACCAATGAACACCATCTTATTAGACCTGTCATCTAGCTTCCTTCTACCATGTGCATAGGTATGACCATACCCTATACAACCAAATGTTCTGAGAAATGACACATCCGGCTTCTCATTAAACCACAACTCATAAGGAGTCTTCTTATCAACTGCCACTGTAGCTGATCTGTTGAGAGCATAAACCGCAAAATCAAATTTGGGTGACAAGCTTCTAAGAATTTTCTCCACAATTGACTGATCTGTCACAGTTTCTCCATAAGCCCTCTTTTTACTGACTATAGCCATCACACGAGAGAAATAATCCCACAAGCTCACTTTCTTTCATCATTAAGTTTTCAAACTCTCTCCGGAGTCCTTGCAATTTTATAGCTTGAAATTAGGTATCACCTTGGTATTCCATCTTCAAAATCTCCCAGCTTTCTTTTGCAGAGTCAGCATCAGCAATTCTAGAAAGAGTTGGTCATGAATGGCCTGTTGAATGAGAGCCATAGCATGAGCACCCCTCTTCTTTTCTTTTCGAAGCTTTCCAACATCTTGTTCAATCATATCTACACCATTTTCAACCAGCTCCCACAAATCTCTTGATTTGAGGATAATATTCATTCAGATGTCACACCCTCAAATTTCCACTGCGGGGTTTATACCGCGAGGCGCGTGACATACCAGGATCCCATAGCCATAAGTCACAGGAACGAACTCTAAATGCCCAAACCATTTAGTTCGTTTTCAAAAACCAAGTTTAGTTAAGCTGCGGAAGCGTAAACCAAATTTAAAACCTTTTAAAAACCATGCGCAAAACAACGCACCCAAATTAAAACCATACGAAAGAAAATGTGAAAGCATAATATGTAATTTATGTGTATGCCCGAGAGCCCAGATGCAGTGAAGTGTACAGTGCTTTCTAATCCTGGCACCGGAAGCTAACTACCTGCAAAAGCATGTAAATCGTGGGTCAACAAACAATGTTGGTGAGTTCACTGAGTAAAGTAGGTGAGTAAGTAAAAGCGTAGGTTTCCCAAACCATGTAACCAAATGAAAACGTCGGTCTCCCAGACCACATAACAGTACGTAAGAACGTCGGCCTCCTTGGCCACAAGTAAATAGCTAATTCAAATGTCAGGGGTAGCTAGCCCACTCATGATAACTAAAACTGGCGAATACCGAACTACTAATGAACAAGTTCCCATAACCGGGATAAGGATGCCTTGCATCATTGTCCATCGACAATGATTATGTTTGAAGCTAATAGTTCACATCCGTGCTCCCAGCACGATGTGAGGTTTGTTAGACCTAATAGCGCTATCAACTAATTAACCCGCTTGCCCAACCGGCAATTGATTCGGTATTTTGAAGGACTTAAAAGATGTGTTTGGTTTAGTTCATCAAGGACATATATATGAATTAGTAAAAATAGATTCACCACGTGAACCATGCACCCCAAAACCCGGGATGTGAAAAAGTAGTCCCAAACCGGACTAGAAACGTTAAGTAAGTTGTCTCAACCCGAGACGCATGCTTTTGAGAAAAGAGTAGTGAAACTCACCTTATCGCGTAAGCAAAGAATCCGAACAGCAAGTATTATATGCTACCGACACCCTAATAACAGTGTCACTACGTGAGTATAGGCGTAACATCATTACACCATATAACTCGTTTGTCCAAGGCGTTTTAATATTCAAAAGTGTGTATGCGACGCCTAGTGATTCTACATGCAATAGTAAACCCTACGGACTCGTTGGTGAATGAGTTGGTTATAATTAGTTTCTACAGCCCGTATGTGTCATAAACATGTGTACTTCCGTTATATGTCAATTTTAGATCACCTAAGACCTCAAGTAATCACATAAGCACATAATACACAATCTGTGTTTTCAGGACAGATTGTGCGCCATAAAAACGAATTTATTTAAAATACTTAACGAATGAATTAGAGTCCCAAATTTTTACTGAATTTTATTTGGGATTCACTCGACAATACCTATTTTTGTTTTGTCTTAATTCCAAATACAAAAATTATAAAAATTCGTACAACACAGCAGTGTTCAGAAAATTTCCTCAACAGGTCAGTTTAGTAGGAAAATTCTTAAAAATTGTGTATTCATCCAAACGAGATGAATCCACTTGGAAAAGCTCTATTTTTCCAGTATTGACCTACTGTAAAAATTTCATAACCTAACTCCTTGTAAATCTCAAGTTATGACCATTTAAAGTTTGCCCAATTTACAAATCCGAAAATCTGATATGATCCCTAATCAATTAAAATTCCAAAAACGACTCAAACGATGTCCAAATTCGATGGTTTTGCCCATTATGAAAAGCTAAGACCTTGTACGTTACAATCATGCAAAGAATCGATCAAACCAATTATTTTCAAGCCACGAAACAGACCCTACAAGTCGACATTCAGAATCTGTCCAGATTCTGATCGTGCAATATTATCAATTATATCAAACCCTAGTTGCATATTATCAATCAATAACACCTAATAATCATCATACAACTTTCCTAATACCTATTCCCATCAGATCCTATTATCAACCATGTCAAGATCAAAGCTTTTAGGATCAAAACACCAATAACTTGCGCAACAAGCACCCTATGATGTTACTACGCGTTTATTAATAGGTTTAATCCGTTTAATCTTCAAAAAGACTCATGTTTTAATGTTTATTAAACCCATTCAGACCTGGACAAACTTGTTATATGATTTTTACAATAAAACATAAAGTAAAAAGCGTAAGAAATCATGAGTTATACCCTTAGCTCTTCAAATCAATCAATCGCGCGCCTTGGAGCCTCCCAATTGATGATCTTGAGCCTTAGCAGGAGTTTTTGAAGTGAAATATTCGTGTGGGGCAGTAAGGGGGCGATTAGGGTTGAGTATGAGGGCTGCATGGGGGGTTAAGGATGCTTATATACGAGTTTGAGGCGGTTTAAACCCGTCAGATAGGTTCGAGCGGCCGCTCGGAGCCTGTGAGCGGCCGCTCACAGGTCCGGGTGGCGCGCTTTTGTCTCGTTTCGCCTCCCGACGCGTTATCCTTCGACGTTTTCGTTATTTCGGACCGTAACAAGTGTAACCCCATGCATTAAGACCCTAATCAACCTCATGCTCCACTTTTAATGATTTCTATTAACGTGTTCGGTTTAGGTTCACATAATCACGTATGGTTTTCACATAAGTTTGTCAGGTATCACCGAGACACATAAGTTTATTATTCACCAACGTCCGAGGTTCACTAATCATGCAATCACACCTTGACTCATAACCATGCACGTATGTCTTATCTAACTAACCCTAGTTAAGTATAATGCAAGGAATGTAACTAGAGTTTAGTTAAAGTGAGAACCTGAATTTTCGGGGTATCACATCATCCCCAAGTTGAAAAGAATTTCGTCCCGAAATTCAGCAAGTAAACAGTAAAGCCAGCTAAAAAAAATGTATGCTTGGTTTCCGGATGTCACATCATCCCCAAGTTGAAAGGAATTTCGCCCCGAAATTCACTTTGAGCGAGCTGCTTTATGTTCGGCATTTGATCTATGCACAGGTTCAGGTTCAGAAAAGAGGTGTGGATATTTGAGCCGCATCTGATCTCTGCGCTCCCACGTGTATTCCGGTCCTAGACGGGAATTCCATTGTACGTTAATAATAGGTATAGTGTTCTGTTTGAGTTTCTTGACGCCCCGCTCAAGAATCTCCACTGGTTCTTCCATGAACCGTAGCCGATCGTCCACCTGGATCTCCTCCAGTGGCACCATCAGTGTTGTATCCAACAGGCATTTCTATAGATTCGGTACGATATGTGGGATACATCGTGTATCCTACCAAGTTTGTTAAGCAGGTTTAACCTGTAAGCTACCAGACCAATCCCATCAACCATCTCGAATGGTCCAACGTTTTACGGGTTCATCTTCCCCCGTTTTCCAAAGCGTGTCACACCTTTTCAAGGTGACACCTTTAATAGTACCTTGTTCCCATTCCGGAGCTCTAAAAGTTTCCTACGCTTATCAGCGTAGCTTTTCTGTCGCTCAAGAGTAGCAGCCATCCGTTTTCTGATTGCACTATCTTCTCAGAAGTTTGGTGCACAAGTTCGGAACCTGTCAGTTGGCTATCCCCAACTTCAGTCCAACATATGGGGGATTTGCACTCCTGTTCATAAAGTGCCTCAAAAAGTGCACACTGGATCGAAGTGTCATAACTATTGTTATAAGAGAATTCAATCAAAGGCAAGTGCTTGTCCCAACTGTTTCTAAAGTCCACCACGCACGCTCGCAGTAGATCTTCTAGTGTTTGGATGGTACGTTCACTCTATCCATCCGTCTGGGAGTGATAGGCTGCGCTCATGTCCAAATGAGTTCCCAAAGCAATTTGGAGAGTTTCCCAAAAATGGGAAGTAGATCGCGCGTCGTGATCCGATATGATATAAGTTGGCATCCCATGCCTAGAGACAATTTTCGTAATACAAAAGCGGCTAGACGTTCCAACATGTCCGCCTCTCTAATTGCCATGAAATGCGCTGATTTGGTCAAACGGTCAATAATGACCCAAATCATATCGTGCCCGCTGGGCGTTTTAGGAAGCTTCGTAATGAAGTCCATGGAAATCTCATCCCATTTCCACATCGGAATCTCTGGTTGTTGAAGTAGGCCTGAAGGTTTCTGATATTCAATCTTAACCTTCGCGCAAGTCAAGCACTTACTAACATAAGTGACTTTTCTCAGCTTTCATGTTTGGTCACCAGTAAAGAGTTTAAGATCTCGGTACATTTTATCCGAACTAGGATGTACCGAATAACGAGGGGTGTGTGCCCCATCGAGCACTAGTTGTCTGAGATCTCCAACACGTGGAATCCAGACTTGATTCATGAAGTGCTGAAGACCCTATGTCCTCCATTCCAGGTGCTTATCAGCACCGTGCAAGGTTTCAAGCCCGATGTTTTCCTTTTCAAAGCCACGCCCTGGGCTTTACGTATCTTAACATGAAGATTAGATTGTAGGGTAAGTTGCAAGGCTCGCACTCGTTTGGGTTTTGTTTCCTTACGACTCAGGGCATCTGCTACTACATAGCCTTCCCTGAATGTTACTTGATGGCACAGTCATAACCATTCAGGAGTCTGACCCATCGGCGTTGTCGTATGCTTAGCACCCTCTGGTCGAATATATGCTGGAGACTTTTATGATCTGTGAATTCGTGCACTCTGTCCCGTAGAGGTAGTGCCTCCAAATTTTGAGAGCGAAGACCTCCGCTCCCAGTTCCAAGTCATGAGTGGGGAAATTTTTCTCATGAACTTTTAGTTGTCGTGAAGCATATGTGATCACCTTTTCGCGTTGCATCAAAACACACCCTAGACCTTGGATAGATGCATCATAGTACACCACAAAGTCCTCCGTACCCTCAGGTAGTGATAATATTGGAGCACCGCAAGGTTTAGTCTTTAGTATCAGAAAAGCAGGTTCTTGGGCATCTCCCCACTTGTAGGTAATCCCCTTCTGTGTCAAAGCAGTGAGGGTTGAGCGATTTTTGAGAATCCCTGAATGAATCTGCGATAATAACCTGCAAGGCCAAGGAATTGTCGGACCTCCGTGGGAGTTCTTAGGGGCCTCCCATCTTTTAATCGCATCAATCTTAGCGGGATCGACCTGTATTCCTGCCTCGTTCACCACATGACCCCAGAATTGGATCTCACGAATCCAGAAGTCGCACTTGGAGAATTTTGCATATAACTGCTCACTTTTCAGAAGTTCCAAGATCAGTCGTAGGTGTTGCTCGTGCTCTCCCCTACTCTTGGAATAGATCAGAATGTCGTCTATGAACACTATGACAAATTTGTCTAGATAGGGTTTGCACACACGGTTCATGAGGTCCATGAACACAGCTGGTGCATTGGTCAGCCCGAAGGGCATTACCAAAAATTCATAGTGCCCATAACGAGTTCGAAAGGCTGTCTTTGGCACATCCTCCTCTCGGACTCTCAGCTGATGATACCCCGACCTTAAGTCAATCTTGGAATAGAAACTCGACCCCTGAAGCTGGTCGAATAGATCATCAATACGAGGTAAAGGGTAGCGGTTTTAATTGTCACCTTGTTCAATTCCCGGTAATCGATACACATACGGGAAACTCCCATCCTTTTTCTTAACAAATAAGACTGGAGTTCCCCAAGGTGAAGAACGAGGTCTAATGAAACCCCTGTCCAATAGCTCTTGGAGTTGGGTGGATAGTTCTTGAAGTTCGCCTGGTGCTAGGCGGTATGGTGCACGCGCAACTGGGGCGGCTCCTGGTGCACGGTCAATTTGAAATTCCACTTGTCGAACAGGTGGAAGTCCGGGTAATTCCTCTGGGAAGACATCTGGAAAATCCTGAACTACAGGGATGTCCTCAATTTTTGTTTCAACTTCAGCTCGAGTATCAGAAATGTTAGCCAATATGGCTGGGTAGCCCTTCCGAATACACCTCTAGGCTTTCAGGAAAGAGATGATG
The DNA here is from genome assembly GCA_030844895.1 of Ambrosia x helenae. Taxonomy (NCBI): domain Eukaryota; kingdom Viridiplantae; phylum Streptophyta; class Magnoliopsida; order Asterales; family Asteraceae; genus Ambrosia; species Ambrosia x helenae. The sequence goes on along the minus strand of JAUTDX010007100.1, from coordinate 119,587 downwards.
CCCATCATGGCACCACCAGGATCACCCTGGACAGATAAGAATTCTCCACTAGAGAGAGGGATACGAACAATCTTCTCCTGACAGAGAATTTCAGCGTGTTGCTTGGACAACCAGTCCATGCCAACCCCGAGATCAAAGCTTCCTAGGGTGATAGGTAGAATGTTGATGGCAAACGATTGCCCATCCAACTCGAGCTTACAGTCACGATGAATATGGGTTACCTCAACAGGCTTTCCATCAGCTAACTCCATGTTGTACGGGGTATTAAGAAAAGTAGGAACCATCCCTAGTTGTTTGCTAAGTTTTGATGACACAAAACTATAGTCTGCACCAGCATCATATAAAACAGAAGCGAGAGTGGCGTTTAAGGAACACGTATCCGTCACGCCGTTGTTATCAGTCCTGGCCTCCCCAGAGCCCATCACAAATGCTCCTCCACGAGCCCCATTGTTGTTGTTACTGTTGTGGTTATTGTTGAAGGACTTATACCGCATACTATCCCACGTTCTCTTGTTATCACCAAAAGTAGAAGATGAAGCACCCTGCTTCGGAAAAGTACCATGCTCAACAGCCTCGTCGGTGAGTTTGTGAGCCAGGTGAAAGGTTTGTTATATTCTGGGTAGGTGAGCCGTAGTAGCCATGCTACGAACCTGTGGGATAACCCCTTTGGTGTGAAGCTCGATCCGTTTGTAATGTAGGTTAAATATGTATGAGCATGTAGTAGCTAACTCCTGTAGCTTGGTAGTGTAGGCGTCGATTTCAGACCCATCCGTCTTTAGGTAACAAGTTTCTAAATTTCGTCATGGGGGTTACATTCTCCACCCAAGTATCTGTAACTCATCGAGTGTGCATGTGGCATACATTACCTCATCCTGCCTGGGGGCAAATGCACAGAGCAAAGACTTATACTACCGAAGCAATCAGACGGTCTCCTTCAGTTCCGTTGGAGTTATCGAGGTTTACAACCAATAAAAGGCTTGGAAATACAATGTGCGTTCAAGGTATAAGAAAGTTCAAATGTGGAAGTCAGGGGAAAAGAATGATTTAGCAAAATAGATCTTTACTAGCTTGGAAAGATGCGAGGGCCTCAACCACCCTATCGTTGATCATAAGAACTCAGTCTTATCTAAGTTAGCAAAGGAAAATGAAAGAAAAGATAGGTAAGAAAAGGTAAGAGCCAATCGTCGCCATGCTCTGTCTAGATAGTAGAGCCTTCATCGTCACTTTCCATGTGCTCGTCCTGCTCAGGTTCCCCTTCCATCTCTTATCCTTCCTCTTTTGCGATGTCAGTGTTATATGGTTCTCATCACGTACAATCTCCTTCTCTAGTCCTATGTGAACCAGTTTAGTGGTAAGCTGTACCACTCGTTCCTCCAATCGTGGCTATCAGCCATTAGTAGGTTTCATCCTCCCTTGTGATGTTGCATTACATCGCAGGCTTTACGTAACTCCCCAAGAGTGTGTGTAACAAGTCCCGATCTAATGTGTTCCCATGAATCTACCATATACTTATGAGTAACAGGGATATGCAGTCATACGTCCGCCCGCTCATACTAGGCGTAAGGTACTAAAGTAAGAAATAAGTTCTATATGCGTAACCCAGTCCCGTCTGAGTTTCGAATGGGGGTAAGAAAGATCAAGTAGCAAGGAACAGAAACTAATTGTCTCCTTGCTAAGTGACAAAAGATAAGTCTCAGCATTCGAATTCCTTCATAGTTGATTTAATGGTACCATGTCATGCGCATCGTGCAGCTTCCTGTGTACGTGCGCCATAACGCTCGCAAGGCTCCCTCCCTTGTACTATTGTTGTCTCCTCGTCCATGAGGTTAGTTAGGATATTACTCCCAGTAATGCGCCACCTGGTGTAACCCTAGGTTCCCACCATTGACGTGTTAAGAATTTAGTCTAGAACTAGGAGATAACATATCTCCCGAAATCATATGTTGTAGATATATGTAGCTAATAACTAGTTGTGCACTTAAGTTGTGAGTGTACTTATGCTATAATGATTATAGACTAGACTCAACATGCAGTCCTAGTTCACTATAACCTGGCTCTGATACCAATCTGTCACACCCTCAAATTTCCACTGCGGGGTTTATACCGCGAGGCGCGTGACATACCAGGATCCCATAGCCATAAGTCACAGGAACGAACTCTAAATGCCCAAACCATTTAGTTCGTTTTCAAAAACCAAGTTTAGTTAAGCTGCGGAAGCGTAAACCAAATTTAAAACCTTTTAAAAACCATGCGCAAAACAACGCACCCAAATTAAAACCATACGAAAGAAAATGTGAAAGCATAATATGTAATTTATGTGTATGCCCGAGAGCCCAGATGCAGTGAAGTGTACAGTGCTTTCTAATCCTGGCACCGGAAGCTAACTACCTGCAAAAGCATGTAAATCGTGGGTCAACAAACAATGTTGGTGAGTTCACTGAGTAAAGTAGGTGAGTAAGTAAAAGCGTAGGTTTCCCAAACCATGTAACCAAATGAAAACGTCGGTCTCCCAGACCACATAACAGTACGTAAGAACGTCGGCCTCCTTGGCCACAAGTAAATAGCTAATTCAAATGTCAGGGGTAGCTAGCCCACTCATGATAACTAAAACTGGCGAATACCGAACTACTAATGAACAAGTTCCCATAACCGGGATACGGATGCCTTGCATCATTGTCCATCGACAATGATTATGTTTGAAGCTAATAGTTCACATCCGTGCTCCCAGCACGATGTGAGGTTTGTTAGACCTAATAGCGCTATCAACTAATTAACCCGCTTGCCCAACCGGCAATTGATTCGGTATTTTGAAGGACTTAAAAGATGTGTTTGGTTTAGTTCATCAAGGACATATATATGAATTAGTAAAAATAGATTCACCACGTGAACCATGCACCCCAAACCCGGGATGTGAAAAAGTAGTCCCAAACCGGACTAGAAACGTTAAGTAAGTTGTCTCAACCCGAGACGCATGCTTTTGAGAAAAGAGTAGTGAAACTCACCTTATCGCGTAAGCAAAGAATCCGAACAGCAAGTATTATATGCTACCGACACCCTAATAACAGTGTCACTACGTGAGTATAGGCGTAACATCATTACACCATATAACTCGTTTGTCCAAGGCGTTTTAATATTCAAAAGTGTGTATGCGACGCCTAGTGATTCTACATGCAATAGTAAACCCTACGGACTCGTTGGTGAATGAGTTGGTTATAATTAGTTTCTACAGCCCGTATGTGTCATAAACATGTGTACTTCCGTTATATGTCAATTTTAGATCACCTAAGACCTCAAGTAATCACATAAGCACATAATACACAATCTGTGTTTTCAGGACAGATTGTGCGCCATAAAAACGAATTTATTTAAAATACTTAACGAATGAATTAGAGTCCCAAATTTTTACTGAATTTTATTTGGGATTCACTCGACAATACCTATTTTTGTTTTGTCTTAATTCCAAATACAAAAATTATAAAAATTCGTACAACACAGCAGTGTTCAGAAAATTTCCTCAACAGGTCAGTTTAGTAGGAAAATTCTTAAAAATTGTGTATTCATCCAAACGAGATGAATCCACTTGGAAAAGCTCTATTTTTCCAGTATTGACCTACTGTAAAAATTTCATAACCTAACTCCTTGTAAATCTCAAGTTATGACCATTTAAAGTTTGCCCAATTTACAAATCCGAAAATCTGATATGATCCCTAATCAATTAAAATTCCAAAAACGACTCAAACGATGTCCAAATTCGATGGTTTTGCCCATTATGAAAAGCTAAGACCTTGTACGTTACAATCATGCAAAGAATCGATCAAACCAATTATTTTCAAGCCACGAAACAGACCCTACAAGTCGACATTCAGAATCTGTCCAGATTCTGATCGTGCAATATTATCAATTATATCAAACCCTAGTTGCATATTATCAATCAATAACACCTAATAATCATCATACAACTTTCCTAATACCTATTCCCATCAGATCCTATTATCAACCATGTCAAGATCAAAGCTTTTAGGATCAAAACACCAATAACTTGCGCAACAAGCACCCTATGATGTTACTACGCGTTTATTAATAGGTTTAATCCGTTTAATCTTCAAAAAGACTCATGTTTTAATGTTTATTAAACCCATTCAGACCTGGACAAACTTGTTATATGATTTTTACAATAAAACATAAAGTAAAAAGCGTAAGAAATCATGAGTTATACCCTTAGCTCTTCAAATCAATCAATCTCGCGCCTTGGAGCCTCCCAATTGATGATCTTGAGCCTTAGCAGGAGTTTTTGAAGTGAAATATTCGTGTGGGGCAGTAAGGGGGCGATTAGGGTTGAGTATGAGGGCTGCATGGGGGTTAAGGATGCTTATATACGAGTTTGAGGCGGTTTAAACCCGTCAGATAGGTTCGAGCGGCCGCTCGGAGCCTGTGAGCGGCCGCTCACAGGTCCGGGTGGCGCGCTTTTGTCTCGTTTCGCCTCCCGACGCGTTATCCTTCGACGTTTTCGTTATTTCGGACCGTAACAAGTGTAACCCCATGCATTAAGACCCTAATCAACCTCATGCTCCACTTTTAATGATTTCTATTAACGTGTTCGGTTTAGGTTCACATAATCACGTATGGTTTTCACATAAGTTTGTCAGGTATCACCGAGACACATAAGTTTATTATTCACCAACGTCCGAGGTTCACTAATCATGCAATCACACCTTGACTCATAACCATGCACGTATGTCTTATCTAACTAACCCTAGTTAAGTATAATGCAAGGAATGTAACTAGAGTTTAGTTAAAGTGAGAACCTGAATTTTCGGGGTATCACATCAGATACTCTAGTAATCATAGCCTTCCCCTTTGAAAACTTGAATAGGGTTTGGAGCTGTGGGAAGAGTGCTTGTTTGATCAGCCATTGGGTTGATATGAGAGACACTATGAGCAACAACCTTGCTCTGATACCACTGATGGATCTGAATATAAGAACAACGATTATATTTGCAATGCCAAGTCTCTCTCGTATTATTTGAATGAAGTGAAAACTTTGTGATGATTAAACACCACAGATTACAAACTATTTATAAGGAAACAACTAACGTTAACATGCTGAAAAGTAGAACAACTTAACAGATTATTCAAACGTAAACAAGACTAAATCAGTTGAGAGAAAATAGGATTGGTAGGCGACTTGACTTGGCTTCATGCAGACTTGGTCAGGATCATGCACCATGCACGTGTGTAGCTGGATCATGTTTAATAGAAACTTACTTTTAAAACCTTTAAATTTATAAATTTGTCTTTAGAATTCATAATCATAATATGCTTAAATTATTTTAAATATCCTGCAGTTACCGTCAATAGACGTGTGAGCATCAAACTTATAAATCATAATATTCAAGCAACAAAGTATAGTTGTACACTTTGTACTTCAATTTTAACTTTTGAAAGTCGTGTAACCAACTTCTTTTGGTTGTTATGGAAAATACAAATAATTTTAGACAACAACTTGTGCAGGATTGCGGTTAAAAAAAACTTGTGCAGGAAAATTCGATAACATCGAAAAATACATATAAAATGGACACGTTAGAACATAATAATCTGTATATATTATAATTGAAAGCCATTTTAATAACATGACATTCAAGGAGGCATTCTTCTCTTTGAGTGTGCCACTGTATGATTTTTCAAAATTTTGGAGATATTACACTATTTATTAATTATAAGTTAAGATAAATACTAGTTTCAATTCTTTTCATTGATGCGTGTTAAGTCTTTGCCTCCACACGCCTTAACATGCTACTGCACAAATTGTCTAAACTTTTGTAATTTATAACACATTTGATGTGAATACTTGCAATTTTAATTATAAAAGTTTGGCCCATATGTTTTGTAGTTATAAAAGTTTGGACTAGGTAATTTATCAGACTAGCCGGCTTGGTGCATGGTGGGGGTGGGGGAAGCCCCCTCACGCCACTTACACTGCCCCATTTGATGGCGTTTACATGGCGTGGTGACGTGGTGCGCAATGATTGGTTGGTTTTGTTTTTGTATGTGAGATTTGGAAGCCATTTGTGGTGTGGAAGAATGTGAACCGTAGAACTCTCTTTGCTGACGTGACAGACACTTGTCACTCCACGCCCTTTCACCCCCTTACCACACCGTGTCCTTACATACTTGATTTCCATAATTTAAAAAAAGAGCATAAAACTACCTCTACTTTTTTTTTAGAACAACCAACACACCATTTTATGCCCAACTCTCAACGGGAGTTTTTCTACAAATCTTACTCTCATTGGGAGCCAGTTCCCGCACGTGTTCCCAAACCGGGGAAAACCCAATACCCCACCCGCCCTAAGCGTGATAACGAGAATTTGATAAAACCCGGGTGGGATTAAGAATCGAACTTGATACCTCTCAGTCTCAAACCTTATTCATCACTTCCATACCACTCCATCACAAGGTAGGCGCGAACTACCCCTACTTAACTTTACTTTACTTTACTTTATATGTTTTTAGATTTTAATTTGCAAGTTGCAACTCGTTTAAGATTTCTCTTTAAATTCTTCCGTGTAGCCACCTGTAGACGATTGAATAAATGTATAATTTTGACTTTAGTTTTGGGAACATACAAAAAACAAAAGTAGCGGTTATCCATTTGCATCGCACGCGCTACCGTAGTGCGACGATCGTAACCGAAGGGTGAAGTTAGATAAGGTTCAACGTCATCCACTATCACCGACATTGCTCCAACTGTCCAACATGACTGGCGCGTTTACCCACGCTCCGTTTCTTATCCAATCCATTTTGCCTTTGAAAAAAGCATAAACCAAGTCCTTGTAGTATTCATAAAGTTGCACTTTGGGTACACTAATATATCTTTTATGTTTTCTTGATTCAAATTTGATTGTTTTTTAAGGGAATGAAATAAATGAATAAAAAAAAATCAATAAATCAAAGGTTTTGAATTTAGGATAAAATAGAATTCGAAACCAAAACCACACATCAATGTGTGATGTTGAGCGAGAAGTGCTTAACTTCCTAAGGTTTCAATCAACAATTAAACACCATTTATCTTGTGACCTACTATTTGATGATGGAGTGTGTGACAAATATTAATGGTCTTCTTCTCTACGCAATATTAACTTATACCCCAACTATGGGGAATTTATGAACGACAATATAATAAAATGTTGATGGTGAACACTTGTTGAAAAATGGCAAAAAAGAAATATTATTGTATGATGTTTGACAACAATGCTTTGTAATAATGACTCGAAACAATAATCAAATAAAAATTAAATAATGTGGGATTATCTCACTTGGTAAAAACACGTCTCTTTGAGGGAAAGTCTCAGGTTTAATCCTAGGCATACAAAGTTAAAAGTTTATTATAATATTTGGCGTAAGTAGAGTAGCTAACATTTGTCGTTTAAAAAAAACATTAATTGAAATTCCTTTTTATGTAATACTCTATATGGTATCACTGAAGTCTCTAAATTCACATAACAAATATTTTAGAAAATCTCTATCCAACACACAACAAGCAGCAACAAGCACACAGAGATGGAGGCTAGCCATGGCCTCTAGGCAGCCGTTTTCCCCATCAACGAAGGTGATGAAGGTTGTGGGTAACAGTGATATGAGATGGACCCCGTTTTCTCTCTCTCACGCCCGTTAAGGGCTTGGCAAAGGACAACATCACCCCTCTCTTTGGCGCAACCGGACAGTATTTCAAGTATTAAACATCCAAATTGAATTGTGGTGCTAGCCCACACCTGTAACAGTACTGATTTCTGGGAGATTAACATGGACCTTTGTATGACACCCTAGACAAATCCCACATCGGCCGTGGCCAGGAGAGATCCTTGGTTCATAAGTAATCCAAAGCCTCTTAAATCACCAACGCGTTTTGGGCTTAATGCTAGTGGATGAGAGGAGAACTCCACAGTTAAGCGTGCTCAGGTGGGAGTAGTATCAGGATGGGTGACCTCCTGAGAAGTCTCCACCTGGGCGACCAAAATCAAATCCGTGAGCTCTGGATGGGCAACCTATCGGGACAAAGCGAACAATATTAGTGGTGAGAGGGGCCGGATGTTACAACACCCTTCAGTTTTATGGACAAGAAGATACAATAAAAGTCGTAAAAATAAAAAATAAGGAAAAAGAAAATAACAAACTAAGCCTAAAGTTTGGTGAATAACATAGGGACTAAACCTGTGCCATACTTATTCACATATTTTATGTTATCTTGTTCCAACTCCATATTTAAAATCAGATAACCCAAACTTCCTATATTTTGATCGTAACTTGCAATCTTCCAATATTTTTGATCTTCACTACTACATATGTAATCGTATATCAACACCAACAATCCATTCAAATCAAGAATTATTATTATTATTCCCTAATTCCTGATGACGACGACTAATTTTCTATTAGATCTAAACAACATAATAACAAGACAACAACTTCACCATAACCATCACCAAGATCATCAATCTAGGGTTTTCCACGACTTATCCGCTTTAATCCTCAACTTAATCCGTTATCCTCCGGTACCGGTTCAGTTTTCCGGCGAGGTTTCACGGAGGCAGCCGCGGCGGCTCAGATAACTCCGGCGGGATTCGCGTCGATGTTGTTAGGCATATCGTTGGCTTTGATGTTGTGTGGTTCGATAACGTTTATTATAGGGTTTTTATTGATGCCGTGGGTGCTTGGGTTGGTTATGTTGTTTTATGTGGCTGGGATTGTTTCCACTTTGTCTATGCTTGGCCGTGCCATTTTTTCTCATACTCTGCCTCCATCTTCACCTACAAAACGCGTTCCTGGTACGGTTTCCGTTGCTTTAGTTAGTTGTATTCTGTTATTGATATTCGTTACAGTTAGTTATTACTTATTAGTTTGTTATAGATATTGTTATAGTTAGTTGTAGTCTGTTAGATGTTTGTTCAGTTAGTTTTAGTCCGTTATATAGATATTGTTACAGTTTGTTGGTTAGTTTGTGTGTGTGTGTGTGTTTTGCATCTCATACGTCACTATATATAGGAGATTACATTGTACGCTTGATCATAGTTGTCGAAGGCACACTCAAGGCGCAAAGGGTGAGCCTTGGACTCGGAGTAAAGCGTAAAAAACAGGGTTTTTTTTTTAAGTGAGGCGCATAGCATAGAAATACAATTTTTAGGGGTTTTAAGCATGTTTTATGGTTGTTTATGGCTAGTTTAAGCTGAATCCTAGTTTGTTTGGGGCTGGTATAATTGTTACAGACCTGTTCAGACAATTTTTGGCCGGAATTTGGCCTGAAAAACTGCCTGAGGGCGGCTTGAAAGCGGGTTTTTGAAGCGAGGCAAGAAGGCACGTTGGGTAGGCATGTGCCTGAGTGAGCCTCAACAAGAGGCTCTTGATTATTATTGAGATCATCATACTTTACATATCTCTGTTTTCTCTTCAAGTCTGTCGACTTTACTTTTGTTGATGCGTGATTATTTTCGTGAATTAGGTATTGATCTTCTACATCATTTGCTTGTTTTGACAAATTGATATGAATTAAGCAATTTGGCATAAAGAGAGATTGTTTTGAACCATTTTGAATTTAAAGCTGAATTGTTTAGGCATCTGTTTCCAGTATCATAGAACATTAAGACTGTGTTTTTTGCAATTTGCCATATAATCATTCTTATTACTCTTGAGTTGCCTTGTTGAGACCGTCCTCGACTCCTCGTATTGGTTCGTGTTTGGCTGTAACTGTCAAACCAGAACAAGACCTACAAGAAAGTAAAAGTTAAAAACACCACATAAAGTTTTATGAAAAAACCTTAAAAACATGTTTATCATTTACAAATTCACTAGGATTAATGGTTTGTACTTGGTGTGCAGCATGGAAACTGTAGCGAAAAGCGAGAGTGGTCATTGAACTGCCCCGAAAACAGTTGATGAACACCATGGATGTTGTTTCTGAGCAGGGCTGCAGTGGGCGCAGAAGGTAAGTGGAATGAAACCTGAACTTGTTGATGTATTACTGCATGGAGGATCTTTGGATATTAAGGATTATTTATAGAAACATATACAATACGTAGTCTTATTAAGTTTTTTTATATACGAACGTTGGTGGTTGTGGGTGTGCATTCTTTGCTTGAGGAAGCATATGGTGGTGTCGGTTATTATGAATTATGTTTGTAGAAGTAAACGTGCTGGTGCTGGTGCCGGTGCCGCTATTATTGACTTGGGTCTTCTTTTTCTTACTTGTAGTCTTAGCTCTTAGTCTGCAATTGATTTGCTGTATTCACATTTTTTATGGTTTGCTTTTGAATATGTATGTCACAGTTGTGTTATAAACCGAAAGACTTGAATTATGTACAGTTTACGGTCATTCTTTTATCCGAGTCTGCAGACCACTTTCCTACTACTAAGTATGATATTATGGCCATGTTTGGCTCTCCTCCATTTCTCCTTGTAATTTTTCCCTCTTCAAAAGCTACTTAATCTCATAAGTCACAAATGGTGACTTATGACTTTTCCCCCAATTTCTCCTTCTCAAAGCACAAAATCCTCCATAAGTTACTTTTCAAACAACCATCCAAACACTTTTTTTTAACTTATGACTTATTGGATAAGTCACAAGTTAAATGGAGGGGTGGAAATGGAGAGCCAAACATGCTCTATGACTCTTCTCCAATAAAAAGTGACTTATTAGCCATTTAATAGGGGATAAAAGAGGTCGCATCTCCGTCAATAAGCCAAGGAAAACAGGGGGAGGTCTGGCCCGGTACCTGGTTAAGCAAGTTATGAGTAAAATAGGCGTGGATCAAAACAAGTTCGGTTGTCATAAAATTTAGACTCGAGCATGGCCTTTTTAGACCATGTGTAGGGGGGGGGGGGGGGGGGGATTTAAGGCTCCCATTTCTGATTGGTCCACATAGCAACTAAGCCAGCATGAGGCTTTAAATTAAAATGGGGTTGTAGGGGGGGGGGGGGGGGGGGGGATTTAAGGCCCCTTTCTTGATTGGTTGTTTATTATTATTATTTTTTTAATTAATCACATTGTTGTGGTGACACATAAAAACCTCTTTTCATCATAGCCATAGATACTGACTTGCGCTTCCCTTTCTTCTTCATCACCCCACCCCCACCACCACCACCACCCTTCCTCCTCACCGCCGTGTGTTACATGAGTCATAACTTGCTTAACCAGCCACCGGAGCCTGGTCGGAGCTAGCCTTATCTCCAGCATAAAAAACCACCATAATCAACAACCTGACCTAGGGGTGAGCAAAACACTAGAACCGATCCGACCCGACCCGACCAATACCCGATCCGACCCGACTCGAAACCCGAGCACACAACAAATGCAGAACGATATAAGGACCAGGTATTAAGGTTCGGTTTTGGTTCTTTGTTCTTACGGTCCTACGGTTCCAAATCAACTACCCGACCCGACCAACACCACACCTTCCAGGCAAGATTGTTTTGAAGCTTAGCTTTAAATGTATGGTAATTATGTCATTATTATCATATATAAATACAAGCATTATCATTCCTGATTATTATTATTAACTAAACACAGTTAGACCAACATAGAGAAAGAAAAGTGTAAAGTAACAGTTAGGCCAATATTATATGTGGAATGCTTGACTTTGAACAATATTATCAGTTTTTAGTGATGATATTTCACTAGTTTTTATTTATATCAAACATTCAATGACAAGTTTACATGAATCATGTTTACACGCTCACCAAAGAGTACAGCAGCAGAGGCAGCACAGGCGCAACAGAGGGCTGTAGAGGTGAGTCTAAAGCTGTTTTGTTATTTTTTTTTTATAGAGCCGTAGGTGCAACCTATTTAGGAAATAGGAAAAGATTTGTTTATATAAATCGGTATTTTTTTATATTGATCTGATGAGGAAAAAGATTAAGGATTAGTTAAGAAATTATAATGATATGGTATGTTCTTTTCGGTCCAAATCGGTTTTCGGTTTTTCCCCCTTACCCCCGAGACCGAACACAAACAAATCCAAGAACCGAGATGTTACCCATATGTGATTTTTCGGGTCGGTTTTGGTCCATAATCGGTACGGTTTTCGGTTTTTTTTTCGGGTCGACTCTTTAATGCTCACCCCTAACCTGACCATATTATCCGTCCACTTCATCCTCTGCCAAGGTGACCCTTTTCTTAACTTCCCATCTCCACCATTGTCTTCAGTGGTCTTCTAATATTTGGCCGTTGGAAAAAAAAAATGGCCGTTCAACAAGATGAGTTGTTGCAATTCTATTGGTTGATTACAAAATGGTCAAGTGTTATATTTTTAACGCTCTCGACCATTTTTGCATCTTCACGCCCCTGCGTTTCGGTGTTACCGGCGCAAAAAAAATTTGGCGCCCATCTTCACGCTCGAGTATGGGTGGTCTTATTGTTATCTAATTATTACCTGGCAAATGTCTAGCGGTATCCTTTGATCATCGTTATGTTTTTATACAATTGTATGAAGGGTTGCACTAATGATAATCTATCTGCTTTCCTTTTACTAGTTGCACTCCCTTTTTCGACCTATTTTGTCAAAGTTTTGTACGTTTTCACACTAAAGTACAATAAGAAATCCACAAGTTTTCAAACACTTACTCTGTTGTAATGTCAATACAAAAAGGAAAACAAATACTGGTTTAAATGTAAAGGAAAGTGTCACATACCGTTCCATTATCATTAACCGATCATAAATTTATATTATTACAACCATAACAATTACCATTTAATTCATCAACGGATGTTGAGTTCTTTCCCTCACACTTTGACTTGTTACCATTATTAACAATGTTCACTATTGGTTTTTAACAGTTTTTTGGTCAAACCTTGAACCAAACCTTTAGCAACAGTTTTGAAAATCGAAAATTGAAACCGAGCAGTTTAAAAATAAGACCGAATGATTACTAACTGTTTGGTTTTGGGTAAAGATGGTTTATTCTCACCCAAATTCAAGGCTGGATGGCTTATATTTTATATCATAAAGTATAATCATGGAATTGTTTTGTTCTACATAGCTAAAAACTAGAAGAAAAAAAATATATCTGCAATTTAGTGTCTTTTAGTGACATGAGCCAACGTAAAAAAGATGAGGCCCACATTGAAGTTCAATGGTAACTTAGCCCAATTAAAATTTACTTTAACCTTTAATTAAATCCAAGACTAAATACAAAAATAAATAATTAATTATACCTTATATAAAATATTATAAAAGAGAAACAATATATTAATCTTACAACCTGGTCCGATTTTATAGAGCCAGTTTTTTGTATATACCGTAAACCAAACTGTCTGATACGACTTAAAAGTTTTGAAACCAACCGTGAAACCAAACCGATGAGTGATTTGAACGGTTTCACTGTTTTTGTTTTTAACTGAACCGTAAAAACCCCTAGTTACATACAACCCTTCCGGCCTTCAGGCCGATTATTGATTTGCTCCTGGTTTAGCTGGTATAGACCAAAATACACTCAACACTATTAGTCATTTGATAAAAGAAGATATAACTAGTGTTTTTTACTATCGCGCGTTGCGCGGTTACAATACGACTTTGTCCTGGGAGAGCTAACACCGTCACCAAGGGGCTACGGCCGTTGATGGATTTGTACATCCTCTCGAGTTATCTGGTAAACCTTTGGTCGTGTCCGAGCTAAAGCGGCATAAACATGAAGTGAGGACTGAGATAACTACTTGAGAAAATAAATAATAAAAACAAAAGATTGTTGAAAAACAAAGAAGCTGCTACATATCATATAGTATGATGCTATCAATAACACCCAGCTAGAATAATCAAGAGTACACCATAAAGCAGTTTTAACAACCTTGAAATCCGAACTACTATCTATAATCTATAATCTATAATCTATAATCTATAATACATTATAAAGGAGGAGTGATGTACAACAAGGTAATTTGCATTTTCGTACAACTTAACAAGCAACATGTACAACATATTTAATCAAGAAATTTAAGGGTATTATGGGCATAATTGGGACAATTAAGACACTTAAGAGGGTAATATAGGCATTTCATCCACCTCATCCTTTACAATATCAAAAGACTTTTACAATACTACCCTCCTTCTTCCATCCATACCCTTCAATTGTTTGCCTTCTTCCTTCATAAATATAGATCATTAACATCTTGTCCCTTCAAGTTCCGTAACCCTAAGGATCAAATTGAATGAAATTGATTGTGAAATTCAAGTCCTCCTCTTATAACATTCAATTGAAGACCTACATAAACTATCTTGCCTTCAAAAAAATGCTTATGTAACAACTATTACTTATTTTACTATTTGCATTTTCTTTGTTTATTGCACAAAGTTTGCAATGTTTTATATTGTTTTTTTTTATTTATGCACCTAGATTTGGACGAGCACATTGCAACGAACAATTTTGATTGCAAATCAAATTGTTGGATTTCCAAGGTTAGTTTTACATGTCACATAAATTGCTTCTTTGATCACTTATCATTTGTAAAATTTGTGTACTTTCTTTACGTTATAGATACAATGGCGTGCACTTGATGAGATAAATGTTGGTGTATGTGACGGTATGACGTATGAAAAAATAAAGAAGAACATTCCTGAAGAATACGAGTATGTTAAATATGAAATATTCAATTTTTTTATAATTTTATACCTTTCCATTCAATGGTCTTTTTTTTAAAGGTCAAGGAAGAAAGACAAACTCAGGTATCGATATCCTCGTGGAGAGTCGTATCTTGATGTGATACAAAGGTATTGAATTCAAATACAAGGAAAAATCTTTGTTGAAAATATATAAAGTAAACAATTAAAGTTTTGGTATTTTAAGCAACGTCAAAAGTTTGCAGTTGTGTATATAACAGGTTGGAGCCGGTTATTATTGAGTTAGAACGACAACGCGCGCCGGTTATTATTGAGCCGGTTATTCCATCATTGCCCTTTAACCATACCTATCTCTTTCAATTCCCTCCTTTACTTATTTATTACTTCTCAGACAACTCAAAGGTTCTTGCAATTGCAATTGAAGCATTTGTCAGTTACCCACTCATCATATTCCTGAAGGTGTGCCTCCGTATTAGAGATCCCCCTTCCATATTCTTACCCTCATAACAAATCAGCCGTATTACAGGTAATTGTTTTCTCAAGTTATTGGTAATTTTTCATGCTTTGTGGTTATTTTAGGCTTTGTATTGTTTGTTTTTAATTTATTTGTGGTTCCAAATTCGTGGTATTTATATGATGATGAAAGAAACCCCACTGACCTACATAGAATTCAACGGCCAGTTTTGAAGTTCTTGTAAGTTAGTTTTTCTTTTAATCAACTATCAGTTTTCCAAATTCGTGTTGATATTGTTTTATTTTTATACTTTTAAAACTATTCATGACTTGTAATTGATTATAAGATTGTTCTGTGATGATGATGTGGTACATGGTTAGTTTCTATAATTTATATAGTTTATAATATTAACAAATTACTTAGTTTTTCTTAACTTTAGTATTTGTTTCTACATGTTGAAACTATAAAAATTTCAATCTTTATTCATAAATCATAATAGGCAACTAATTTCGTTTATTCATTCCACTTAAAATTTTTCATTTGTATGCATGCTTAAGCTGTAGTTTTTTGTAATTTGTAGTTGCTTGGTTGTTGGATTGATCTTTTTTAGTAACAATGTGAAAAACTTTTATGATTGAACCATATTTTTCTAAACCCAGTGGAAAGTAGATGGTGTAAAAAATCATTTAACACTACATTGAACTAGAAGCATGTTGAGCCTTAGCTATTTCCATCATAACAGCACTCACATTTGCAGCCTGCTCGATACACCCAACCTTATGCAGTTAATCTGTAAGTACAACACAAGTATTAGGATACACATGACATCAAATAATTTGGCGCGACTCCTCTTAAATATCTCATGTTTTTTTTTTTTTTGTATATGCAGATGTTCTTTTATGGATTAGTAAGTGGCATGCTTTTCATCTCCATTGAGCTTTCTGGCACATTGGGTTATTTAGCTCATGAATATCTTTTAGATGGTATGACCAAGTAATCTTGAACTACTTAAATTTTACACAAAACTGATTTATGTTAAGACACTTTTTATTAAATTGTTTTTTTTTTTTAATTTGATGGTATGTTTTCCTTGTACAGTTCATGCTGATGCTGCTATCGAAAAGTTTTTTAATTTTAAGACAACAACCCCATAAGCTACAATTACTTAGATATTCGTGTAACTTGGTAGAGCAAGTCTTCATCACATGAACTTTATACATACATCTAAAAAGAACTAAGAGTTATCACAAGTGGAAAATGTATTATATAGCCATATGACATTAAAGTAATCAGCACAAGGAATTGCAATTGCAATTGAAGCATTTGTCAGTTACCCACAGGTCACCAAGTTCAAGGCACCTAAGGCGTCTCCGATGAGGCTTCTCGTATTGGCATATAGATATCACATGTAGAAGATAATATCTATATTTTGTGTATACATTGAAGTTAAATATAATGCATTAATGTTAGAAACTTCTTTCACATTGAATGTTAGAAGTAAATGTGTGTTAATTAATTATCATTTGAAGGGTTTAATAGTTATGGGGTTTTACTTTATTATATTTAAAGTTGAAGTTATGTGTTATATAATTATTAAATTGATAATTGATTGTCATAATCATTAGTTTGTAACTGATTCAACATTCAATATTCTTCAATTATCTTGTTCTTCATCATCTTAATGGTAATTGCTTAGGGAAGGCATCATCTTTTTTTTTTGAAAGGCGAATTTCTTGCTTCTTGTGAGACTTGAACTCAAGACCTCACATTTTTAGTGTATTAAAAGGCTTTGCCTTGTCATTGGACCACCAACCCCAATGGTGGAAGGCATCATCTGTTTGTATAAAAGTAAAAGGAAAAAAAAAGGAATAACTAATAAAATTTGTTGTACAAGAATGAGGAAAATAGAATAATAATCAATAAATCTATATTTGGGATCTGTCAACACATTTGTATATGTCAAGTTTTAATATTTAGGTTGTAATTATTTACAAAGAAGCTGGTTGACGACTCCACTGACCATCAAAGCTATAACCTGATGTAAATATTTTTCATGCATTGCGTCTTGGTTTAATGAGCCATCTTTACTATATGTCAAAACCGATCGGGTTGGCCATTGCAAATTCTCGCCCCACAATGCTTTAATTTTTTTTTTGTAAGGTTTTATTTGGATCCCGCGGCAACGCGCGGGTAAACCCACTAGTGTAATCAATGACTATGATGCTAACCACACATTATTTAACACCATCTTTTGTAATGCTGCCGACAGACTCATGCTAAAGTAAAACCTCTCATGGACTCGTAGCTGATATAAAGGTCGCTGACATTATAGTGTAAAGATTAAAGATTAACTTATCACCCCCTTATTTAACTTTGTAACCAACATTACACATGTAAACAACATTGAACAACCTTGAATATAACGACTTTGTAACTAACAGATAAACCACCCCATGGTAGCACAACAATTTCAAAGGAGATGCTTCTTAAAATTTAACATTTTGTACCCAATAAACAACCAACAACACAGATCATTTTCACATGCAAAAGACTTTGTAATCAATGACTACGACGCTAACAATACATGAAGCACACTTAACACCGTCAACAGTAAACTAAGAAACAATGTCTTAACTTAAAACATGGGAAAGAAAATACAACCTAAATTTTGGGCATTCAACGAAGGTGTTCGACAAAATGCCAGGTAACGATACCAAGTCAAACTGAATATGTAGAGAGGAAGGAAAACACAACGGTGATGAACGAATGAGCAGACGTAGCCACAAAATAAAGAATTCAAAACAAATAAGAGTTTGTAGAAGATGGCGATGATACCAAGTTTGTGCAAGATAGTGATGAGGATGGCGGGTTATACCAACTGGAGTCGAACTCGAGCTTATACACTCATCGACCAAGGGAAACACCTAAACCGCCATATCAACACAAATAAGCACGATAAAGGCGGGGAATCAAAGGTGAAAAAGGACAAAAATGCACCATAAATTTAAATGAAGCTGGACGTCTTGGTAATCAAGCAAAGCTATGCTTAGACTGTTGCCTAATTGTTCAAAATTTCCTTTCAATAATAACATATCAATATAAACAGGATCGCAGGCTTAGCATTATCACCCAAAAAACCCTGCAACTCTTCAAAACTGAAGAGAACCACAATCAAAATGCAAAACACTAAAAAAACCCATCGCTTCAAAACGCCCAACTTTAATTGTCCATTTCAAAACAATAGCCAACAATATCTTACCTTGAAATTTAGAAAAGCCAAGAGCTTAGGCAAGTCTTGAGTACTTATCCCATCTACAACAGCAAATAATCATAAACAACGAAGAAGAAAGAAGTAACAGCAATGACAATCAATTCTCACTACCACCACCTTGGAATCTCTGATTCTTACCTGGTACCGCAGCAAGAGTCATCGTAGCGTCCGAAAAGTTGATTCACCAGGTACGGCGAAATAGTAATTCAACTTGTTACTAAGAATATTAGGTAGACATTAAAAAATGAAACTTCCTAGATCCTCATATGCAGAAGGTGAGCAATGCAAGGGTACAAATTAGCACTACTCTATTTATTATCCTTTGCTTCTTTAAGCAACCGTAGAACTGCAAATTTATAAATAAAAATATTATCAATTATACACCCGTAAATTGAGATATTAATAACGATTTACAGTTCATACTAAAATACTATGTTGATAAGAAAATATTTTAAACCGTGACGATCCAAACACAACTTAAATTGTAGTAGATATAACTTCAAAGTTAAATAAGTTTAACTAAAAGGCGTAACCAAAGTAACTGTGATTATAGCCCAAACTGAAAACACAAAAAAAAATAGGTGACACTCAACATGTAAAGTTAGATTGTCGTTTTACTCGACTATAAAACATGGATATAATAATAATAATCTAATGAGCCCTTATGCAGCTCATTATTTCACAAATTACTTATTTAATGGGTGGTTACCTATTACGAACTCACTGCAAGATTGATAGAAAGCTAGTTCCGTCTAAATAAAAAAGATAAAATTGGTGAAATGTAATATATTACATTTTATATAACAAAAAATAAAAAGGTTGGCACTCACATCATCTTCCCTAAGTAGGGATTCCTAGAAGGTTAGCACTCACATCATCTTCCCTAACCAAGGATTCAGGCATGGGGTGCCGCCTGCACACAGTCACCACAAAAATACATAATAATCGAGTAGCCAACAAACATACTGCTTTGAGAAAAATAGCTACTTCTCATTAATAAACACATTATAAAAAAGCTCTACCACATACCTTTTGGTTGCAGAAGTGGATGTTTTCGCATCTTCATTTTAATCTCCTTCTTCGTCTCCATCTTTAGTAGCCAACCCAGTCTAGTGGCACGGTCCGTGTAAACACTGTTTACCCTTTTGAAACTCACAGATTTGTAAGTAAATGAATAAAATTTTAACAACATACTAATAAGTCAAGTTATTGTATCAACATCAAGCCAAATAAGTTCAACCTTGAAGTCACTTAGTGATTTAAATGAAACTCGCAACCCCAAACGTTATTCATATTCATTATTTTAGAAGTTGGAATTAGAAGAGGTTGGGATAAGATGCCTACCGCAGATCAAATTGAAGGGGCAGTTTGGCGTCGTGTGTTGGTGGCGGTGACAGTGGTGTAGGAGGTTTGAGGGTTATGCAAAGTTAAAGGGAAGGTGGGTTTGAGAGTAAGTTGAACTTGAAAGGTTTGGAAAGGCTGAGATAGAGAAGGGAGGAAAGGGTTTGGAGAAGGGTCTGGAAAACAAAAACGTGAAGAGATGGAGGAAAACGTGTAGCACAGTCAGAAGGTGGAAGCTGATATTGTAAGGTGGGAAACTCTCTCTTGAATATGAGAGAGGATGTATCATTGATTTATATAATTTACAAGACAATAAAAAGGAAATACATTAACAACAATTAACAACATATTGACTAACATAATTATTACACATAAATGAGGAGAAATAATTGGCATGATAGATGCAATGTTGAATATTATCTTTTATCCCCCGCAAGCGCACAGGCGGAGGACATACACGAAGCAGGTCTCTGAAATATTCGAACTGTGGACGTGATAAACTCTTGGTGAAGATGTCCGCGACTTGAAGCTTGGTAGGAACGAACTTAGTGTGTAGCTTTCCCGATAGAACAAGTTCTCGAACAAAATGGTAATCCAAATCGATATGCTTTGCTCGTTTATGAGAAACTGGATTTTGCGACATGAACAAGGCACTTCGATTATCACATAATAGAGTAGAACGTGAAGTAGGTAAGGCATGAAGTTCCTGCAAAAGGTGAGTTATCCAGACTATCTCAGCCGCGGCATTGGCCATAGCACGATATTCGGACTCACAGCTCGATCTGGAAACCGTTGGTTGTTTCTTCGCACTCCATGAGACTAGGTTGCCGCCTAGAAAAATAGAATAACCATACGTTGACCTCCGAGTTTCAATACAACGCGCCTAATCCGCATCCGAGTATCCTAGTATAGACGAAGACTTTGGACGAGTGAAAACAAGACCATGAGATATTGTCCCTTTAACATACCGAAGAATCCGTTTAACAAGCTGGAAATGATGTTCAGTCGGAGCATGAAGGTGTTGACAAGCTTGATTCACGGCACATGTGAGATCCGGTCTAGTGATAGTGAGGTATTGAAGAGCTCTCACCAAAGAACGGTAATGGGTAGGGTCAGAATAGGGAGTACCAGCGGAAGTGAAGGAATCGGTGGTGGACAAGGGAGTTGGAACAGGTTTAGCATGAGTCAGACCCGCACGAGTGAGAAGATCATTAGCATATTTAGTTTGGGTGAGGAAAAGAGTGGAGTTGGTTTGAATAACCTCGAGACCGAGAAAGTAGTTTAAAGAGCCCAGATCTTTAATGGCAAATTCTTGATGTAACCGACTTGTAAACGTAGTAAGAAGAGATGATTTGTTACCCGTAAGAATAAGATCATCAACGTATACAAGAAGATACATTAGAGAGTCGCCATGATGAAAAACGAAGAGGGAAGGGTCCGCGCGGCTGCAAGAGAAGCCGTAAGACACAAGAAAAGAACTGAGACGCTGAAACCAAGCTCGGGGAGCTTGTTTAAGTCCGTACAAAGCTTTGTTTAGTTTACAAACATGGGTCGGGAACTTCGGGTCAGCGAACCCCGGAGGTTGCTCCATGTAAACGGTTTCAGAGAGCGAACCATTGAGAAAAGCGTTGTTGACATCAAGTGATGGAGCGACCATCCATGAATAACGGCTAAAGATAAAACAACGCGAATGGTAGAGGCTTTAACAACCGGGCTGAAGGTATGAGTAAAATCGAGACCGGGTATTTGAGTAAAGCCTTGGGCAACAAGACGGGCCTTGTAGCGATCTAGGGAGCCGTCAGAATGATATTTGGTGCGATATACCCATTTGGAACCGACGACGTTGTTTGCCGAGGGACGCGGAACAAGAGACCACATTTTGTTTCGGTGTAGGGCGTCGAGCTCCGCGCGCATGGCATCCATCCAATGAGAATGTTTGGATGCGGTTTTGAATCCTTTTGGATCAACTGAAGACAACAAAGCTGTATGGAGAGAGGAGTGCATGGCTTGAGCAAGGTAGGCGGAATGTTTAGGGTTGGGTTTAAAAGTGCCAACCTTGGAGCGAGTTACCATAGGATGAGCGGAAGAAGTTGGCTGAGAAGGAGCCGATGGAAGGTCCGGTTGGGGAGGTGGATCAATGGGTGAAGGTGGAGGGGATGCTTGTGGAGAGGGAGGTAGATTCTGATTAGGAGGTGAAGGGGACTCGTTATGATTAGGAGCCGAGGAGTGGTGAGGATGGATTTGATGATTAGGAGTGGACTTGCATAAGGAACAAGGTGGGGTAGGTGTTTTGGGAGATGTTGTGGGAGTAGCAGTAGGAATTTGGGTAGTGGGTTTAAGTTGGAGTGGGTCATGGAAGGTGGATATGACAAGGTCAGAAAGTTGAGTAGAGGTAGAATTAGTGGTGTAAGGAAAAAAATTCTCATCAAACCTAGCATGGCGTGTGATGTACATACGAGAAGATGCCGGGTCAAAGCACTTGTAACCTTTGTATTGCGGGGAATATCCCATAAAAATACAAGGAATGCTACGCGGGGCTAGTTTGTGAGGGGCATAGTCACGTAGATACGGATAAACACAACATCCAAACACACGAAAATTGTAGTAATCGGGTTTAATAGAGAATAGCATTTCAAAAGGAGTTTTATCATTTAGCACTTTGGTAGGTAAACGGTTTATTATGTATGTAGCCGTACTAAATGCATCAACCCAACGAGTAGCCGGAACGTGGGCATGAAAGAGCATGGCCAAGCCCGTTTCAACGATATGACGATGCTTGCGTTCGGCTCGACCATTCTGAGGAGCGGTGTACGGGCAAGAGAAACGGTGAAATGTGCCATTGTCCTCAAAAATTTTTCGGACATGTTGATTAATAAATTCCGTGCCACCGTCACTTTGAAAGATTTTGACTTTTCGAGAAACTGTGTTTGGACAAGTTGCAAAAAAGTACGCAACGTGGAGTAAAAATCAGTTTTCAATTTAAGTGGATATAACCACGAGAATCGTGAAAAGTCATCTATAAACACCGCATAATATTTGTATCCTTCCGAGCTTAAGATTGGAGAGGGACCCCATAAATCACAATGAATGAGGTCGAGTGGATGAGAAGCACGTTTTTCATTTAGAGCAAATGGTAATTTTCGGGCTTTAGCAAGTTGACAAGGTGAGCATAAATTAGGTTTTGGCAAAATAGAAGTAAATTGCAAACAACCATGGTTCTTTAAAATAGAAATTACATCAAAAGCAACATGACCTAAACGATTATGCCACAACTCAAATGAGGCTTTATTCGAAGAAACAGAAGCAAAAAAAGCCGAAGATTTATCCCGAAGTATGTAGAGACCGTTTTCACACCGACCTTGAGCGAGAGGTTGGCTTGTTTTCCGGTCCTGGATAAGAAAAAATGTGTCTGGGAACAATACATCAACAGGATAATCTTTAGTCAACTTGCTAACGGAAAGTAAATTTCTGGTTATTTTTGGAACAACCAAAACATCATTTAAAGACACACTACCATTGATTTTAAACGTGGCCTTTATGAGTGATAGGGAGTGAGTGCCCATTACCAAAGAAAACAGAGGAGGACCCTGTGTATGGAGAAAAAGATTGAAGTTTACCCGTATCATCTGTCATGTGAAGATCGGCGCCCGTGTCGGCTGTCCAATCCGGTTCATCACCAGAAAAGGTACATTTCGCGTGGAAAGCGTGATGTGTTGCCAAATGCGTCACATTTATATATTAGTTTTGTATAGTTTTTAATCATTTATCGTTCGTTTATATCGTGTCTTAGATACTTATTTGTGTCTTGGTGTTAAGCAGGTGTTCGTGGGCTAAAACGAGAGAAAAAGAGCTTAGTTGGAGAGGAGACGAGCATTCGATGAAATTGGAAATCAAAAAAGAAACAAATCTGGAAGAACTGAAATTAGAGACCCTCTAATTTCAGTAAGAGTTATTCACGTGTCTCCAGGAAGTAAAATAGAGGAAAAATGATGATTTTACCCTTAATGAATTGTGGTAATTACAAAAGATGCCCTCGCGACACTTTTAGGTTGTTAGAGACCCTCTAATTCCAGAAATAGTTGTTCATGGGTCTCTAATAACTCTTCAGCCCATAAAAAGCCCATTTTCGCAATCAAAACCTAATCAGCCGTTTGGGGATGGAATCTTCGACTTCCAGAGCTTCCAAGGGGCGATTTTGAAGACTTTTTGCAGTTCCATTCATTCCGGTTGATGCCAGAGCAATCCAGAACAAGTTTTGAAACCGAAATCATGAAGATGCAAGGCTAATCATCTTGCGGTTTCTCGGGTGAACGATTTGGTTATTCTATCAATTGTTTTATGTTTGATACTCATTACTTGGATTAGATTTTGTGAACACCTTAACGGTCTTTGCGTCTAATTGTATGTTTGACTGATCTAGACAGTTTGGTTGATTAGTATTATTGCATTATGTTATCGTATCTTGGTTTTCTTGCACTAGGATTAATTTAACTTTGCAATTAATGTTATGATAGCTGAATTGGGTTGAACAACTTAAACAAAGTCATGTCTATGTGATTTCCTACATAGGGTATTAACATAATTCAGTTGATAATTACCGAATCAGAAACCCGGAGTGACCGTTTTTTCCATATTATTGTTTTTCTAAAAAATCAATCATCAATCCGTTTTGCAGCACTGCAGCACTTTTACATTAAACTTCATAAAATTACTTTAGTTAATCTTAATTTAATTAGAAATTAGTAACTTAGCACTTTCCACAAACTCCCTGAGGTTCGACAACCCTACTTCCTATACTGCAGTCAGTTGTAACTAAGGAGTAGTTTTTATTAATTTTTTGATTAGCACTTCGACACGCGATCAAAATGGCGCCGTTGCCGGGGAGTGCGTGCGCTTAGTGTTTTTAGTTTTAGAAGAAAAAAAAACTTAAAAAAAACAACAACAAAAGAATAATTTTTTTTAAATAGTATCTTTTATTTTATTTTATTTACTTTTGTTCTTTATTTAGTTATTTTCCTTGTTCAGTACTACTCTGGTTTTCTTGTCTTTGTGTGTTCAGGTTATTATACTTGTAAGCATAGAAAAAAAACTGCTAAAAGAAACCAATCCTTACACCAATTTGAACTAACCATGAGTCACCACAGCCACCACAGTGTTCCTGAGGATCTACCTCCTCAGAATCCACCACCACCTGTTCCACCTATACCACCACAACCACAAAACCCACAACCAGCACCACAATTCAAACCCGCCCGAAACACCCGACCAGTCATACCACAGCAGCAGCAAAACTTTGGAAACCAACAGCTGCATCGCATCCCTCAACAATTTGACGAGGGAAGTTTTCACAGTACATGGCAAACTGACTGGGACAGAGAATCTGAGCATGAGGAGTATGACGACAGATATGCCGACGTCAGGTATGATGATTTTGATCAGGATGGGTTCAACTTGCATCCCAGGCGTCCAGTCCCACGTAATCAGGTACGTAAATTTAATCAAGGGAACCGGGTTGGAAGGCAAAGGGTAAATAACCAGGCACCAAGAGGTGTGCCGCGATTTGATGCGGGTGATATGGGGGATGATTTAGAGTTTGTATATGGTGTCCCACAGCTTGTTCAGAGGGCACCAGCTAGGTGTGGGGTAGATAGTCACTTTAGGCCAGTCATTATGCCTAATTCATCAGCTATAGTGACACCCGTAGGTAGGAATGGTAGAGCTTTTGAGGTTAAACCCGATTATTTAGGCCACCTACCTGAGTTCTATGGTAAGAGATCAGAGGAGCCCTACTCACATATTGCTGCGTTTGAGTATATTTGTAGCACTGTAGGAGGGGCTGGGTTTACTAAGGATCAGGTTATGCTTATGTTGTTTCAATTCACATTGAAGGATAGGGCTAGAAAGTGGTTTGCAACCCTAACCCCAGGTAGCATTTTTACTTGGCAAGAAATGCAGCAGGTGTTTTTAGAAGAGTATTACACTATGAGTAAGACTTCTGAGGCTAGAGAAGCAATTAGGGCCTTTGAGCAGAATTCTGGTGAGACATTTCATGAGGCATTTACTAGATTTAAGGAGTTACTTAGGAAGTGCCCACATCATGGCATTGAGACTTGGGAGCTTATTAAAGCATTTTATGATGGATTATTGCCTGATGAGGTTAGGGATCTAACAGCTATTAGTAATGGTACTTTTTTCACTAACACGGTAGCTATAGATTGGGGGTACTTAGAGAGGATGAGTGCAACTTCTAAAAGACAGGCACAATCTAGTAGGAAATCTAAATCATCTTCTGTTAGGGCTATTGATTATGAGGCTGAAGAGAGGATAGAAAAACTTAAGCAGCAGAATTTGATCTTAGAAAAACAGGTAGCCCAATTGAGAGTAGAAAAAAGTGATGAGGTGAAGGTAGGTAGTGCTTTTAATGTTTGTAATGAATTGGGTCACATTGCAGCCGAATGTGCAGGTGAACAGGTAAATAAAGTCTATGGAGAAAGAAAACAGTATGACATGAATTCAAATACATATCATCCTGGACTGCGCAATCACCCTAATTTCAGGTATGGTAACCAGAATAACCAATTAAATCCTAATTTTTCTAATTCTCATGTGCAGGGTGAAAATCAGCAACAGTAGTGGAACCAACAGCAGAGCACTTCAGGTGGAAGCGGTAATCAGTTACATGTGATTCTGGAAGCTATTAAGGCAGTCCAGGAGGATGTTAAGGGAATTAGGAAGGATAATGAATTGCAAGACAAGACTATGGAAGCCTTGTCAAAACAAGTAGGCCAGCTAGCTGCTCAGATGTCAGGGAGAGACCCATGTAAACTCCCTAGTGATACTGCACTAAATCCTGCTCACCAGTCTTCCTCCAGAAGTCTGCACATCAACGCGGTAAGTATTTTCCCTACCTCTGAAATAGGTAGTGTAGACAGTACTCCACCAAAGTTTGTTGAGGGAATGGTGGAGGAGTGTAACACTGAATCTGAGTCTGAACCTGAACAAGAAAAGTTTTTCAAATTAAATCTTGAGAGTAAGAATGTGAAGAGTGGGTCTAATGAGGCTAAGTGTGGGGGTGAGAAGGTGAAAAAGGTACCCTTTCCTATGGCTTTATTAGATCCTGCTAAGAGAAAAGATTTAATCAAACGGGACCCAACAAAGGATGAGAAGTGGGAAAATTTTAAAACTGTCAAAATCAATTTACCGTTAATTAATAAAATTGAAGAATGTTCCGATCAGGTTCAGTGTCTGAAGGCATTGAGTGCCCAAAAACGACGGCATAAACTTCCTAAGCAGCTAGATTTAAGTGCCAGTGTGAATGTCGTGTTGTTGGGTACCCTTCCCCAAAACTCCAAGACCCAGGAGCGCCTATTATTGTTATACAAACAGGTGATTTTCAAGTGGATAGAGCGCTTCTGGATTTGGGAGCTAGTGTGAGTATTCTACCAGGGAGTTTATATGATCGGTATGATTTTGGTCCATTACAAAAAACCAACACAACTGTGGTGTTGGCCGATCAAACTCCTTCGTGTCCTAGGGTGATTGTAAGGGATGTGATTATTAAGGTTGGAGAGTTTTATTATCCGGTAGATTTTTTAGTGCTTGATTGTGTCAAAAACACACAACCAACTGTCATTCTGGGTAGACCGTTCCTGGCTACTGCTAAAGCCATTATTAATTGTGCCGAGGGGACGGTAAAGATGAGGTTTGGAGATAGGAAGATGAATCTTAAGGTGTTCTCAAATATCGTTAATCGTAAAACTGACAAAAGTGGATCTCCTGTGAAGGAGAATGGAAAAGAAAAGAAAGAATGTTTTGTGATTGACAGGATGGAACTACTGAGCAAGAATAACACTAAGAGAAAACGAAGGAGAAGGAAGAAGAAGGTCAAGAAGCCACCTGAACCAGATAGTGAGAAGGAAAATTTGGCATTGTTGGGGCTAATAGGGAGAACTGTAGATGAGTTACCTGGGTGTAGGAGGAGCACACACTTGGAGGTGTGGGGACAAAAACATCCCACTAGACCACCATGAGTAGACGTGCCAGGTATGTTTACCTGTAGAGTTTGTATAGTTGTGTAAAGTATTCCAGGTACGTTTTTTATTTTATTTTTAGAGTTTGAGTCTGTTTTTGTTTTTCTGGGAATGCTTGGAGTTTTACTTGCAATCAGATAACTTCGCCTGTACTCAATCTCCATTCAGGCGAGGTAAAGCTGTACATCATCAGTGTATAAGACATCCCAGTATTATATGTTTTTATTTTTCTTTTGAGTCTTAGTTTTCAGGTTTATTTAACGGCCGCGAATGAAATGCTATACGGTCGCATTGGGAGAAACTGAACGAGACCCATACGTGCACTGCCTATATCCAGGGGAGTATGTTCCTTTTATTATTGTTGTACATTTTTTTTTCTACTTTATTTTATTCCCTAGTTCACATTGAGGACAATGTGTCGTTCAAGTGTGGGGGTGGGGAAACTTCGTTTTTATTTATTCTTGAGTCTAAAAAAAATTAAAAAAAAATCAAAAGAAAAAAATAAAAAAAATCGAGAAAATGTCTTGAAAACTGTTCTTAAAAAGCATTCTAATCAGACATAAAGCAGCTCTTTCAGTACATACCAGTTGTTTCTTGATTGTTTTGGCAGTAGATCCTTAGTCATGGTCTAATTTGTGGAAAAGTAATATGAACCGTTTTCAGCAGGTATTTTTAAGGAAAAAAGTTTAGAATTGCCTGACTAGGTTTAACAAGCTATTGGTAATAAATGCATGCACGCATCGGCAACCCATTTCCCCACTTTTGTGAGATCTTGAGCCTACTAGATTATAGATTGATTTATATACATTTTCATTTGTTAAGAGTAGGCCAAATGTTTCTCTGTTGCAGAACTTGTGTGATTTGATATATGCCGAGGTTGTAGACTAGATATGCACATAGATGATAAAGGCAATTTAGGTTTCCCCTTTTTCTTTTGATACCCATTTATTTGTTATGTGTTGACCCGTTTACCTAAAATCACCCTTAGTAGCCATGTTAAGCCTATACCCTTTCGTTTGTTAAACCTATAAAGTTACCCAAATTGACCTGTTTACCTTTGTGTAATAAATTGATGAAAAAAAATATATATATGAAAAAAAAAGTGAAAAAAAGAGAAAAAAAAATAGAAGTATGTGTTATGGGTCAAATATGCCCAAAGTTGTGTGATTATTGTATTATGGTGCTTAGTGAATAAGGATGATCATTCAAGCGTGTTGAAACCTTTGTTTTTAAACCAATTGTTAGCCAAATCTATCCTACCTTTACCCGAAGCCCAAAACCCGTAAGTCCTTTAGATATGTGCATTGTCTACAGTTGAGGTGTGATTGTTATACAAGCCTATGATAACAGAGTTACATGTTTGGTTTTGAGTGAATAATACTAGCGCATTACATGCTAGTCCAGATATTAAACCGAGTGGAGTGAAAAATTGTGAGGGGTGCGTTGCATGAAAATAAAAACCGGAAGCACGTTAGACTTAGTTGGGAGAGTTCTGTTTTAAAAATTGTGCATCACGGTTGCCTGTTGAATTAACACATCTAATGATGATATATGAATGGGGTATGACTTTGGACCCTAACTAGTGCATGGCGGGGGCGTTTGAGGTATTTGTTACTTGTTCATGGTAGTGTTCTGAGCAGATTTGCTTGAGGGCAAGCAAAAGGTAAGTGTGGGGGTGTGATGTGTTGCCAAATGCGTCACATTTATATATTAGTTTTGTATAGTTTTTAATCGTTTATCGTTCGTTTATATCGTGTCTTAGATACTTATTTGTGTCTTGGTGTTAAGCAGGTGTTCGTGGGCTAAAACGAGAGAAAAAGAGCTTAGTTGGAGAGGAGACGAGCATTCGATGAAATTGGAAATCAAAAAAGAAACAAATCTTGAAGAACTAAAATTAGAGACCCTCTAATTTCAGTAAGAGTTATTCGCGGGTCTCCAGGAAGTAAAACAGAGGAAAAATGACGATTTTACCCTTAATGAATTGTGGTAATTACAAAAGATGCCCTCACGACACTTTTAGGTTGTTAGAGACCCTCTAATTCCAGAAACAGTTGTTCATGGGTCTCTAATAACTCTTCAGCCCATAAAAAGCCCATTTTCGCAATCAAAACCTAATCAGCCATTTGGGGATGGAATCTTCGACTTCCAGAGCTTCCAAGGGGCGATTTTGAAGACTTTTTTCAGTTCCATTCATTCCGGTTGATGCCAGAGCAATCCAGAACAAGTTTTGAAGCCGAAATCATGAAGATGCAAGGCTAATCATCTAGCGGTTTCTCCGGGTGAACGATTTGGTTATTCTATCAATTGTTTTATGTTTGATACTCATTACTTGGATTAGATTTTGTGAACACCTTAACGGTCTTTGCGTCTAATTGTATGTTTGACTGATCTAGACAGTTTGGTTGATTAGTATTATTGCATTATGTTATTGTATCTTGGTTTTCTTGCACTAGGATTAATTTAACTTTGCAATTAATGTTATGATAGCTGAATTGGGTTGAACAACTTAAACAAAGTCATGTCTATGTGATTTCCTACATAGGGTATTAACATAATTCAGTTGATAATTACCGAATCAGAAACCCGGAGTGACCGTTTTTCCATATTATTGTTTTTCTAAAAAATCAATCATCAATCCGTTTTGCAGCACTGCAGCACTTTTACATTAAACTTCATAAAATTACTTTAGTTAATCTTAATTTAATTAGAAATTAGTAACTTAGCACTTTCCACAAACTCCCTGAGGTTCGACAACCCTACTTCCTATACTGCAGTCAGTTGTAGCTAAGGAGTAGTTTTTATTAATTTTTTGATTAGCACTTCGACACGCGATCAAAGCGCGAGCAAGATCTTCCTGACCAGAGGCGGCAGCAACAAAAGAGGAGAGTTTGGGACACTTGTTTGCGTAGTGGCCATTCGTGCGACATAGTTGACAATGAGGAGGCCTACGCGGGTTTTTGGAGTTAGAGTTGTGGGACTGATTGCGAGAGGACGAACCAGAACCAGAGGAGCCGGATCTGGGTCGGGTGTTGGAAGAAGAATTAGAGCGGGTTTGGTGGGAAATGAAGGCCACGGGGGCAGGGGTTGGAGGATGAAGGCTGCGCAAGAATTGTTCTTGACTTTCCGCCTTGGTGAGAAGATCACGAAAACAAAGAGAAGCATGAGCGGTTCGAACAGCAGTGGACCAACTTTCAAACGAGGCACCGAGACCACAAAGAAACCAATGTGTTTTATCGATGTCACTAACCGGGTGTCCTATAGCCGAAAGCTGATCGCAAACGGCTTTGAATTTGCGACCATATTCGGCCACAGTTGACTCACCCTTGGTGATTTGGCGAAGATTGTCACGCAGCAGATGCATACGTTCCAATGAAATGTTGCTGTAGGCGGCTTGTAAGGTGGTCCAGATTTGATGAGAGGTGTTTAGGCCGAGTATTTCAGCCACAGCCTCTTCGGTAAGCGAGGCATTAATAATTAAGATGGCCTGTTGATAAGCAAGAAACCAAGTGTTAAAGGCAGGATTTGGTTGTTCCTGGGATTCAACAGTATTAGTTTTCGGAGGAGCGGGAATGGAGCCGTCAACATGGTCAAGGAGTTTTTGATTTGCTAGGAGGGGAGTGATTTGGTAGACCCATTGGAGATAATTAGTAGAGGAGAGCTTTATGTTGATGAGGTGTAATAGAGCATTCATGGGGAGGGATGTTTCGGTATTGGTAGGGGAGGTCTGCGACATTGCTACCATGTAAGATGGGAAACTCTCTCTTGAATATGAGAGAGGATGTATCATTGTTTATATAATAATTTACAAGACAATAAAAAGGAAATACATTAACAACAATTAACAACATATTGACTAACATAATTACTACACATAAATGAGGAGAAATAATTGGCATGATAGATGCAATGTTGAATATTATCTTTTAGATATCCAATAAGAGTTTGCCAATAGTTAGGGTGGTCCAATAACAATGTTCCACACAAGTGCGAGCACTATTAAAGTTGCTCACCGAGATGGGTAGAGGTGTCTCCTAGAAAAGACGAAAACACCCTAAAAAACACAAATAGTTACGAAGATGCCATAGGTACCATTAAAAAAATTTGGCTAATACGGGGATTGGAAAGATTCAAACCGGACCAACTAACCAGACAAATCAATAGCCAAACCAACTGCACCACATAACCTTTTGTTATCATTATTAAAAAAATCAGTATTTAACATAAGAAAAAAAATAAAAAAATAATAAAACTACTGTTCAAATCACTTGGTATATTAATATAGTTAAATTATCTATTTTAAAAATCAACTACCATAAAAGTAATTAAAAAAATTAACGTATATAGCTTTCGTATCTTTCATCACTAAATGCATATTAAACTAGATATTTAGGAAACATGCACCCCTAATTAGGAAACATATACCCCGGTTTAAATCACACACCAATAAGAGATTGTCACATACCTTAGAATGTGATGTCATAGGGTATATGAAACCCAGAACCCTTAAACTAATAGAGATTAGTGAATAGTTATATAACTAAACGAGATCTTGGAAGCATCTTTTTAAGCTGACATCCTATAAAGTTGATGAAAATAAGAAAGACAACCTAGAAAATCAGTTGGTTAAAACGTTCTTTATTTGTAACTGAAACGTACCGCATGTTATATTCAGTTAACTCACGTGGGCTTAAGTGGTCCCTAATATAACTGTGATCCCCACATAAACTTGTCAAGTTGCTTGATAAATTCATTGTTTAATACTAATCCACCTCGTTAATTAGCTTTAATAGGTTAATTAATTCAACCCGACAAAGCATGCATGCATGCCTACATAAAACACATGCATATATTTGGGGAATATTGCTTCCACAATTAAGCCAAGCTAGGTCAATCATTTTTTTTAACGATCAATTGGAATCACTCACGTATCACTAAAGTATCATCATGTAACCAATGTTACCACGCGATCATATTCCACCACCAAGTCATCAATTTAGAACAAAACTCATAATTATGAGAAAATTCCCTTGTGAGATTCGAACTCAGAACCTTATAGTCCCCAAGTCTTATTCTATCACCAAAATGCCACTGGGCTATAATGCCTTTGGCAAGCTAGGTCAATCCTGAAAGCTTTTGGTTAATAATAATAATAATAATAATAATAATAATAATAATAATAATAATAATAATAATAATAATAATAATAATAATAATAATAATAAAAGTATGAGATCCATATATTGCACTAGTTTGTCAATAATGTTTAACATACATAACTAGAGTTAAAAAAAAAAGTAACATTAGATTTAAATAATTTCAACTATTAACTATTAGTTGTCTAAATTTCAAAAATCACTGCTGATGATTTCTAATTTTAACTTATTTCCTCCCAACAGTCTCATACTAACTAAAAGTTAACCCAGTTAAGTTTTGTTGGCGTTGGCTGATTATGTGGCAAAAAGTCAAAATTTTGCTAACGTGAACTGCGTATGTGAAGGACCTTCTTGAATTGGTAAGAATCATAATATTGGGGGCGTGTTGGGCAATATGTAGAGCACGAAATGAACTAACGTTTAGCGAGAAAAGAGTCAACGCAACAGTGTGTTTGGTGAAGCTCAAGCTATGGCGTTTACATGGGTGAAGCATAAAAACAAACAATTAGGTTGGACGTGAGAGAATTGGGTAGCGTTTAATGTTCCCATAACTTAAGTAGGTTATTATTTATTATATTGGTGTTGTATATATGTGATGATTGTTAGTTGTTGTTAGCATCTTGCTTGACAAAATCATGTAAATATTTTTGATGAAAAATGAAAATTGAAGTTTACCAATAAAAAAAGGCTATCATTTGATAACTTTCAAACCAAACAATTATTAGCATTTCATCAATATTACTCTTATAATGAAATTTGTGTTTTGAAATCCTCAACCTATATGCTTGAAGCCACAACTTAATTACACTAGTGATAGGTGATATAAATGAGTGACTATACCATAAGAGATGTTAACTTTTAAAAAATCAGTGTAAATGAATAATATTTCAGACGAGACGGAGTACATTTAAGAGGGTGTTTGGGATTGCGTTTTGAATCTGATTTTTAGATTATTGCGTTTTGAAAACGCAGATAATCTGCTTTTAGTGTTTGGATTGCGTTTTGAAAACGCAGATAATCAGTTTTTTAGGCTACCAAAACGCAATAATCTATAAGCAGCTCCACCCCTGCTTTTTCAAAACGCATAATCTGTTTTGAATAATCAATCCCAAACACCCCCTAAGTCTCGGGAGGTATCACGTGACAACGTAATGATTTTTATGCATTTATGGTTTAACCAAGGGGCTGGCGGCGGTCGAGTAGTCGACCTTGACCACAGCGCCCGGTATCACGGTGGTTGGCACGTCGTTCCTTGCCGTTAATAAAAAGTATAATTACATGATGTTATTAAATGCACATTTTGATGACTTTTACTCGTTTGTGAAAACATGCTAAGAGGGTGTTTGGGATTGCGTTTTAAATCTGATTTTTAGATTATTGCGTTTTGAAAACGCAGATAATCAGTTTTTAGTGTTTGGATTGCGTTTTGAAAACGCAGATAATCAGTTTTTTAGGCTAGCAAAACGCAATAATCTATAAGCAGCTCCACCCCTGCTTTTCCAAAACACATAATCTGTTTTGAATAATCAATCCCAAACACTCCCTAAGTTTAACTTGTAAATTGTCGTATTGCATTGGGTTTCAAAATATTTGTTTTATAAATTTCAAAATATTTGATTTAAAATCATTATTATTTGTGCATCCCGCCAAATTATCAACTTTTTTTAATGGCCAACACTACATACCCATAAACATAAACACGAAGTCCCGCATCCTTCGGATCCGGTCCCCGGGCCCAGTGGTGAATCTTGACCCGAAACTTCGGGGTGTCGGAAGTCACTAGTTTCGGGGGGTTGAAACCTTATATACCAAAAAATTTCTATACGGATATTATATAATCAGAACTTCTGAGCGAAAATTCGAGGGGGGGGGGGGTCGGCCGCACCTCCCCGCCCCTTAAAAGAATCGCCCCTGCACGGGCCCCTTAAGGTTCAGCCATTCATTACATAATAACCCTACTCTGAGTGAGAGTTGAACCCGTGACCATCCGGTTAGAAACTCCACAAAGTGAGTAAACCTTACCACCTCTCTTGTAAATCATTAGACTACAAGGTCATCGGCATTTATCAACTACGTAATTGTAATTTGTTTACCCCGTCAGCTCTCACTAGTATGAGTTAAATCACCCAAACCATGTGTAGTGTACTGAACATAAAAGCATTCACTCACGATTTCTATAGGTATCACAAATCCTTTATAAATATAATATAAAAAATATGATTCTGTTGACTAAAAAAATAATATCATGTTGGAAGTGATCGAATCTCAATTATTCAAATGCACTAAAAATATAAAATAAAATTAGTCTACAAAAATAATTAGAAAAACGAAAATATCTAATAATTTAGAGAAAGGAAAAGTTTGAAAAAAATAAAATAAAAGAACAGCTTTATATTGATTATCAACAATATCACACGTATCAAATGTCCTTGGCCTCCCTTGGCTCCATGTTAAACGTTGTGGTTTAGCGTCTGCGTTCCCACCACATCACTTTTTTGGACGCCAAAAAATGCGTTACGGGCTCTCCCGTAAGTGGAGTAACGCACACGAGAGTGGACGTGATTGTGTGGGCCCATATTTCAACCCATGGGCCAATGACATTAAACTAATACTTGTTATCCTTTTTGTATTGACATTTCAATGATCAATACGATAAGTGTTTTTAGCTAGCAGGTTTATCCTAAAACTATATAGGGATGATTGGAATAATGACAATGTTTTAGAATAAAGGTAAAAAAATATGTGATGTGACAATGTTACATGTACTATAACACAGGCATAGTCACATGAATGATTTTAACTAGGGGTATAAACGAGCCGGGTCGAGCCCGAGCCTGACTGGGTTCGAGCTCGGCTCGTTATGGTTTTATGAAGTTTGAGCTCGAGCTCGGCTCGGTTCGAGCCTACAATCTTGAGCTCGAGCTCGGCTCGCTAGCAAAATCAAAAGCTCGAGCTCGGCTCGGCTCGAGATTGCAAAAGGTCGGCTCGTGAGTGTTATTAAATGGGCCTATGAAATAAGGACTTGGGCTTTGGAGATGTGGGCTATAAATTATAAGAGATATATAAATAACTTATAATTATGTTTGGGCTTGTTTAAGCTCGCGAGCCCAATCGAGCTTTGTATCTTGGGCTCGAGCTCGGGCTCGATAACTAAACGAGCTATATTTCAGGCTCGGGCTCGTTAAGGCTCGGCTTGTTCGGGCTTTTTGCCGAGCTGATCCCGGGTAGCTCTCGAGCCGCTACGTGTCATTTACACCCCTAATTTTAAACTAATGTTTAAACTACTTTATAACTAATGATTATAGTGATTACTTGCTGGAACATTTGGAAAAGTCGGAATAAGAAGATATTTAATAAAAGACAGGTTAAAGTGGGGGAAATGGTTGAGGATATAAAGCCTTTGGCGTTCTTTTGGTTTACCATTTACCAACGGATCTAGTTTTAATGGCATTAGTTGGAAGGATCGGTCTAGGTTTCCTTTATACATGATGTAATGTTTGATTGTTTGTAACGACCCTACTTGGCTCGTTGCGGCTCGTTTTTAAAGAAGTTTGAAGTTCAAATAAAATAAACAATGTGTTTAGAACATCTCCCACATAAGGGAGAGAGCACCCAACCCCTTTTAACAATTACTAATCGGTTTCCCCTCTCATTTTCTTTACGTGTGACTCTCTTTCCTACCATGGATACAACCAGAGTCCGCCCTCCTTCAACGCAACCATTCCAATAGATGGCTCCACGTCACTCCACATGCACGTATTGAAGATGGTATTAGACTATTATTAGATGTTTAAATATAAAAAAACGGTTGTATAAAGTTAAACAAAGTTTGACACTTGTTAATAGGGATGCGCTCAATACCATACCATATCAAACCGATATTTATACCTAAAATCATCAAATATGGGTAATAGTACTGAAAATACACGCCACGATACGGTACAGTACCAATACCATTTCAGTATCGTATTTGTAGGTAAATCAACATAAAACACCGATACCACACTAAACTGAATATACCAATCCCAAAAAATACCAAAAGTTAGTACCAAATAGATATAAAAAATGTCTTGGTACCGATAGTTTTCGGTACCCAGTAACAAATACGCATTAAAAAATGCCTTAAACATTTAAACTTTTGAGAAAAAAAAATAAAAAAATAAAGATGAACATGTCCTTGTAGGTTACTCCATTAAACTACTTTCATTTTGGGGAAAATGACCAATATAGCCCGTTGAC
The DNA here is from genome assembly GCA_030844895.1 of Ambrosia x helenae. Taxonomy (NCBI): domain Eukaryota; kingdom Viridiplantae; phylum Streptophyta; class Magnoliopsida; order Asterales; family Asteraceae; genus Ambrosia; species Ambrosia x helenae. The sequence goes on along the minus strand of JAUTDX010007100.1, from coordinate 82,496 downwards.
CGGACATTTTGCACAAATAGCCCCCTCCACCGTCTTTGGAGAGACGGGACACGGCTCCCAACCCGCCTGAACCGTCTCCCGAGAGGCTTCCCATTTCAGCCAACAGAGGACCGCCACGTGGCGTCTTTGATCCCGAGGCTGTACCGTCTCTCTCCAGACGGGTCAGAAATCTCTCCCAGACGGTTCACGTTTTCCAAGACGGCTGTTCCTTCGGTTCAACCGTCTCCCAGACGGTTCACGTCTATCAATGCCGGCTGACCCTTCGGGTCAACCGTCTCAAACAGACGGGTCACCTTTCCCAAGACGTCTTAACGAAATTTGTGATACCGTCTGAACCGTCTGAACCGTCTCACGAGTGTATATAAATACCCCAATTAACTTAACGAAATTTGCACCCACCGCTCTCCTCTAAGCTTTCATCTTCCATGCACCCACCCGTCTCCTCTAAGCTTTCATCTTCCAATCCAATGACGTTTTTTTACTTTCCCAGCCGAAGCCTTTTTGACTTTCCCAGCCGAAGCCTACCGGCTTCGGAAAATATGTCCCGGTTACTTGGATTGTTGTTTCATCTGCGTACGGCTACTTGGATTGTTGTTCCATCTGCGCGTGGTTTGCAACCCGTGTAATGGATCGATGATGTGGTGGTCTACATTTTAGGCAAGTTCGTTCGCTTTCCGAATTTATGTCTCGATGTTCGACGTGTGCTCACTGAGAACTATTGTTACATAAAACGAGGAAATGTTTCGGACTTGTCTGTGTAGAGCACATACACCATTCGAAACAACGTCTATGTAGACCACTGCTACTACCGCCGCTGTGGAGGACAAAACATCTAACACTAAGATGTAGTCCTCAATAGTTGGTTAGACATTACTATTACTTCAAACAAAGTTCCTAGTTCTGAAAGTAAATTTGGGAAGTTTGTTGTAATAGTGTAGTTTTTTACTTGTTGCTTTTTAATTTTCTCTTGTTGCTTCTTTATTCTCGGGAAGTTTGTTGTAATAGTGTAGTTTTTTAATTGTTATTGTAATAATATTTATTGTTTATTTGTGATTGTAATAGTATAGTACGTTTAAATATAAAAACAAAACGACAAATTAAAAATATAACCAACTATTGCATTAAAAATAAAACCATTACAAATAAATAAAAATATAATTACAAATTACATAAGACGATGTTTAATCATTTGCCACACGGACACATGTTTAAACTCTTTACCCTCCCTGTTTTTATACTGCCTTAGACTGTGTCTAATGGCCACGTCTTCAGGAAAGTTTGAGGGTACGTCGTAAAGGGTCCGGTTGTGGTGGCCGTTGAATATTTGACACTTTGTCGTCAAATCATTCAACTTGCGGCTAAGCGACTCGGTGGTACGTTGTGACCCCCCAACGAGCCGGTTGTATTCATTCAGGATCCGGAACCATTTGTTGTTGAGGTGTGTACTCTCTTCAACATGCAGCCATGCCGCAATCAACGCTATCTCTTGTTCTTCCGTCCATCTTTGGGGTGCCATTGGTGTTGGACGGTGGTTTGGACGGTGGTTTGGACGGTGTTGGACGGTGGTTTGGACGGTGTTGGACGGTGGTTTGGACGGTGTTGGACGGTGTTGGACGGTGTTGGACGGTGGTCGTCGGGTAGTAGATAGTGTTTGGACGGAGTTGTACGGTGGTGGATTGTGTTCAGACGGGGTTGGATGACGGGAAATGGACGGGAGACGGGTTTTTATAGGGCTGAGCCGGACAACCGAAGCGTCGCCGCTCATCGGGAACCACCGCGTCGGTAAATGTGTACCGTCTTGAGAGACGGTTGAACCGAAGGGTCAGCCGTCTTGGGAAAGGTGACCCGTCTTTTTGAGACGGTTGACCCGAAGTGTCAGCCGGCATTGATAGACGTGAACCGTCTGGGAGACGGTTGAACCGAAGGGTCAGCCGTCTTGGGAAACGTGAACCGTCTGGGAGAGGGTTCTGACCCGTCTGGAGAGAGACGGTACATCTCGGGATCAGAGACGCCACGTGGCGGTTGGGGGGGGGGTCACAACGTGTCCCGTCTCTCCAAAGACGGTTCAGGCGGGTTGGGAGCCGTGTCCCGTCTCTCCAAAGACGGTGGAGAGGGCTATTTGTGCAAAATGCCCGGTCAACGGGCTATATTGGTCATTTTCATTTTGGCTTCTTCTCTACAGATATTTTTGAGCAACTTCACTGTAGATTATTCAACAAGCTATAATAAAGCACACCTGTTAAAAGAAAAAAAGAACCTACCTACTCTCTCTCTCTCTCTCTCTCTCTCTCTCTCTCTCTCTCTCTCTCATATTATCTTCATCTTCAGGGAACATTTCACACTTCTGTTAACGGTAACCTTTGATTTGCTTTTTTTTCCTCTTCTTTTTAGTTTACTTTTGATGCAATTTTAATACATCTGATTAAATAACTGTAGATATATTCATTGATTAATAATTTCTTTCCTTAAGGTATATAAACTTACTAAATTTGATCAACAATCATCAATAGTTTAATTGACTTTTGATTGAGTTTTTTTTTTTTTTTTTTTTTTTTTTTTTTTTTTTTTCTATTGATTTTTAATTTATGCAAAAAAAAAAGTTAATAAATTTGATTTGGGTTTTGTCTATTGATTCCAGATATGGAGTGGGACTGGCAAAATCATGATATTATTTTCAGTTCCAAAAAGCTTAAACCTTTAGAAGATATTGATGATGAGTCTTTTAATCTTTATGGAGCTGTTAAAGATAATAAAACATATAGCAATATTAATGGAAGTTCAAGCTCTCCATCATTGGAGGCTTCTGTTTGCTCTTCTGATCAAACAGTTGGGTTAAACCTTGGTAAAACAACATATTTTGAGAATGGTTGTGCTAAAAGCTGTACCAAAACATGTTCTTCTATAAATGTGAAGATATCATGTATGCAAGATGTGAAAAAGGATAAATTTTTAGAGCGGAATACGTCGGTTGTTAGATGTCAAGTTGAAGGGTGCAATCTTGATCTTTCGTCTGCTAAAGATTACCATAAGAAACATCGAGTTTGTGATAATCATTCAAAATCCCCGAAAGTTGTTTTGGATGGCGTTGAACGGCGGTTCTGCCAACAATGTAGCCGGTAAGGTCTTATGCATATTGAGGGTGTATGTGGCAGTTTCCACTGTCTACTTTTGAATGGGTCGATTTGGGTTATGGTTTATTCTTACTTATCAAATGAGTCGAATCAAATGAGCCGAATCAAAGAATTTAGATAAGATTGAAATAGGTCCAATGGGTTGAAAGTTGCCTTAATAATTTATTTGTGTTTTGCTTAATATAACATCCTGAATTGTTTTGTTTTGAAAATAAGCTTATTGATGTAACAACTAACAACTATGATTTTGTATTCATATGTAACGGGTCAAATTAAATATAATTTAGATACCAGCGAAATGGATCAACCGGGTTAAAAGTCGACTAAAGTGTATTTTTTTTAATATTTACAGCCTCTTACATTGTTTATTTGAAAAAGGTAGCTTATTATTGTGTGTATATTTGTTACAATGGGTACAAATGTATGTCGGCCAACCTGACCCGACCCATTTCAACCAGTTTTAAAACAACACATTTCAATGACTGGTACAGATTTCACGCGTTGGCAGAATTTGATGGGAAGAAGCGGAGCTGTCGCCAGAGGCTTTCTGACCACAACGCCCGCCGACGTAAGCCACAAAAGGAAATAATTCGCTTTAACTCAAGAAGTCTGTCTTCATCAATTTATGGTATTCAAATCACAGGAGCCGATTTCTTATGATACCTTATCCTCAATCTGCTATAACTTATTATTCCTTTTCATTTGCAGATGGGCAACAGCTAATAAGTTTTGTGTCGAACAATGATCCTCTGGTTCAAACTCAACCTGCTTTGAGTTCTATTTGGGAAACCACACGCAATTCCCAGCACACAGCCGGTGATTTTCATCAAGGTTTGTTTGGTTTGTTCTCCTAATTACTCTGCAGACAGTAGTTTTGATAAGTTGTCTTATAGTTTCTTTCGTATGCAGGTTCTAACGCAGAAGCACTTGATCTTCATCGTGCTCTCTCTCTTCTGTCAAACAATTCATGGGGTTCATATGAGTCGGATATCAGTGGGCTTGACCAACCCATGCACACAAATGATCTCACCATGGCTCAGCACCGGATGCATTCGGCTCACCACAGTTTATCACCTGAGTACTGGCAAGTTGACCAGCAGTCGGTTGATCCACACGTTCAAGAATCTCGTATACTCGAAGAATCATATGGATATTATTAATATGTGAATCAGATTTATTAAAAATTATGACTTGCCATTATCACAAGGTAAGTAGGTTGTTTAGATTATATTATGTTTCATTTTCAACCATTAAGTTGATAATTAACACATAAAATGGTTGAGGTTTTGGCATATTAATTGGTGCATTTGTAAACACCCTTAAATTCTTGTAATCATCCAATTGAAACAAAACAGAATCAAATGGTTTTTGAAATGTTTTAGAACATTAAGCCTCTTTTAAATGTTAATGATCTGTTACTTATGTGATTGTGCTTCAGATTTTAGTTTGTAATATTAAAGTTTAACCATTTATTTCCCAGGACCTGAATCTTTTTTCATACGCCTGATAATTTCAAGGTTGATAGATTTGAAGCCAAATGTAAATATGAGCCCTTTAAAAATTATAACATAATAAAGAGAATGTGATTTTTTTTTTACTCTCATGATTAGACGGTGTGGTGGCATGGAGATGAGAGAGCAATCCTCTCCACGCCATCCTCACCACCCCATGCCAAAGGCAGAATCTCCATGGGCGTTGTCCCATGCGCATGGGCGTTTCGGATTGCTTATTTAACTCCAAAAGGGTTTTTGGTCAAAAGTGCTTATTGAGTTATAATTTTTTTTTTTTTAAATTTAAGAAAGTGTTTGGATTAGCTTTTATGATGAGAAAACCAATAAGTCAATAAGTTGTTTTTTAAAAAGTGTTTGGTTTAGTTTATTGTGAAAATTGGTTGTATGAGTGGGTAAACTTGTAATTTGTATTCCATAAGCCAAAACCAAACGTCAAGATTTATGACTTCTTGAAAACATTTTTTCAACCCATGTCAAAAAGCCAAAACAAAAGTTGCTTTCGCCGTAGCCGAAAAGATTATTGATTATTGACTTTTTGGCTTTTTAAAGAAGCCAATAAGTCAATAAGTTGTTTTCAAACTCAATCCCAAACATCACCCCTTCTTTTTTGTAATTTGGAGGGCAAAGCCCCCAAAGTCTATGTGGTAGGGTGGGGTCTCTGCCCCTGCTCTCTCATGACACCATGTAGTCTTAAATGGTTAGACTACGTGACAACATGTTAATGTATCCATTTTACATCCCGTTACACTCTTTAACCCTGATAGAATTACATTTGGAGAGTTAATACGTGAAACAACACTCCCGTATCAACTTTGGCTTGCCTAGTTTTTTTTTTTTTTTCCTGATAAAATTAAGAACATTTAGTGTAGTTCGTGTTATAAAACTATATAATAATAGTGGGAAACCCGCGCGTTGCTGCGGGACGGTTAAGATAAATATATATTTTTTGAACAATGCACAAACGTAGCTGTAAAAATGTAATTGTCTTTGAATGCGAAACGATGTATATGAAATTAATCCATTTCCCTTCATTGTTTAAACTTTGAAAAGAAACTATATTTTTTTATATCCAACATATACGTTCTTATAACTTTTCATGCCACACAATGTAAATTGTCCAACTATATGTCCTTAACTTCCAACATCTAAGAGATGATGTGTACACGGGACACCCAAGTATAAAAAAGGATTTCACTATATATGAAAATGAACTTCTTTGACCATCAAAATTCAGTCATCAGCACTGTTCTCAAAACCAAATATGAGCATAGATAATTTTTATTCCCAAATCTTTCTATATAATTTTTCACAAATTTAGACCAAACCACCATATGAATACGTATTGTCAAGCATGGACTCAAAACCAAATATGAGCATAGAAACCAAAACAGAGTAGATAAAGCAAAGCAAAACACAACCATTCGATATCAGTATAAACAAGTAAACAGATAAGTAAAGAAGTATCAACAAGACTTTTATTTTAATAAACAAATCAAGTTTAACCTGGAAGATGAACTTGCAGATACAATCCACTTTCGGATTGTGTAGACGTTTTGCCAGATTCGTTACAACATGATTACTCTTTTCAGCGTCCTAGGTCGCATCTTATCGTTCTTATTAAATAATTAAAATAAAAAAAAACCCTTATAAACAGAAAATCAAAACGTGCCGTACTACTTGGTGTTGTGTGTGCGTCACTTCGTACCACCATTAACTCTCTGCAAAGATAAAATAAAGTAATTTGTGTCAGCAATTCTCATGATGAACGACACTATATATTTATATAAACATATGCAATTTTAAAGAAAGAAAGAAAATGAAAATTAATATTTATTAAATATAATTATTTGAAGCTTATGGTCATACTACATCACATGATATTATATATAACAATTTGAACGGATTTTTATGAGCAAATATAGAAACTTAATTATCTAGAAAATAAACCTTTATTTATCTGTACTATATGGAACAAGTATCTTAATGCATTGAAGGGTAATTTGGAAAAGATTTATATGACATTTGAGGGTTGAATATCAAGTTGGACATTTTTACTCATTGCTCACTCTTTATAAAGTAGCAGAGATAACATAATAGCGTGTGATAGTTCTTTATTTTTTTTTTCCTCTTCACTATTTGACCACCATTTTTCATCATTAGAATTTGACTACCTTTTACCATCCACAATTTTCACTAAATCTACAATTAACATCTTCAACCTTAGTGATTGTTTTTTTCCTTAACCATATTATAACATTTGTCACCCTTACATACCTTATTATGACACTTTGTACTCTTATGTTGTTTTTTCTTTTTTCTCTTTGTTTTGATCTTGATTTCTGGGCTTGAGTCCATTCAAATGATGGGCTACCACAATGTAATTAAAAATAATGGGCTGTCATAATGTATTTAAGGTAATGGCAAATTGGCAATAGGCACATGGAATTTAGTAAGCCCACTTGAACGCCAAACTCATTTTAAATTTAAAACCCATATATGGATCGACTGATTTCAATGGATTTGCCCATTTGTAATTCATGGAGTCACGTTCTTAACTAGTTTAATTATTGATTCATTATTTATTAAACCTACATAAAACATAAACTAAAGAGTAAATATTAATCGAGGAGAGATCACCTACAAAGTGGGTATGCTTAAGTAGCCTAAGAAGGGTTGTGGAGATAATTTGTTACACTCCTTAGAATTAGATTAAATGACATTTTGGTTTAAAGACACAAACTTTGATCCTTTTGTTTTTTCAAAATTCAACACCAAAATCTAGTACCCAAAAAAAAAAAAAAAAAATTAGTGCAAAAAATCCAGCAAAATTTTTTTTAGTATAAAAAATCTAGTAGTACAAAAAATATAGCACACAACTGTTATACAACAAACAAATACAAGTATACAACCCATTTTTTGGTTTTTTTTAGTTGGCATTTTTATATAGAAATATGATACTCAAATAATAGAGAAAAAGACGCTCAATTTTATAAAGCATTTTTTTTTTCAAAATTTTTTTGGGGAAGGGGGTGGGTTATGCATGTACATTGCATGTGGAGATAAAAAGTTAACAAATAGACTTTAAATGCAAGTATTTTGGTTTAATTTCACAAGAAGCAAGAAATTCGTCATTAAAAAAAAAAAAAAAAACCTCCATGCATGAATTTTTTTTTTTTAAATTAATACTATATTTGATTTTTGTTAACCGAAATATTAATCATATTAATATTGATCGAGATTACCTATGACCTCTTGGTCTAGTGTATAGTGTCTCCCCTTACAAATTCGCCTTTAAAAAAAATTGATCAAGATTACAATCTTTTCATTATGGGCCTTGTAGTCATCAACCATCATCCACCTGCACCACGTAACCCCTTATCACCATCATCCTCAACCCCATTCAAAACAAAACCACCGTTTAATTAAACACATTAATTCCCTGTTTCCCTCTCCAACCAAACCATGAATCCACGCCTCTTCCCCGTCACCTTCTCTCTCCTCGCCCTCATCGCCCTCACCCTCTTCCTCCTCACCTTCATCAACCAAACCACCACCACCAACCTCCTCTGTTCCGGTTCCTTAACCAACTTCCATCGTTCCAATCACACCTCTATCCAACTCCAAGCCATCCTCCATTACGCCACCTCCAAAACCGTCCCTCAACAATCTCTCGCCGAGATTTCCATCTCTTTCAACGTCCTCACCACAATCTCTCCCTGCAACTTTCTAGTCTTCGGTCTTGGACACGATTCGTTAATGTGGGCCGCGTTTAATCCGGGTGGGTTGACGTTTTTCCTCGAAGAGGATCCGAAATGGGTCCAAACGGTTTTGAAAACCGCACCGGATTTGAAGGCGGCGCACGTTAGCTACCGTACGCGGCTATCCCAAGCGGATGAGCTTATGAAAGGTTATAAGTTGGTACCCGAGTGTGAAGCGGGGAAGGCGTATGTTAGAGGGAAGGATGGGTGTAAGTTAGCGTTGACCGGGTTGCCGGATGTGGTGTATGATAAGGAGTGGGATATTATTATGATTGATGCGCCTAGAGGGTGGTTTGACGAGGCGCCAGGGAGGATGGGGGCGATTTATACGGCGGCTGTGATGGCGAGGAATAGGAAGGGATCGGGCGTCACGCATGTGTTTTTGCATGATGTTGATCGGAAGGTGGAGAGGGCTTATGCTGAGGAGTTTTTGTGTCGGAAGTATTTGAAGGATGGGACCGGGCGGTTGTGGCATTTTGAGATACCGCCCGGTTGGAATGGTGGTGCTGGTGGTGGTTTTTGTTAGACGGTGAAATGACAGTACTAGAAAAAACAGCTTTCTTGACAGGATAGGGTATAATATATGGTGTTGTTGAAAGATGTTTATTAGATTTTGTATTGGTATATGATATATTGATATGATCATGAGTAATATAAAAGAGAGGAGTAGAGGATTTGGGCTTTTTTTTTTTTTTTTAATATATGTGCACATGATTTTGGTCATTTACTTGTATTCACATAGGTAATGGTTTAAATAAGGGCGAAGGGATGGAAGGGAATGGATCCCTTCCATTACTTTGTTGCATCGTTGATTTGGGATAGCATAACATTGCCGCTCAACCTTTCTTTCCATCCCGCGCCTCATGCCACATCATCTCCACCTCAGAGCTCATTCTGTCACATCCCGCTTCTTCTCAACTCCATTCCGTCAGCCCATAGATATGCATGAAAGTAGTGTTCACGAGAAGATAACATGTGACAACATAATTTAATATTTTCAAAGGATTTAAACCCAAAATAAGAAAAGGAGACTAAACTACGTAGACAACAATGAGTCAATGACATCACCATTTATAATATTCGATGTAAAAGTACACTAATGTTTATATCTTCAAACTTAAAGGCTTTTTTTCCACATCATATGAAAAAGAAATTGACAATAGCGTACACGTATCAATCAAAACATAATGAATAATTGATTAAATGTTGATTTGTTTTCTATAATATGACCAAATTGGTACAATATTGATGCTGATAGCTTTACTTTGACTTTATGGCCATCCCAATATTTAACGCTTCCTTATACATCATACTCAGTTAATCCCGCCAATAGCAAACTTATCCTAATGAGAATAGAGATGCCGCTTCCAGTGAGACCACCGGCTCAAATTTAACACTTGTATAATCCTCTATTTTTTCAATGAAGTTTAACACAATGACTATGTTAAAGCTATGCTAGTTGTTCTCTTGCACCAGTTGGTTGTATGTTCCTTAAAGATCCCTGCTGGTTTATTAGATAATTGATGTAAATTAATGATTAAGTCCATCTGTTTTGTATATAATCTAATAATATATAACATAACATTTACAAACTATGATGATCATTCTGTAACAGAAGTACAAGTGCAACAAACAATTTAGTCACTAGTTACTGAATTTGGTATTCGTCGTGATTACCAAACCAAAATAATGGACATAACGACTACAGGAAATATCGCATTCGATCATCTCTCTTCATGGCATAGTATACAGCTTGAACCTGAAAAAAAGAGCATTTCCCTTGTCATTTATTCTTTTATATATTTGCATATTACTAGAAACCGATTATATGCCATTATATAAAACTTGATTATGGTCGCAATTGTTGGATGTATTTCCCACCCTAGAGCGTATGAGGCCGGTTGGGAAGGATAATTCAAGTTATGGATTAGGACGGTGCTACTTTATTATATTGATCTTTATTGCTCATAGTTGTTATTTTTAGTGATTTTGGTGATTTTCCCTTTCTTTTATTTGCGCTTTTTTTTTTTCTCAGTCCTACGCTTTTTTTGCGCTTCTCGCCTAGGCCACAGGCGGTACCAAAGCGCCTTGAGTGCGCTTTATGCTTTTGACAACTATGATCAGAGCCAAGTTTAATCGTCGAAATCAAAATGAGCAAGTGATGGGACGTCCTAACAGGGAAGAGTTATATCCGAACTACGATTCTTATATTTGATCTAGTTTTATTAATAATTCCATTAGGATAGTTATAAAGAGATGTTTTGTAATTATCTAGAGGAAGAGTATGATTTCTGAGCTTGTGGCTATCTATAAAAACATCATCAACGAGCCTAAGGTCGATGTATGTGTGAGGATCAAAGTTTAGAGTTTAAAAAAGTGCGCCTAGGCTCAAAGCTCAACAAGGCTCAAGCCCTGCGGTTTTGCGCTTTTGGTCGCTTAAGGTGTGTGTGTTTTTTTTTTTTTTTTTTTTTTTCAAAATGCCCACGAGTGGCATGATTTCTTGGCAAAAAAATGACCTTGAGGCGTGCACCACATATACTTTTCGTATTATTGTGCATTAGCTTTGATTTTCAGGTTGTACATGTATGCAATTCCATATTAAAACATATATAAAGCTTACTTGTCTCAAAATATTGGGTAAATGATGCTAGAAGCCTATAGGAAATATATAAAAATTTATATAATTATTTGCGCCTCAGGTACGAAAAGCGGTGTGCTTTTGCGCTTGGCGCCTCAGTTGTAGACATTGTTGCTTTTGTGAACTTTTTGCTTTTTAAAACCAACAATTTTCTTGGTTAATAATTGGAGAGCTTATATCAGTTATATTGTTCTGTTGTGTGTGTGTTATTTTATTTGTGCTTCTGAGAACTTGAACAATCATAAGCCATTTTGTTGAATTCAAAAGAATATATGAATCAAGATTGAGAACAAACCTGTTTGCTAGATACAATTTGAACAGGTCCAATGTTCACCGATACATATTTTCCACCTGATGATAATTTTTGCTTCACCTTGCCCTGTCCCGATAAAAGTAATTGTAATTATGACACAAAACTAACTTAGATTAATGATTGTTTTACTGTTTTTATCCAATTTCATATTTTGGTTTTTCTTGTAATATAAATTGAACACATCTTTCTTTAATATAAAATATTGCAACATTGTGTTATGTCCATGAACGCCGTTACTTTTTCTAATTAATATCCCAAAATAAATTCAGGAACTTTGTGAAGTTACAGAAAGAAGACGCTATACTTACTTGCGGAATTGGATGTTGAACTACCGACTCAACAGCAACTACCATGGATTGCACAAAATCATCACCTCCTGATCCAATGGCTGTAAACCCTCGAGCAGCAGGGTAGAAGTCTGACTGTCATGTAAGCATACAAAACCATTTGGTTAAAAGTTAAAACGTTAGAACTTAGAAGCAGTTCAAGTAAGCACTGAACTGGTCTGTGTTTGTAGTCAAATGAGTTATCTGTAATTTTCATATTCAAGATTGACATGTGTATGTTTTACTTTTGAAGGTCGTAAACATATTCATGTAATTTTGGACCCCAAAGATAACTAAATCACAATACTTTCAATGGTTTGAAATTAAATCACAATCGTCAAGTTATCAAAACCACAAGATCACAATGACTACTAGCAGTGGCGAAGCTTGACCCGAAACTTCGGGGGGGTCGGAAGTCACGGGGGGGTCGGAAATCACTAGTTTTGGGGGGTCGAAACCGCATATACCAAAAAAATTCTATACGAATACTATATAATCGGAACCTCTGAGCGAAAATTCGGGGGTGTCGGCCGCCCCTCCCCGCCCCTTAAGAGCTGCGCCAATGATTACTAGCACAGCAACATAAAAAGCAGGGACGGACCTAGCTCTAAGCTAGGGGCCGCGCTCGCTACCCCTCAATTTTTCGCGCATAGTGGATTTTTTTTTTAAAGATTTTTGTAAAACATTACCTCTAAGATAAATTTTACGTTACTCCAATAAATTTTGCGTCTTGTCTTTGGGAAAATATATAACGAACTTATACCAAACGTCACTGGTTTAAAGCCTAAAGCCATAGACCCAACCTAATTACCAAAACCCAAACCCAATTAAACTAATCCAAACCACAAACTAGCCCACCCACCCCAACCACGTAAGGCCCTAAGAGCTATGAAAAAAAAACGTGTCTTCTGCTTCTAATCTTTTTCTTCTGCAAAAAACCAAACCAAAGTTGAAACCCTTAGGTATGTGTGTAAGTTTATCTCTTATCATGTTTTTTTCGTTTACATTGTATGAAACTACGGAGATTTTTTTTTTTTTTTTTGAACGTTACTCCTAAATTTTTTTCCTAGATCCGCCACTGATAAAAAGCAACTTGATCATGATACGTGTGCACAAACGAAGAGCATAGATCAAGTCATCAAGCATAAATTTCAAAAAAAAAGAGCCAAAACATAATCACTACCATTTTAGTCAGACTGAGCCTATCATAGGTTGAGTCATCGGTCATTGTTCCTCCAAGAACCATGGTAGTAGCTCTTCCAATCCTCCCTTCACCTTTTGAAATGCCTGAATCATATGTACTTATCAAATTTAGTAACATTAGCATGGCACAAACCCTATTTAATCCCCAATGATGATCATGAACATTTTTTTTCCATCTTTAAATCGGGCAACTAGTAAACGGTAACTATAAGAATCCAATTACAATAAAATGGCAGGCAAGCAAACAGGCAACAAGCTACGCCACAACCCCTTTCGGACCGTCAAACCGAACCTACTAAAAACAAAGGTAATACATAAAGTCATAAACAATCACCCCTTTATGTTTTCCACAAGAACTAAAGTTTTAATTTTTAATCAACCCTTTAATCTTCCAATCCAAATTCACATAAATTTAATCCAAAACTCATCAAAATTGAAACTTTTTCAATACCCATCTCCAAAATATAATCATACTAAAGAAAGATAGTAAAAAAAAAAAAAGAATGACCTGAAAGGACCTTGAGGATAGCGTCTTGAGGGGGTTGCTGTTCATTATCCATAGACGATGATGATGATGAAGATGGGTTGTATTGATTATAACAGATGAGCTTATTATGATCATGTCTTCGTGAACCAAATAAATCTTGAGCTCTGGTTGTGATTCGATAGCCACAAGTAGATAAGTTGGGGGAAACTGAAATGGATGTGAAATTGTGGGAAGTTTGGCATGGATGATGAGTAAGGATTACAGGTTTGAATACTGCAAGACAACCCATAATTTGTATTGATTTTGTTAGGAATTGATTATAATATAATAATAATAATCTGATGCAATAGATTCCCAGGAATGGAATGGAATGGAATGAAGCAAGTTTTGTGTTGGGGTTTCGTGATAATGGAAAACAGATTTTTTTTAGGAAGGTTGTGTGAGTAATGAGTTATTGTTTTCGGATGTAGTGAAACAGACTTAAAGGGGTATTTTTGCCAATCATGAAAAGTGAAGGGCTTAGAGCATTCACAACCCAACCATCAAACCTTCCTTTATCTTTAAAATTTAAAAAAATATACTAAAAACTAGGGGTGCAAACGAGCCGAGCAGCTCGCGAGCTACTCGAGCTCGGCTCGGCAAAAAGCTCAAAACGAGCCGAGCTTTATCGAGCTCGAGCCGAGCTTGAGCCTAAAACAAAGCTCGTTTATTTATCGAGCTCGAGCTCGAGCCTGACATGTGAAGCTCGTTAGGCTCGTCGAGCCTTATCGAGCCTAGTATAATATTAGTTTTTTTAATATTTAATAATATTTATCATTCATTTAAAGTTGTTTAGTAAACGAGCCCCGAGCTCGAGCCTGACATGTGAAGCTCGTTAGGCTCGTCGAGCCTTATTGAGCCTAGTATAATATTAGTTTTTTTAATATTTAATAATATTTATCATTCATTTAAAGTTGTTTAGTAAACGAGCCCCGAGCTCGAGCTTCCCTTATCGAGCTCACGAGCCTAAATAAACAATTATTTATATTATTTTTATCTAATATATTAACTAATAAATACTAAACGAGCCGAGCCCGAGCCGAGCTCGAGCTTGAGAAATTATAAACGAGCCGAGCTCGAGCTTTGAAAACAAAGCTCGAATCGAGCCGAGCTCGAGCTCGAGCTCTTATAACTTAATCGAGCTCGAGTTCGAGCCTGGTCGAGCTCGGGCTCGGCTCGGCTCGTTTGCACCCCTACTAAAAACTCACTACATCCCATCCATCATTTCTTTACCCTACCCTTATATTTTAAAATATCCATCATCTAGCTTTTCATATATGAAAAGCTACTATTTATCTCCACCAAATTATTGTGTGTGTATAAAACGAGAAATATAATAAAATATGTGTTTGTGAGTAAGATAAAGATAAAAATGGTGGATGGGATGTGGGAAGTTTTTTAAAATGAGAGATAAATTTTAAAAAGTATGATTTTTTAGTTAAATTATAAGGTGAAAATGGTGGATGGGATGTGAATGCTCTTATGGATGTACCTTTAAAAAAAACAAGTTGTGTTTATGTTGTTACTTTTTCTTAAACATTTCAGGTTAATCCAATAGGTTGACTTGTTGATCACGTTAAGTGTTTTGAAAGAAAAAAACTTCCATAATTTTTTTTTCTAAAGATACTCTTGCAATTTTCAATTCATTAGGTCACATTCTTTTCATAGAATGAAATGGAATGAAAAATTCATATAGGGCCATCGAACCGGCCCAACCAGCAACCAAAGTTGTATGCATTATATGAACAGAAAGCAATTGTCCGGGATCATTCAATACAACGGTATGAACAATTGAATTGGAATGTGAAAGAACTAGATCGTCAACGGGTCGGGTCGTTAATTAGCCTCATCGGGTTAAAACAGTGTGGCGCGTTAAGGATTCTGGTCAGGCCGAAACAGTCCGAGTAACGGGCCTAGTTTGTTAACGTGTCACGTCCTCACCGGGCCTGGTTGGGTCGAGACGATCCAGGTCATTGATGGTTTGGTTCGGCCAAGACGATCTGGGTCGTTAACGGGCCCGGTCAGGCCAAGACTAGGGGTGAGCAAAATTGGTCCGGACCGAAAAAAACCCGAGGACTGAACCGAAATTCCACCAAAACCGACCCGGGTATGTTTTTTAGGTTCTTAAGTCGGTCCAGAAATATAACTCGAGTCGGTTCTCGGGTCGGGTCGGTGTAGGAATACGTAAAAACCGAGGAAAAACCGACGGACCGAATTACTCTAATAAAATAACTAACTGCATTATATTAGGCGGCAAATCTTGGGCCTAAATTACAATTGTATAGCTATACAAACTCTAATATAAAGCTACCTTTGACCTAATAACAACATTAAGGCTATCGAACAGCAAGAAGAAGAACAAGAAGCCTGCAATTCTGCAACAACCATCTTCCAAACCTGCAATCATTCAATCAGACAGGTGTGTTTCAATTTTGACCTTGTAATATGCTATTATTAAACATATATTCATTTATTTGTTGATAATTGATGCCGTTTATTTAAAAGTATTGATTTATGCTTCAATAAGAACATGAAGGCTGCAATTCATTCAATCAGAAAGGTGTTTTCCCAGCTAAACGTTTGCAGCCTTGATTTTTAAAAAAGCATCAGGTTCATGTCTTTCTGATGTGGCGCCTAAAATAGTTCCAGTTAAAAAAGCATCAAGGTCATGAAAATAGTTTTTGTTTATTATTATCAAACCTAACAATGACATTACAGCCATCAGAAACACTTTTAGTAATTAATCTGCATTGACATTCATTCGCCGAGTCCTGGCGCACCATGATCCCATCCCATAAACAGTTTGAAACAGTCCCTGTAAACCGTAGTAATTAACCTGCATTGACATTCATAAATCATAAAGGGCAAACCAAAAGCTTTATTCTAGTTCTAGAATGATTAAATATAGCTCTAATATGCTACACTTGCTTTCAAAGTTTCAATTCATTCTTTACAAGTTGTGTGAAGAGAATGAACAGACTAGTCAAAACTGAATGCTGAATACTCGATTGTATTTGGTTTCTTAATTTTATTATTTGTTTTTTTAACAAGCTAAGATGGATCGAAGAAGAATTACGTTGACTGAAGTTTGGGTGGTGTTTGATCAACAATTTGGAGCCTTAAATGGACACAGATCCGAACATTCTGTAAGGAATGAGGGTAGCTGGGTTTCGGTTCGGGTATTCCTCTTTGGACCGACTGGAACCGACTCATAAGGACCGAAGACCGACCCGTAATAAGGTTCCATATCTCGGTTCTGATTTTATAGGGTGTTCGGGTTTCGGGTCGGGTCGGGTAATGATCGGGTCGGTTCGGTTCTTGTACTTTGCTCACCCCTAGCCAAGACGACAAGGTTATTTAATAGCCCAGGTTGATTCGACACAATCCGAGCCGTTAACGAGCAAGATCGGTTCGAAATAGTCCGTGTCATTAACGAGACCAGTCAAGTCAAAATGGTCCAGGTCGTTAACAGACATCGCCGGGTCGAAACTGTCTGGATCATTAATGGGCATGTCTGGTTGAAATGGTGTAGGTTGTCAAGGGCTTGGTGGGGGGGGGGGAGTCTGGGTCTTTGGTGTACCGGTTCAAGTCTGGTCGGGTCAAGATATTGTTTATTGACGCCGAGTCAAAACAGTGCGGGTTGAGTCGGCAGTGGTCGCATCATGACTAGGACGTCAGGCGCGATTTCAACCAGTCGAAGATTATAATTAATTGCTTGAAAACCTTCACGTGTTGAAAGGATTTTGAATTCCTTTACTTAAAGGAATTCGAAGGATTTCAATTCCAATTCGTTTGCCAACCAAACACGATAAAGAATGGCATTGAAATTTGAATTCCTTCTTTTGTTGAAGCGAACAACATAAGGAATTAAATCTGAATCCCAATTCCATCTAGATCCCATTCCATTTTGTGAAACCAAAGCTACCTTAAATTTCCGGTTACTCTAGAGTATCCATACACAACTCATTATTTGTAGGGAAAATCATCAAAATAGCCTTATAGACCAATAGAGCTACGAAAATAACCTTGACTTTTTTTGAATTGCCAATACAACCTTGACTCCCCTTCTCCTGTGCCACATGGCGCAACACATTAATCTCTCACGCCATCTTTTTTTGTTCTCCTGCACCAAAAGGACATGTGTTTATCTATGCTTAACTTGTAGACACGAGCCTCCTAAATATATTTTTCCCAATACCATTGCAGTATTGCACATCATCATCATACTTAGTTAATCTTATGAATAGTGAATAGCAAAGCTAAGGTAGGATCTGAGGAGGGTAAGATGTAGACTGTCCTACCTCTACCACGTGGGAACATGGGGGCTACTTCCAACCTCTGACTCGATAGTGGTTTTGCATCAAGCCTTGGACATAAGGCACATAACACTAAGCAATTGTGACAAGCCCGGTTTAGGAATGTACTCCCTTGTCCTTTGGCTATCAACGCTACCACATGATGCATGATTAGCCGTCTGCCGTTTTACTTTTGCCCATCCGAGGGCGCACACACATATACATACGTTATTTTCACGAAATTAGTAAAACAACGTTAAAATACCATTGCTCATCCACCATTTAATAACTTGGGAAAGTAAGTCTAGGGGTGCAAACGAGGCGAGCCGCTCGCGAGCTACTCGAGCTCGAGCCGAGCATGAGTCTCAAACAAAGCTTGTTTATTTATCAAGCCCGAGTTCCAGCTTGGCATGTGAGGCTCATCAAGCCTTATCGAGCCTAGTGTAGTATTAGTTTTACTAATGGTTAATAATATTTACCTCTCATTTAAAGTTGTTTCGTTAGCGAGCTGAGCCAAGATTATTTATACGAGTTTACGAGCCAAGCCCAAACCTAAAATAAGCTTGTTTAGTGAACGAGCCCGAGCTCAAGCTTCACTTATATTATTTATATTATTTATTTAACATATTAACTAATAGATAATAAATGAGCCAAGCTCGAGCTTTGAAAACAAAGCTCGTAACGAGCCGAGCTCGAGCTTGGCCGAGCTCGAGCTTGGTCGAGCTCGAGCTTGGTCAAGCTCGGGCTCGGCTCGTTTGCACCTTTAAGGCAATCCCAAAAGATACAAACGAGTAGAGGTGTTCAAAAAAAACGGTTTTTGAGGGCCGGAATCGAAAGAACTGACCTGAACCGGTTCCGGTTTGGGACCGATATTAGCCAAACCGGTACTAGGACCGAAAAAAACCGTAGGTTTCCCGACCGGTTCCCCATCTCCGTGAGAAAAACTGAACCGAACCGAACCGGTTCCAAAAAACCGGTATTTTTTTATTAAAAAACTGAATTTTATATTAAAAAAAATTTATATAGAATAAAATTATACAAAAAAATTTCCACACATACAATATATACCCATACACCTTAAAAAATTATAAGAATCACTAGAAGTTGAACTTTATGTAAAAAAATAAAATTTTGTGTTGCCTTTAAAAAAAATAAAAAGTGCGCGCAAGAATCGGTTCACGAACCAAAACCAAAACAAACCGAAACCGGTCTTACGAACCGACGAAACCGGTCCAAAACCGAACCGGTTCCAAACCGAAACCGGTTTAGCCAGGAATCGGTACTGTAGCTAGCGAACCGGTTTGGAACCAAAACCGGTTTGGCAAGAAAACCGATTTGTACACCTCTACAAAGGAGTGACCACAAATCCACACATTAAAGCCCATCTACGACGAGCATACCCCGTCCTGGAAATTTTTGCACGTCACTAACTTGTCCAAGTAAGCATCCAAGCAAACACATTTTCTTTAAAATATTGGTCAAGTAGGATTTAATGTAATATAATCTACTCAAAATAGTTAAAGTCAATTGGGGTTAAATAGTTAAGGTCAATCGTGGCATGTTGTCTTACTAGCTTCAATTTCTCATTTGAGTATTTGACTGGTTATTAGTTTTCTGGTTCTTGTATAAAATTTCCCATCACATAAAAAAAAAAGATTATATGATGACATAATTTTCTAGAACAGCTATACATATATACATATATACATATTAGATTTACCAAAGAGACAAAATCCCACTTGAAGGAAATACTCAAAGACGAAGCTTCCTATACATACATGCACATGAAGAAACTTCATATCGCACAAGAAGAAACTTCATAGCATACTTAATTACTTAATTTGCATTGATGTATCTACCGAATAATAATTGGTCAAATCTTTCCAAGTGTATGTATAACAATTGAAAATTAGACTAGCTATATAAAATAAGATGCCCCTTGTGTTCTTACCACAATTTGCATACTACATATATTTCCATTATCATCACCTCGATCACTTTGTTTATATGCCACATCTCTATCTCTCTCCGACTTCCGAATTTCAGCTAACTCTCTGAAACTAACACAACTATCCGCGTCGCGCGACCTCTAGCCTCTGCGGTACGTGCCAACATGGACACTAGACATAACAATCACCTCATGAAGCTTGAACTTTTTAAAGCTGCCAAAAAGGGCTGTCTTAAAGACTTTCAGGCCAAATATAAACAACTAATATCAGTACCAGATCAACCCATCAGTTTATTATGCACAAGCCATCGCAACGACACACTTCTACACATAGTTGCGGTGTTTGGACATGACCGACTTGCTAAATTCCTTGCTGGTGAATCTCCAGATCTCATAACATGCAAAAACTTCATTGGCGACACGCCACTTCATGTTGCAGCTAGAGTAGGGAAGCTTTGTGTTCTTGAATCTTTATTGACCATGGAAGATGGTAAAGACCCTCCCAATGATTATCTGTTAGCTGAAAACAAAGAGGGGAATACGCCTTTGCACGAAGCTGTTATTCATAATAGACATAAAGTTGTTGAGTTTTTGTTGGGGAAAAAACAAGACTACAAGAACTTTGTGTCAAATGTTAATGAGAAAGGGAAATCGCCATTGTACCTTGCTGTTGAATCGCGGAATGCTAGGATTGTGAGCAATATTTTGAACCGTTGTAGTGGTACAACTAGCCAAAATGGAACCATTGAAGATATTAATGCAAATGTATCTATTCTACAAGCTGCAATACTGGATAAGATAACCGGTATGTGCGCCTTAAATAATCATGTAGTTAAAGAACACGCGATTTGATTAGTTAAGCTAACTCAAATAAGCGGTTATGTCACTGTTGAAACACAGGCATAGTTAAACATACTACTTAAAGTTTTTTTTTTTTTGTTTCTATTATATAACTTGCTTGTGTAGTTTGAAGAACATATGTGTGCAATTAAGCTAACTCAACTGTGGAAAACAGAAGGGAAATGCGCCGTTGTTGAAAATGGGAATGTTCAGAATTCGAAGCATGTTGATGAAACAAAATCTGTGCTGCATGCTGCAGTTGCTGGAAAAGATATAGGTACTACTTAATCTCTGATTTTTTTTGTGTTCGATTATGCATTAACTAGAATTGAAGTTCTTAAGATATTAGATCATATAACTAGTTTTATACCCATCCGAAGGTAGGGTATTTTATTGTCAAAATGACAGTATTTGTTTTATATCCGTCCCCAATCGTAGACGAATCTAACCCATCTGATGCTTTAAACCCCTTTCAACCGTAACCCATGGGTAATCCATATTTTAAAAGAGGTTTGATTAATAATTACCTTTAGTTGTGTACTTCTATGATTTCGTTTTCAGGGATTTTGAGGATGGTAGCAGAAAAGGTGGTTGAGGTGTTACGTGATAGCAACAATCATCCGCTACACCTGGCAGCATCACTAGGCTTTATAGACGGCGTGAACTACTTGCTTGATCCTAAGTTTGGTATGGACGTATTAAGACATGATGACGATGGCTTTTGTCCAATACATCTTGCATCTAAAAATGGCCATCTCCATGTGACCAAAGCGCTACTTGATCACTACCCAGATGCAAGGGAGTTCTTAAGCAAACAACATCAAAACATTTTGCATGTTGCAGCTGAGAATGGAAAGTATAACATTGTCAAGTATATACTTAAGACTAAATGGGCAGAGTTTCTCATCAATGAGAAAGATAAAGATGGGTACACACCTTTGCATTTGGCCACTATAAATTGGCGCCCAAAGGTTGTAAGCGCGCTAACATGGGATCCCAGAATTGATCTAAAGCAAGTCAACGAGGAAGGCTTGACAGCGCTTGAGGTGGCTGAAAGATACATGGAAGTAATGGCTCCATTTAAGGAGGTACATAAATGTGTCCATCAATGCTTTAGTTACAGGTAGAATCATATACATCTTATCTTAATTATGGTTTTGTGTAGAGATTAACATGGATTGCGTTAAGGTCTGCCGGCACTCCAAGAACTCATGTTAAAGACCCCGAAACTGTGAAGAGATTAGAAGCTGCAAAATATGAACCATACAATATGGCTTACTGCAAGGGTAGAGTTAACACGCTCTTGTTGGTTTCAGCGCTGGTAGCTACCGTGACCTTTGCTGCTGGATTCACAATGCCTGGTGGCTATAACACTTCAGGTTCACATATAGGCATGGTTTCTATGTTGCATAATGCAATATTCCATGTATTTGTTATTTGTGATAGTATAGCGGTGTATAGCTCCATAATCGTGACAGTCATGCTAATGTGGGCACAATTAGGTGATCTTAATCTCATGCTTAATGCTTTGAGGAAGGCACAACGGTTGTTGGGGTTATCACTCGCGATGATGTCTTTAGCGTTCTTGGCTGGCGTGAATCTTGTTGTGACCGAATCCTATTCGCTTTCTGTGATAATTCTGGTAATGGGAATTGTATCACTTGTCAGCCTCCTAGCTCTCTTTGTCCCACTTTTTTTGCCATACACATCCAAATTCATTATCTTTCGGTACATATCCTACTACCCCTTTAAAGGATTGATGCTAGCCTCTTAAAGTTATCAAGAGATAAACATCCATGGTGTATTTACTTACCATTTGTGTGTGTGTGTGTATTGGGGATATCTATACATGTACATTTGAGTATTGATATGAAATAAACGAGAAGTGTCAACAGTTATTCAATGTTTTGTTGTGAAATATTGAACAGATTTTTTAAATTGAACTAGGGGGTTTCTAAATCGCGCGCTGCGCGATTGTTTAAACGGTTGGTGTTCGGTTTTGTATATAGACGATTTATCGAATAGAAGATGGAATTCAGTTTTGTAGTTAGGCCAGAAATCTCAGTTTTGATACAGTTTAAACAGGGTCTTGAAACGATCGCATAATGATTCCTTTGTATTTTAAAATGGCCGTTTATGTTGTATGAGGAAATGTTAAATTTTAAAGCCTATACAGAAAATTTAAACGGCCGCATAAGACTGCAGTTGAAAATGCTTAATCGGCCGCATAGATAGCATTCAGGCCTACAGGTGTGTTGCTTTAAGTCCAATGATAAGCCAATAATTTCCTCAACTTTAAAGCACTCCAAAGTAGTTTATTAGCATACAGAATCGAAATGGTATGTGGCGAAATCGCGATTTTGTATGTTGCAGGCTGTGGAAAACGGTTAGTGCATCACACACCAAAAGTGATATTAGGAAACCATTATCGCAATGCAAAACTCTAACATAGAGCAGATATTTCAACACAAATGGCACACGGTATAGCAACCCAAAGGCGAATAAAATACAATAAATAAGAGGGAAAACAATGAAATGAGGATTTCCCAATGAAATAAGGACTCTTTATCGTACGGGATTCGAAAATTCAACAAAATGACTCTTTTATCATTGAAAGGATATGTAAAACAAATACTACATAATTTTCGACTGCTTTATAAAGTTTAGTACAGTGGCAGAAGTTTATTCTGTGTAGTTGAAGACTCATTTTTTTTAGGATACTTGATGTGTATTCACTTTCACATGTGGAGTACTTGGTTCCTGAAAGCCTTAAACACGTTTGTATCCCTTTGTAGGCGTTATTCTCAGATCCCTGGACTTGATTCGCATCATAACGGTTGCATCTGCAGGTTAAAGATAGGTATATTTAAGTTCTTTTCATACTCTTCAGAAAATCAAACAAATTCATTTTTATTCATACTTGGGGTAATTGGCATTAATAACGGACATCTCATGAAATTAATACAGTGGCAACATCAGAAATTCTAATTTAGAACATTGTTTTCACAATATTTAAATATATAAACAAAGCTGTGTATAGTTAAAACATTTTTTTGGTATTCACCAGCCATGGTCATTCCAACTCCAGCATCAATGATGGTCATTGTGTTTCTAGCTTTGTGGTTAATGATATGAATGAAAAGCCCTGGCTACCCATCAAGCTTGCTCGTCTGTCAAGCGCTCAAAGCGAATCTTGTTTAAAATTTGTTTAAAAGAAATATGGTTAAGTGATATTGTAGGTTATAATCATTAATGTCCAACAAATAATCAACACTAAATATTCTTAGAGCTAATAATGTAAATAAAAGTTGAATACAAATATAAATCCGTATCTCTTAAGCCCAAATGAGACATCATACCGCCAATTCTATAGAATAAAAAATAAGCACCGATTACAGTAATATGTTAAAAAAAGAATTTAAATAAAAGAATTGAATATCTTTTTAAAAATTGAATTGCAACATCTTATAAACTTAGAGAAAAACAAAATCACATAGATGAATATATAGAGGCACAGAACACTATCCATGTCAATATGGAGTACCAATTAAAGAAGAAAATGATGGATTTATTTCCTAGGACAAACGGTAATTATTAGTTTAGCATGGATTTTTCTAAAGTTTGAAACAACCTTAATTTGAAATATGTTTAAATTCTTATAAGTTAAGAAGGGTAACATATGCTCCTTTACAGCTAATCAGTTATTAGTGTTGGCTGCCTTTATAATGTACATATATCAAGCCTCTATATGCACCAAAGCAAAGTCAAGTGATGAAGGGTTAACATGGCTTCTAGTTTCTGTTTAAACAAATGATTAGTCAACTTCAAAGTCAAAATTAGTGTACACCTTCGTGGGAATCTCTCGTTCTTGTTGCATTGTGTTGTATATCTCCATCAAGTCAACAACATGACAAGAGAAGATTAGAAATCAAGAATTCAAGAAACAGTAAAATGTTAAAAATTTAAACAAATTATACTCACCTAGATCTAGATGTGAAAATTAAACACAAAAAATACCCACAAATTAAAATATGTAAATACTCAACATAATCATCAATCATACAAACTCAATCAAAAGAAACACGAAATGGCGAAAACACACCTTTCTCTTCAAAACTTTCCGCCCAAACAACGGTGGTTTACGATTATCACCGCCATGTCTTCCACTACCACCACTGGGTAAGAAACAAAGCCAAGTTGAAGGGCTTTTCTCCGGCGATGATCCAACACAGATCCTTTCTTCTTTCGTCGGAATTTTCCACCAAGAGCCGACCCTTCTTCCAATCTGTTTCATTGCAATGCCCACACACATAAAAAAAACTATTAGGTTTATTGCAAATTCAACACACAAAAAAAAAAATATATCACGATTCGATCGGTTCTCAGATCCTTCAAGCAGACAAAAACAATTTCTTAGTATAAATTTAGTTGCGAGATATCTTTAGATGAGACACATGAAATTGCAACGTACTTATGTGATTCTTGCGGCAATTGTTTTGAATGAAGAAGATTTAAGCACATAAGGTGGAGATCTGATGCACGTAGATGTGGGAGAAAGCAGAAGCCATCGTCAACCTCTTGGTCTTCCATGTAATCTTCTTTGTGATTTGAGAAACGTATGAGAAAAAAAAAAAGTGTGGCAGCAATGAGGAGTTAAGGAACGGTAAACCGCTTTCTCTTGTTTTCCTTCTCTAGGGTGTGTACAGTGGGCATGGTGGAAAGAACTCAAGAAGAGAGGGCTCTGGGGTGTGTACACTGTACAGTGGGTGGGGAAGAGAGAAGGATGACGCGTGTATATGTGGGAAAAAAACGCGTCACACATGTACATGTACATGTACTCACCCTCCGGCTGACACTTGTACCCCACTATATACCTTGGCTGAAAATTGAAAAAAAAAAAAATTGAAAACACGGCAGCAGGTCTCGAACCCGGCCAAGGTAGATAGCACTGCATCATTGACACCAATTGAACCAGCATGAATTTTTGTTATATTATGACAAGCTACCATATTTAAGCAATAAAAACATAAGATGCTGCATAAAAAAAAACCAACAGGCCTCTGCCACGTGGCAGAGGCACTATTCATCAGCTTCATAAATAAATATATAGGATAATGTGGAGTGAAATTGAAAGAGTTCTATATTATGTCTGGAATAATTGAATGAATGAATGTGCATACATTTATATTTGGGAAAATCACGAGAATAGCCCTTTGATCGTTTGAATTACGAGAGTAGCCTCCGGAGACGTCTCTTTGGAGACGGTTCACTTTTCTCAAGCCGTCTGAGGCGTCTCCCGATACGCCTTGGTTCCCGGCCAATAGAACAACGACACGTCTCCGGAGACGTCTTTTTTTTTTTTTAAAGAAATCATGAAAAAAAAATAAAATAAAAGTGCAATAATTATTCAGTGGATTCAAAAGATAGGCATAAACTATTCATTCGATTAATAAAAGATAAATTTAAATACATAAACATTACAAAGTTAATAAAAATAAACTAAACATAGGCTACGTGTTAAGACGGTCCCTCATCATTTGCCAAGCAGACACGTGTTTGAATTCTTTGCGTTGCTTGGATTCATACTTTTTTTTGGGTATATCTGATGGCCACGTCTTCGGGCATATCTGAAGGTACCGCTCGAAGTGTTCGATAGTGGTACCCGTTGAAGAGTTGACACTTGGTGTTCAAGTCATTACACTTACGGCTAAGTGATTCGATGGTTCGGTTAGAGCCTCCTACCAACCGATTGTATTCATTTAGAAATCGGTACCACTTGTTTGTCGGGTGTGGGTTTTCTTCGACAAGTTGCCAGGCTGATACTAGGGCGATTTCTTGTTTCTCCGTCCAACGACTTGGTGCCATTTTCTTTTGTATGAAGGAGACGGTTTTATGGTGGTGGTAGAGGAAGAGTCGGACGGAGATAGGGACGGAGAATGGGATGGAGGCATGGTATATATAGGGAGGAGACGTCTCGAGAATCACGGGGGACGTGGAAAACTGAACTGTCGAACAAGACACCGGAGACGTCTCAGGACTCATGAATGGAGACGTGTCGTTGTTCTATTGGCTGGGAACCATGGCGTCTCGGGAGACGCCTCAGACGGCTTGGGAAACGTGAACCGTCTCCAAAGAGACGTCTCCGAAGGCTATTCTCATAAATCAAACGGTCAAAGGGCTATTCTCATGATTTTTCATTTATATTTGTCATACGGATCTTGTTGACTTTAACGTCGTTGAATTTGGGTTGTTAGTATGATATCAAGGAATCCTTTGCATGAGTAGGTTAGTTATGATTCTAAAAAGCGAGATTGGTAGGCATTGTGGGAAAGTAGCAACAATGGTGATGTCTCCAAATGGTTTGGCGACATCTCCCTCCTCCTTACAACCTACGACCAACTTTCTGATTAAGTGTAAGAGAATGTTTGTGATGTCGCTAGTTGGATTGGAGATATCAATGAAGTCGCTAGTTGAGTCAAAGGCTTCTACATGATGTCGCCAATCCAATTAAAGGCTTCAAGTTGAAATCGCCGATTGGATTAGAGGCTTCATTCAACATCTCTAGCAAATTAAAAGGTACTTCGAATGATCCTGCCTCATACATCCTTCTTTGTTTTCCATTTTTAGACAAATACCATGATAATACACACTCAATTGTTCCATCCATAGCAAAATACTATGGTACACATTCATTTTGATAATAGGAGTTATGATTATTAAACAAAAGAAGTTTTTAGACACAAGAATTAATTTTAAAGTGTGGTGTAGTTTGGGAGTTGTGATAAATAAAAATTTTCACCACCACCTTCATTTTATAACATCTTATAAATCTTACACCTCTTACACAAGGGTGTTCATGTTTGTTCATTTAACTTTAACCGAACACGAACACATAATCAAACACATTTTTGTGTTCGTGTTCGTTCATTAAGAAATTTGTCGTGTTCGTGTTCGTTTATGTTCGTTCATTTAAAACCTAAAAGAACAGTTCATGAACATAAACAAACACAAATGATCAATATAAATGAACACAAATAAACATAAACGAACACAAACAATTAAAAACAAGTTAATAATGATTCATCAAAATTTAACCAAGTCTAATACATCACGATGCAACTAAACCCAAATCTAAATTAGTAGGTTGAATGTACATGATTCATTCAAAATATCCATCATGCATCTACAAAAAAGGTTCACCGTGATTCATCCAAAAAAAACATCCATCCACCATCCTTCCTCATGTGGATGGTTGGAGACAGGGTTATGGAGGCTGGAGGCAGGGCTGTGGATGTGGTCGGCCGGAAGTGAAAGAGGTATGATTGTGGAGTGTGGAGAAGAAGGGAGCTGGGGTTGTGAAGTGTAGAGAGCGGCTGTAATGTTTATAATGTTAGGGTTAGGGCTAAGTTTTAGAACATATCAAATATATTGTATATAATATAATATGAATTAAGGTTACTTAACAAAAGGGAAATAAATAATAAAAATTAAGTAAAGTTTAATTAAACGAACATAAACGAATGAACAAAAATGAACGAACATAAATGAACGAACAAAAATTTGTGTTCGTGTTCGTTCATTTATTTAAATAAATGAATATAAACAAACTTCCCGCCAAACAGTTCATGAACAGTTTCTAAATGTTCGATTTGTTTACAGACCTAGATGTCATAGGTGAAGTACTTTAGTGACATGCAAGCTTTACATATGCAGCATTTGAGTTGAGATTAGTTAAGAGGTATTTGTACATTGCCTTGACTTTTCTACTGTAGAGATAAGATAGATTTCTAAGGTCTTTGGGTGTGGAGGAGGCCCATCATTCATGATGGTCCTCCACCTTAGGTCAGCGTGAGGTAGGAGCATCATGGAGATAATGGTCCAAGAGTGTGGTAGGAGGTCCATCATCATTTAATATTTTTTTAATTAATTATTATTATAATATTGCAATGCATATTATTGGAGATGATGGCCCGGCACCAAAGTCACCACCTTACCGTTCATTCCGTGCCGGGCATAGGGGGCGGTGTTTGCCGGGGCGGCATGGGTATGCCCACCCTATGTCGGCTCCACACCGAAGGGCCTAATAATGCACAAACATCACTTGGCCAACAATTTTTCTTGCAGTTTAGCTCGTGTGCCTACAACATGGCCAATCTGAACCGCTACTGTATCATACTGAACTGAATACTGGTACTGTACCGACTTCGGTGTGGTATTTGGAACCAACTTTTCCAAACAATTGGTTTGGCGGTCCCAATACCATATATAGAGAGAGCAATTTGTACCGGTACCGTATCGTACCGATAGATTCGGTACACACTTTTCAAATATTCGGTATCGATTCGGTACCTGTACGGTACCAAACACATCCCTACAAAGAAGTGACTAGAATTCTATATGTTGCGAAAATCTGAGTATACCCAATCCCCAAATATTTGCCAAGTCACTATACAAGTTTACCATGTAAGCATGGGCGAAACTTATTGAGGGCTGGGGTGTCCCGGCCCCATCGATTTTTGGCTCAGTAGTGTAAATTTTCTCGGTTTTATCCAATTTTTTTGTATTTTTGAGTCGGGTCCCACCTATTTGAAAAAAAAAATTGGGTTTCCTGACTTTCGGCCCCCGCCATCCAAAGATTCAAGCTTCACCACTGCATATAACATATCATTTTCTTCCACTGGTCGAATTCTGGTAGCTAAATAATTTTTTTTTTTTTTTGAACGATCAAACGGGATCTTTTATTCCAACCACCAAAAAACGCCAATAACCGAGTACAACCACCCAAATATTTGAGGTAACTTTTATATACACGTGACTAATATTCCACGGACACATTTTATTAAAACCATTGGTCAAGTGGGATTGTTGCACGAGGAATGACTTGATTATACTTAAACGATTAAGGTCAATTGGGATTAAAGAGTTAAGGCCAATCGTGGGCAAGTTGTATTATTATTATTAACTTAAAGAGTTAAATGTCAATTTAATCTCTGAGGTTTGTCAAAAATTGTCACTTTCATCTAAATCTTTTTTTTTTGTCAATTTAGTCTTTGTGATTTCATTTTTTTTGTCATTTTAGTCTCTATGGAGTAATAAAATTTGGATGAAAATGACAACTTTTACAAACCCCAGGGACTAAAATGACAAAAAAATAAAACCACAGTGACTAAATTGACAAAAAAAATATTTTAATGAAAGTAGCAATTTTTAACAAACCCCATGGACTGAATTGACAATTAACTCTAACTTAAATAAGTAAATTTCTCATTCAATTCATTTCTAGTTTTTTTTTTTTTTTCAAATATTAAATTTTCAATCACATCAAAAGAGAACAATGATGACATATTACAAATAAGATTTAGTAACATAAAGAAACGTTCATATTTTTTTCCAAAAAAAAAAGAAACTTCATATGAGACTTTACATCGATCTACCAATTAATTAGTAGCCATGTCTTTTAACCAATTTAATAAGAATGTCAAAAGCCTTGTTGGGTGCACTCAACTTACAATGCTATTTTTTAACCGTTGACCTAGCGATCATTACTTCATTAGATTATATTGTAGATTGTCTAGTAATCGTAGGAATTCTTCTTCACTTTGATTTCTACAGATAATTTTAAATAAGATGATATTTGGTTAGTGTACACCGCTTGCATTCATCTTCATTATTTACTTTGATATATCCATGATGAATTGTATGTCCAGGTTCTCGATAGCAATAAAGTTTTTGTTGTTTCCTTATTCTCTATTCCATTCTAGGTCTTCTAGATTTCTCGAAATTTCCGTAATTAAGATCTTTAAATCTCATTTCTTCTGTCTCTAATAATTTTCCTCCTCTCGCTAAAACCTTTCCTCCTTTATCGCAAGATATTGTCACTAAATTTGATCTTCTCTTCCGTTTCTCATGATTCAAGGTTTCCTTCCTCAAAACAGGGACACTCAATTCATTTCTTTCCATTGATGTTCCATTCTCAATTTCTTGTTGTCTATTCCTCAGTTTAGTCTTCCATCATATCCTGTTGATTTCTTTCCATTGTGTCATGTCGTTTTCTTTTTCTTCACACTTATTCTCATAATCATAATTGTATCCTATATCTTTTCTCTTGTGTTGACGTCGGTTATCCGTTGATTTCTCTATGAACTCTTCATCCTTGACATGTCTTCCTTCGTCATAGTTGCTATCTTGGGTTTCCATTTTATCACTACGGGTGAATCTTTGTTTTTCTCTTAATTTCCAAAGACATGACATCCTTTTCCTTCTTTCTTCTTTTGCTTCCTCTTTAACATCTTCTTGCATAACTCTTGATTTGGCTTTCTTCTTAAAAAATAGCACTAAACTTTCTTTCTTTATCATCCTTTAAAATATTCTCACAATTTTTTGCTTTTCACAATAAACTTTAATTTCTTGTCTTTTCTTTACTCTGTGTTCTTCGTAAATATGTTCACTTTCTTCCATCTGTTTCTTCCTAATTTGTTCACGAACCATGTCATCGTCATCTTTCTCATGCTTATTATCACACTCTTTTATCTCTTCATTGTCTTCTTTACCGTCCGCATGTTCATTTTCTCCAACTTTCTTATGTTCTTCACTCTTGCAATTCTCAATATCTTCAAGACATACGGGTTTATATTCCAGTAGTGCAATCTCATGTTCCAATTCCATTATTGCAATTTCTTGTTTCAATCTTGCAATCGTGCGTAATCGCGGACTTATGTAATCTAGACCGTTGTTTATGTCCTACCTCTTTTCATATCCGCCTTTCATCTGTTTCTTCTCGAGTCTATCTTTGTTCAATAATTTCCTCTCTTTTGATTTGTTTAATCTTTTCTTATATTTTTTTTTTATTTGAACATAAACCTTTTAATAAAAAAAATATGTAAATATGAAATTCGTTCCTTTTAAAAAAGGTTTTGTATCACTTTTTCATTCAACCATATGATACCCACACTAAAATAATATTTAATTTAAACAAATTTTTCCGCTTTTCAGTTCTTCTATTGTGATACGTTTTTTTAAAATAAATGAATTTGCTATTCTCGATTCACTTAATTCTTCAAACGGTTATTTCAAATGATCATGTATGTCGTTTCCTTTGAAACTAACGATTTCAGTATTAAGCCGATAACAAATATGTATACTCTGTTTTTTTATTTCAGTTAATAAAAGAAATATTTAAGAAATTCAAGAGTTTCGCCAAACACTTTACGGTTTAGAATTTGCGACTCCATGTTGTGTATTGCAACAGCGATTGTTCGACTCTGATTTCAGTCCTTGCGTCAGGATTTCGTTGGTTCTCATAATATTTTCTTTGATCCCTATTTCGGTAGATTTCCTGGTTTCGTGTGGTGATTGTTTTCTTCGGTTTAATTCTTCGAGATTGGCTCCGATACGAAGGATAAGAAGGGCCAGGGGTGGCCCTGGCCCCCTCTGTTTTCTGGTGCAGTGATATAAATTTGCGATTTTCATAGGTAAATTGAGTTCGGGTTGAGTTCGGCCTCCACCGATTTGCCACTACCGATCGAAAAAAATTGAGTCCGACCCCCACCGATTCTGAAACCAAGCTTCGCCACTGCCGATACCAGATTTATTGGCAACGAAAGTTTAACAAACGAATTCAAACACAAGAATCTATAGACAAATATATGATTTCATTGATATTTGATGATTGTACAAAGATTTTCTTGTATGAATACAAGGAGATTGTTCTTCGGTTTTCTTTGGTTTGGTTTACAAACTTGATAACCGATACAATGAGACATACATTACATATACTAGTGGGAATGCCCGCGCGTTGCGGCGGGTGTCCTGCTTTAGACGCTACCCGACCTATCAGGACACGCCACAATAACAGCTTCTGTTTGTACGGGGCTGGGCCATTCCAAGTTGTTGAAGTTAGTTGACATAAGAAATGTGGTCAACTGCATTTCTTAGGGTTCTGATGATGGACATATGATGGCTATAGCACCAGAGTCTATTAATGCCTTTATTAGAGCCGGTTAAGGACCATATAAACATGTGCATATTGTTATCCTATCCCTCGAAGAGCCAACCTGCAAAAATTCCAAAAATAAAATGACCAAGTATTGGCCAACTAAGCCTAATTTGCCCTAAACTATATAAAATCTAGTATGATTATTTAAAAACATACAATCCAACGCACATGAATTAAGTGCATCGAAGAAACTATCGTATGGAACATGTAGGCACCAATTTCTTGGTCATCTTCCATCACCTGTATAAATTATTATTAAGCAACAAAATAGTTACTGAATCATTTTTTCATTAAGTTATCAAAAGAGATAAATAAACAACCATAAGCCACAAAAGCATATTTTCTATATCGGCCTTTTAACTACAAATGCATCTTTTGCCAACTACAATAAAGAACTAATACCTTATTAGAAGTGAAAAAGAATTCATTAAATAAGCAATTGCAAAATCTTTCTTAGGTGCCATATTGAGCAGGCTGGGTAATGCATTTTGGTCAAAATGGTTATTTTTAGTTTGGGTTGGGTTGACCCGTAACACTGTTTTATCTATTATATAAATCTCCTTCTTCTAATAAAGGAGTAGCTAGGGGACACATGGCTCTTTACTAGGGTCTCCACCTATGCTCCCTTCCACATGTCAAGTATACAATGCTTTAAAAAAAAGGACGGACCCGACCCAATGGATCATTTTCTGACCCGTGCGCCTCTTTTCTTTTCTCATTATCAGTTTTCTAAACCCAAGTTTGAAACCCTACCCTCTCCATCCAAGAAACTCATCCATCTTTTATCTTAAACCTGCCGCCAGACCTCAAGCACAGAATCGTTAGCTTCAACCCTAACCCTACTTTTGTTTCTATTCGTTTTTCTAATTCCAATCGATCTCTTGTCCATGAGTTTCATTCTTTGCATCTCCTACCTATCCAATCGGCCTCTTCTCTGTACGTTTCATTCTCTGCATCTCCTACCAATCAACAAATCACTGCATCTCCTTCACAGGTTTGATTAGATTATTTCTTTTTTTTTTTCGGTTTTCATTTCAATTACAGATGGTTAATTTATTTGGTTTTAGTTCACATGTCTTCAAACCGATAATATGTATATTTGTGTTGTTCGGTTTAGATTTTGATTTTGATTGAGGTTATGTGTTCCGTCAGTTTTGATCTCAGTTGTTTGTTATTATAGATTCGAAAGCCGTTTATTGAATTTTCGATTTGGTTAAATTTATAGATCTGTTTTTTATTGTGTTTATATGTGTAGATCACCGCCATTAGTCGATTTTGTATTCTGATTGTGCTATATGTATATCTTCGTTGTTGTTCGGTTTGGTTTTTGATTGAGGTTATGTGTTCGGTCGGTTTTGATTTCATTTATTTTTTATGTTATATGTACAGATTCGTGAGTCATCTTTTAAATTTTTTATTGTGGTTAAATTTATAGATCTGTTTCTGAATGTGTATATCGCCTCTCATCAACAAGGTATGACAATCATTTCTCTTTTATTTCAGATCACTGTCAATCATTGTTGAGGCATGAGGTTTGTAGGAACTGATCTCGCTCTATGTTTTGTCTATTATGCTCAATGGCAAAGGCGATTCACTTTTAGGTAAATAATTTTTATCTCTCTTGGTTAGTTTATTAATCAATGTTTCTCATGATCCTCAATCATATAATTACATTGGATTATGTTATCATATTTAATAAGTTAAAATTCAATGCCGTGTACTAAATTTGTTCCTCATTGTTACATAACAATTTGATTCAGTCAACCATCTTTGTTTGTTTAAATACATGAAACAGAATTTTCTTTGTGTTGATTATTTTTTTTATTCAGGATAAAGCATGTTAGTTTTTTTTGTTTTTTTTTGTGGTTGTGCAGTGGATTACGTTGTTGATTCTGATACATAGCAGTGGAATGGACATTGGATAAATCAAGGTTTGTGGCTTATGATTTTTTTTATTCGTGATAAACCATGTTAGTTTTTTCTATTATTATTGATAAATGACGGGTGCTTTTGATTTTGCGAAATGCATTAGATAGAACAATATCATATAAGGGCGCTGCACACCACCGGATTGTCTTACTTATGATGATTTTTTTTGCTAGAAGATCAGAGGCTCTCCTTAAAGTTATAGACTCTGGAGCTTGGTTCAGTAAACGTGAAACAATGGTACTAATTTTTAATGAATTCTGTTGAATTTATCATTTATGTGTTTTCCATGTATTCTGCTAAAATGGGAAAGATATATTATTTGGTAGTTTTCTCTATTGGACTAATTTTTCAACTTTATAATGGGTATGCCGTGAGATCCGAGTAAGCATCGAAAATATAAGTTTTGGGGTTTAGTTAATGATGGTGATGGTTGAATAATTTTTGCAAATCCCTGTTGGTGGCCAAATGGGCAGTTGTGTGAAGGGTTAAAATCGGTTCAAGAAAACGACTACTCTTTTAATATGAACCTGAAATCATCATTTCAATCCAAAAGTCATAGGATTATTGATCCTTTATTTCAATCCTAATGGATATTTTTTTTTTATCGCAGGTGCTTTTAGTTTTTTGCAAATTTCGTACGACTATACAAAAGTTGAAAAACTTGAATATTCTCTTTAGGATGCACCCATTGTTGATCTTTAGCATCTGCTTCATGTAGGATCATGCAGTTCTTGCTGTCTTGGTTAAGAACGGCGCCAGGTGTATTAAAAATCACATTGAAGAAAAGGTTAGTATTGTTCAATTAACATGCTCGCTTATATGTTAAATATAATCTTTTTTTCATTTTATTAATTTGTTTATTTTATGCTGCTTTAGATTCTTCCAAATGGAATTGCTTGGATTCCCAACATAGTGGAAACCATCACAAAAGTTGCTACAAATGAGAGGCCAAGTATTCTGGTTGACCAAAAGTTGATTGATGGTCCAAACGCAAATGAAAGAGGGAAAGTGTTCATCCCCAGCATCTTAGCATTCCAATTAAGCTATGAAACTTCTGACATCTTTATATGGACATGATACATAGGCGTGTCGCGTAGCATTCCAGGCAGTTATCGGTTGAGAAGAATCGATTAGAACTGAGGAGTATACTCATGGCTCTAACAATGGATTGAAGATTGCATCTTCATATCTTGGTGGTTAGTTTTCTTTTGTATTTTCCTGTTATAGTTATATAAAAATGTGTTAAAACGATGAATTGATGACACCAGAAATCATAGATTAAAAGAGCACTTGCTCATTGCATTTTGTTTGGTGTAGCTACTCATTATCTTTTTGGGCTCATATACTTACTTTACACCAGCAATCCTAGAAGGTTGTCGATTGTATTTCTTGGTATATTTATTATTGAGCTTTAATACGGTCCACCTGTTAAGGAAGTGGTAAATAAGAAATTAGAAATTAAAAGAAGGATAAAAGAGAATAAAAGGGTTTATGTTTCTGTATCAATCTGTATCATGGCAAACCTTGAATGATCTCTTTCTTTAATTATAACACATGTCAAAATCTATTTTTTTATAGCATCAAATGCACTGTCACTGTTTACAACAAGTTTTGTTCCTGTTAATGTCCATGGCTCAAACCACACACTGATGGAAAAATCTAATGGAAATCGTCACTAAAGCTATATACACAATACTTTTTTTTATTGTAATCATAGTTTACCATGGGGTGTTTGTTATTGAACTCTAACTTTCGTTTATTGTATTGAATTCATATTTCGCAGCAGAATAGCTTCTGGGTGAAGGACATCATGTGAAGATTAGTTCAAATCAGTTTAACCTTTCAACTATATCGCATTTGATGATGCTGAGGGTATGTTTTGAATTTATTAATTTCACTTGATAAATTTGGAGTCTTCTGAGTCAAATTAGTTTGTTTATGATGCTAAACTGACATGTATTTGGTTGTCATTTACGACTAAGAGGGTGCCATGCTAGATGATAGATTAAGGGCTAGCATTAATTTAGTTTTGTTGTTGTAGTTAAAGTACACCAATTTCGGACCATAAACAAACTAATTTGATACTTCATGCTGGTTATGGATTCCTAAAGTTTTTGGACTTTGACTTTAAAAGTCAACATGGATTCTTGGTGGATTATGAAATCATGGGTATGTTTCATGTGTTGTCTGGTGCACTCGCCATAAAAACTAGAGTGTGAATATTGAATATAGCTATTTAATCATCTAGCTTCATTTTAAAACATGGAACACTATGTTAAATTAGTTTTTTTTATGATCCTAAATTGGTATGTATTTAGTTGTTTTTTTACTTTTTTTTTTTTGTAAGGTAAACTTCATTCACAAAACACCACAAAACAGTCCTTAAAGCAAGGACCCCTGGGCAAAAACAACCGGTTACATCAAATCCAAAGGATAATTACTAACATTTTTCTTTTTCCATATTGGTTATGATCATCTTGAATCAGCTGGGTACTGAATTCAAACCAGAGTAAAGGATATATGGAATTAACAACGATTAATTTACATTAATATATTTTTTACCAACATGCTGGATAAAATGAATAGGATGCTTCTACTGTGAGAAATTTGGTTTTTAGGGTTGTAATGAACATGATATGGATTCAGCCACCTCTTGGTGCCGCCGAAGACGGCGGAGACCGGCTGGAAGGAGAGGGCGGGCTGTTTCTTGAAGTGGGTGGCGCCGTAGGAGAAAAAGAACCGGTGTCATTAAGATATGACTCACACATTGTATTGGGAGTTTGTTGTTTAGTGAGAATTTGGAGATGACCTCGATGAAATAATTGTGTAGTGGTTAAGGTGTATTATTTTTTTTTATTTTTTTTTGTAGCTCTCGCATACATTCGGGTCCCTATGCCATGCATGTTATTTAGTGACAGATCAACTCCACCTTTAATCAGCTAGGCTGATCTGCAGTAAGCATCATCATTTGAATATTTGAGGGTATTGTTATCTTTTTATGATTTCTTGTGCATGGTCCTCGCTTTTGTGAATTAAGTGTTTTATTTGTGGTTTTTTGCTACATAAATGCGCTAATCCAGGTTTGCTTTTAATGGTTTGGGATAAAGTATGGATGACCGAATGTGTGGGTCGAATTTGAAGTTATGGAGGGGTTCCTCGGGCGCAAATGATGGTGGCCACTGTAAGCTGTGAAGAAATTGCTAATGAGAAGTACTCTTTCTTTGTAACCAACCAGGTAACACTTTAATAAATCACTTCCAAGCCAAATGTATGTTTTACTAAACAAATATATATTTTATGCAGGACGGGTGTGATTTAGTTGAGGGTGTACAATCTCACATTGTACCAGGCTTTGGAATGAAGCTTAGTTCCATGATCGACAGCTGTTTATACAGTTATGCATCTTTTTCTGCCTTTTTAGATGTTCCAAAATTGGTTTTGCGTTTATGACGGAGCAGAGGAGGAGCAGGGTAAGAGAGAACCGAATTTAGTTTTTGACGAAGCAGAGGAGCAGCGAAAGAGAGAACCAAAAGAGAAATAGAGCAGCTGAGATGAGAGGAAGTGCAGAGAGAGAGGGTCGGAAGATATAGCGGGACAGAGGAAGAGCAGTGAGCGGTGAGCATCTAAATAGAGCAGCTGAAAAAAATTGTGCCGAAAAAACTACAAGCATCTAAATGCGATTTGAATACAAAGGTGGGTTATATTTTCTGTTCAAGGGTATGTAGTAATGTTTTGAATATTTTAACTGAATGCATTTCTATTTTGGGCCTGCCTCAAATAACTGAATCATTTTATTTTATTTTTAATTACTTTTTCTCTGTTTTTTGTACAGGTAACAAGACATGAGACTGAGAATTAAAGTAAGTTTCCATTGGTAGTGACCACATGGCCCTTCTTAGAAGCTACAGAGAAAGATGGATGGGCATTGTGGTATGGGATGGCATGTGCGAAAGAAGCGAAATCGATGAAGAATCTGCTGATCATATTATTGTGAAATGTATTTGGGCAAGGGCGGTATGGTGGCAGATTCAAACCTGGCTGCAAATACAGGTTCAGATTGATATCGACTCGATAGCAGGAATGTTGGAATATGGGAGATCGTTACAAGGCGGTAAAGAATACAAAGAGGCATCATATACAGTGTTTACAACGACTCTTTGGTATCATTGGTTAGCCAGAAACGAATTTTTTTTTCAAAGAAATTGATACATTTTCAAAAGGTATTATACTTATGATTCAAAGCAACGGCGCTCCAACGATTCAAGCCCTAATCTCTGATCAAAAGGTATTATACATGTTTTGAGATGGCTTTCAATCATTTGTATCGATTTTTTTATTTCATCGATAACGGAATTTTTATATGATTGTTAATTGATTTGTTTAGGTTTAAAGAGTTTTTTTTGTATGATCGTTAACTGATTGTTGTAATTTAGTTTTGATTCTATACTACCGAACCTTATTCGGATGATTATATTTATTATAATTGGGATTTTGCTGATAGGTTGTAGTTATGTGGATGTATGTTTAGGTGTAGTTTGTTAACTGATTTGTTTTGATAATGAAAGCTCTACATATTTGTTGCTATTACAAATGTTCATTTTTGTTCGGTTTCTATCTATGTGGACCACCTCTTTACTATTTTTATGCGTTTTCGGATCGAAAATCACTTCTGATTGTAGTCGAAGATATTCAATGTGAGGCCTTTGGCACTCTTATTCTTTATGCTGGTATCAAGGTATGATGTTCAATGTGAGGCCGCCTCTTTACTATATAATATAATTTTTGCTTATTATGTGACAGGTTGCTTATGGAACCACTACCTTAGTTCTTCTTGCTGGTGGGTTCTTGAGAGAGGTCAAGCCATTCATCGAAGATGGTGTTCATCCTCAAAATTTGATACGGCGTTATCGAGCCGTTTCTAATATGGTAAGTTCATAAATATTTTTGTATCCCATCTTACATATGAATGTATGTCATGCTCACATTTTCAAAGTAGTTGTCTTCTATTTAACTTGATTTTGATTCAATATTATGTATCTTTAGCTTCATAATATTGAGAATTATTCTAAATTGTACTTCTGTTTAAGAAGAAACAACTGAGAATTGATGGTTAATGATCCTGTTTTGAGGACACACATGTTAGAATATATATAGGACCAACTACTTTTTTATTATTAAGTTTGTGGGTTCTCATTGGAATTATTTGCTCAGCTAAGGGACAAAAAGATGACAAAATGAAATAGTTCGAAATGTGTTTCATTTCATTGTATTTGAGTTTGATTACATATCTAAAAGCCTAAAATTGTCTGAATCTGTTGGTTATACTATGGTCGTGCAGTCTAAACATTTGTACTCAACCCAAATTTGATTAGAAATAGGTAAGCCCCTATTGCATGATATTACAAATTTACAACTACTTTTATTTTTTTATGACTTTTCTATAGTAGAATTATGGGCTAATTGCATAAAAAGTTAACCAACTTTGTCATGAATTATATACCAGGTAACTAACTTAGTGTAGGTCAGAAAAGCCATTTAAGATAATCACCTAGGATAACACGATTTCAAGTGCCAAATCAGAAAAAAAAAGGTCAACCTTGTCAATCGAGTAAGATTAAATCTCATTTTTGTGTGTTAAACAGGTACCCGATGTCACTAATCTTGGTTTGAAACCAAGACAAATAAAAAAAGGCCGCTATTCTTGGAGGAGGTCTAATGGGGCCTGGAATAGCAACTACTTTAATTCTAAGGGTATCAAGTTATCTTGAATGCAGTCAATCAAAAGTTCCTAGATGCTGGATTAGGCAGAGTCAAAGGTTTGGCCTTTTACTGTTAATATATTTGTAGGTTGTTTGCATATTAACATATCTATTGTCCTTGTACAGCCAATTTGACAAGCAGCGTAAACAAAGGTAAGTTGACTCAAGAAATGTTTGAGAAAACTATTTGTCGTCTCAAGGGTGCTCTTGACTATGAAGGCTTTAAGGATGTGGATGTGGTGATTGAGGTATTTAACGTGTCCATTTTAATTTGTATGCCCCATTTAGTTTTGAGAATTATGAATTTTTTTACAAAAAAATTCAATCATGATATTTCTACATCTATGACAAACAGGCTGTTGTTGAGAATGTATTATGATTTAAAAAAAATCATGATATTTCTACATCTATGAAACAACAAATATATTATGATTTAGAAAAAAATCTTCTCTAAATTGTATACTTGCAGGTAACGCCTCAACAATGAAGCAACAAATATATTATGATTTAGAAAAAAAAAAATCTTCTCTAAATTGTATACTTGCAAGTAACGCCTCAACAATTGACTTGAATCTAATTGGTAAGAAGACGAAGTATCATGATAGGATAATCTGGCTCCATTTTTTCAGGTAATAATTTTGCTACCGCCAATTTTACCATGGTTAATAGCAACGTACCTTCACATTTTTATTGCTTGTAGCAATATAGTTATCGAAAATGGTGACAAACTTTTGTTTTCTTACTAATTATTTGTATTCTGATTATATATCTTAAAATGAAAATGAAGGTACATATTATTCTATTAGTAGCCTAACATTAATTTCAATTTGGGTGAGTTGGTAAGTCACAATTATCTAATCTTATTCGTTTTATGGAGATTGTCAGTTCGATCTTGTGACCATCACAATGTTACAAAACCCGTCGGTTCAATTTAAAAACAGGCCAATGTAGTCGACCGGACCACCAATGTCTCCGAATCCCAGTTCAACCGGTTGGCCCAGCTGGTTTGGTCCGGGTTAAAAAACACTGGATCATACTTTGATTTCCTCATGACGGATTAACGTCTTTTGTTATGCAAGTTCTCTACAAGAGAAACAATATGTTGGAGGTCTACATGGTACTTCCGATGGGTCGTGGCTCCCATGCGGTGGCCATGACAACAACATAATCATATTCAAAGTATTTATTAGTGCTCGGATGAAGACTAACCGCTTGGTATTTCTTATGAGCTTGGTTTTCACAATGTAGGCTAATAGTATACTACTTATAGGCAAGATATGTTAACATGTTATTTTTTTATACAAAATTATTTCCAAAATTGACGGTATCATATACACTTCATTAAACCGTTATAGAATTCTTGAGGGTGTTGTTGGTTCAGTTAGGGCTATTGCAGCAAGTCATCTCTAGCAAGTAGAAATATTTGCAATTTTGCATATTATTCCTTTTGTTTTTATAGTTCAACTGTTCAAGTTCATTTAATATCCTTTATTTTAATATATGTATGTTCAGAAAGTATTATGGGCTTCATTTTCATTACAATGTTCAATTCTAGAATATAGATTAGAATGGATTACTGCCCTGTTATTCATGCCTACACAGTAGCTTGCATTATGCCCTTATCCCTACAGCAATGTGATCATACTTATAAAAACCGCTCTTAAGGTATGGGCTGTAGGAAGCTGATGCAATTTTGATGGTCCAAATGTCCAATTAAATTAGTTTGACCTCAGAAGTCAAAAGTGAGAAGCACGGTTGCTATCTATATGCGTTAATTTCAACCCATTTATGGGTAAATATGCCAATATGTCTGTCTAGCACACATATGCTTTTCTTGGTAAAACAAACATGATTTCTACCCCAGGCGATGCAATTTCATCATTTCAATTGTGCATCTCTTAATCATCTCCTAATTCACTTCACACACACGCATTTATAATATAAATATGTAAACACCCATAAATGACATGTTATTTAACGCGCTCTTAGTTTGAGGTTTCTTGAGAAGAAAATGAATAAATTGAGGTAAACTCTAATTTTATTTTATTTTTACATTTTACTGTAGGCGTATATGTCTAGAATGGTCAATTGAAGCTGACCTGGCTAGAGGAGGAAGTCCAGCGAGCTTCAACAGTGTTGTTTCATGATATTAAACAGTTTGAAGGGGTTGCACATACTATATATACTTATAGTACGTAAAATTAAATACCTTTTTATCTGTATTGATTTTTTTTTATAGGTTGCACATGCTAACTACCATGATATGTTCTATTGTGGTCTATGTCATGTCCAATGTACCAGTCAACCAAACTTGAACGCACATTTTGATGGAAGAAAGCATAAGAAGGCTTTGCAGAACGCTGGCTTTGTTAATTTTATTTGATTATTTTTTATTTTAGTAATCTTTTATGTTTTATTTCCGGATTTGGTTTTTTGATATTATAGTTTTGTGTTTGACATAATCTTTGGTTTATTTTTTTTCAATATAATGGTATGATTTGATTACTTTGAATGGTTATTTAATTCTTAATTATTTACCATATTGTGTTTTTTAATTAGTTGACGAATTTTAAATTATAATTTTTTTTAGTTAAGATTCAATATTTTTGAAAAAACGAAACATGCCAAACTTACGTCATTATTGAAACCTAAAATATTTTGTTCAACTTTACCATATTGTTAAAACATTTAATTTAATTATACTTTTTAACATTATAAATTTTAATTTTCTATGGTTTGCACCGCGGGTACCCGCGGGTCTCCAACCTAGTTTGTTAATAAATGTGTTCGATATGATTTGGGCTATTATAATAACAACATACAGTACTTAATGAGAAAATTTAGGAAGAATCATTTGACCCTTTAATAAACGCATTCGAGACCCAAATATCATTTCAACAAAACATATTAATTTTGGTTTTTTTAAATGAATTATCCTAGAATAGGCAACTACAGTCGTTCCAATAACTTGATTGGTTTATTGTCATTGCACTTAGTCACTTTCCAACATACTTAAAATGACAGTGTCAAAAACTCTCCAGATTGTACATTGCTTAATAACATGATAATAGCATAAATAAACAAGATTCATGCATACAAATTTGTCTTTGCACTAATGGAATTAGTGGATCTTTAAAGTTTAAAGTCATTGATGAATGAGTGAATTCTTTTTTAGGATCATCAATTCAACTGTTTATTAATCATTTCAAGAAAAGAAAATAAGATTCAGTTTAGAGTTCAAAAGATTTGGTTCTGTCCATACAAACAAAAAGGTGTTATAACTTTGGTCACTGATGTTCTAAAAGATAGAAGTAATAAGGTGAGCGATGGTGCACATATTTAACGTAAGCAACCGAAAATCCCAGACGACAAACCTGATTAAAGGCTTGAAATTTATTTTTCATGCCGGCACCACCACTTGTCAACTGTGTCTTCCTCTGCCATTTATCCACTGACATGTTTCTAAAAGACGTAATTCTGCATCACAACATCATCAATAACAAATTCAGTATGCAAAATACATTTAGTTATGACAAGTCATGATACAGATTTAATCATGATAATCGGATTGACGCTGTGATGGCATATAATATTATACAGAATATAAGTACCTAGATTGCATTTGAGAAATCTGGAACCATTCTTCATCCCCTTCAGTTGAGTTCAAGCTTTTAGAATGAAAGAATGAAATAGGTTATGAATGGGGAGGGGCGGTTCACATTCTAGCATTATTAATAATAATAGCATCATTAAAGCAATTGATTACTGTAAGTTTTTAGTCGATGATCAGGATAGGTTGATGGGAGATTAAGGGTACCATTGTAAATTTGTATTGATATTGAGAAGGAGAAGGATGGTGAAATGTCTAAACTATCCTTCTAAGTGTTTTAATTGTCACCAACATCCCTATAATACCCTTATTAAATAAGCTTTATTTTCTTATACATGTTGCTTTAAAAATTGTACCCATGTCAAAATTCCAATATGATACATCACTCTTCCTTTATAATGTATTATAGATTATAGATTATAGATATACTTACATCTAATGGCGGTAACCGCCATAATCTAAAATTAGGGCTGCAAACGAACTGAACGAACACGAACAAGGCCTTGTTCGTGTTCGTTTGTTAAGGAAATCATGTGTTCACGAACAATTCATGAACACTTGCCGAACGAGATTTTTTGTTCGTGTTCGTTCGTTAAGAAAACACTTGTGTTCATGTTCGTTTGTTAATTTTGTTCATGAACGCACACAGACACAAACGAACATTAATGAACACAAACAAATGTTCATTAACACAAACGAACACAAAGAAATGTTCATGAACATAAACAAACACAAACGAACATATATTAACTTTGAATCAGATATAATTGTTAAGATATCAGCTAGATCCACCCAAAATATAACTAAATTTTCCAAACATATTTACCTCACATATATTATTTATTTGGGTAAATAAAAGAAAATAA
This sequence comes from Ambrosia x helenae, assembly GCA_030844895.1. Taxonomy (NCBI): domain Eukaryota; kingdom Viridiplantae; phylum Streptophyta; class Magnoliopsida; order Asterales; family Asteraceae; genus Ambrosia; species Ambrosia x helenae. Next base: position 37,848 of record JAUTDX010007100.1, on the reverse strand, counting down.
AAAATTATAAACCTTATTAAACTATCGAACATAAACGAACACGTTACCGAACGTTCACGAACATAAACGAACGAACGCGTCCTCTGTTCATGTTCGTCCGCTTAACTAAACGAACAAATTTTTTTGTTCGTGTTCGTTCATTTATTAAACAAACGAACACAAACGAACTTCCCGCCAAACGGTTCATGAACTGTTCGCTGAAAGTTCAGTTCGTTTGCAGCCTTATCTATAACAACTTACGGTAAATCTAATATTACTATATAATTACGTATAACTTATGTTAACATACAATTAATCTAGCTTATCTATACATATAATAAACCAAAGCCATTTTAATGACATGGCATTCAAAGAGGCATTCTCTTCCTTGAGTGTGCCATGTGTCATCCCATGTGGCATTGAGATATTTTAGGAAAAAAATAATTTAAAAACAAAATTGGATTTTTCACCCTCATGTTTTCTCTCATAACTTTTAAACGTTAATATCTTTTATATACGAGATTTTTTAAAGAAAAAAATTACACCAAATTAACGAGCGTTTTATTATCTTTCCAACGAGTACCATAGTGCTATATAAAAAATGGAGAAAAAAAAGACTATTTTTTTGTAACCCGACATGTATTGTGTCAGATTTGGAATTAGTTTAAAAAAATTGTGGGTTTGGTTCGGGCCTGGGATTAGGTGATACCCGACCCAATTACTTTTTTTTTATATTAGAATATGATAACTTATAGCAGAGATTTGTTTAAAATAATAATAATAATAATAATAATAATAATAATAATAATAATAATAATCATATATTGGCAAGTCATTAATTATGTTGTCATATTAGATATTTTATTATGTCATATTAGATATTTCAAACCGGGACGCTCTCCAACAGGTAATTGCTATGTTTTCCTTTTCTACCATATTTTGAAAAGCTCAAATCTTATTGTATGCAGTTAAAGACCTTTGACTGAATGTATTGGTGCTAAACAATCTTTGTCCCCTTGAAGTGCTTGGGATCTTAATATTCTGTTTTAGGTATTGATGTTATAAGGTAAAATGGATCTTTTGGTATATTTTTTTTAAAGTATCTAATGTAAGTTGATACATAGATGTCATTTTTATAGTTTAGATACTTATAATTTTATTCACTTTACTTAGATTTCTCAACCCGGGACGCTCCCGGGGTATAAGCTAGTATATCTAATATTTAAATATTGTAATTACGTATAACTTATGTTAACAAAACTTAATCCACATGTGCAGTCTTGTTTTCAACCATCTTAACCGAACTAATGTTTACATAATTACAATACTTAATATTAATCTTAATATGTTCAATCAGGGCCGTCTCCGAGAAGACTCTAAACAATTTGGGCTTCGGGCGGAAAAAAAAAATTGGGCCCAAAATTTTGTAAAGAGGAATGAATTAAAAAAAATTGAGTATTATTCTAGAGCTAAGATTGAACTTTAGACCTTTTCCAACTCCACTAACAAGACTTTAATGTATAAAACACAAATATATATCCTAAATATAGAATTTAATATATATATATATAGGGTAAGGTTCCTATAGTAAAATAGTTTTGTGTAGGAAGTGTAGGAAATGTTTTCAAACGTTTGATCTAGAAATCGATGGTTTAGATTAAAAGTTGTGGTTACTTAAGATTATATTAATTATAATTTAATAATCAAGGGTAGGATGGTCCAAAAATGTTTTAAAAGAGGGCATGAAAGTCAATTTCTTGTATTTGATCTTTAATCACTTCCTTAATTCACGTTTGTTTCTCTCTCATAATAACTCACCTTCTTCATCTTTCTACATTCTTAAAATCACAAGCTTCCTCCTACCATCTTCATCAATATACAACCAGGTCTTTAATCGGTGCTTCTTTCTTCTTACTAATCGGTGGCTTCCTCCTATAAACCTCATTATTCTTGTCTTGTTTTACAGATCCGAGCTTTTAAAAACACTACACAAAGAAAAAAAACCTCGCTAGTAGATTTGTAAAATGTATAACACTACAGTTTTCTCTTTCTTATTTTCATATATTTTATGCTTGTCTAGTTTAAAACACTACTATTTTCGTTTGTTGAAAATACGTGTTATAAAACACTGTCCATATAGTCTTAAAACACTACTGTTTTCATTTGTTGAAAATACGTGTTATAAAACACTGTTGACAGGCAGTCTTAAAACACTGTCCATATATATAATTTGTTATAAAACACTGTCCATATAGTCTTAAAACACTACTGTTTTCGTTTGTTGAAAATACGTGTTATAAAACACTGTTGACAGGTAGTCTTAAGAATCGAACAAGTTTTTGGGTATTTGATCGAATTATTTGATGTGAATATCTTATGATTGTTATGAAAATGAGGAAGAATTAGTTATTTTAGGATGATTCAATTTCATAAATATTCATATTTTAAATGCTAAATTAGTGGGTCAATGATAATTAATAAAATGGATAAAAAGTCTTTAATGCCCTTCATCTAAATATTTAATCAAATTTGATCCAACGGTTGAAAACACTTCCTACACTTCTTACACAAAACAATTTTCCTACCGTATCCTCTACCTATATATATATATATATATATATATATATATATATATAGGGTAGAGTTCCTGTAAGAAAATAGTTTTGTGTAGAAAGTATAGGAAGTGTTTTCAACCATTAGATTTAAGGATGGATGGTAGAGATTAAAAGATGGGATGTGTTTAAAATCTAATTAATATATTATAGTAATTAAGGGTAAGATAGTCAATATGTGTTTAATTGAGGGTATCAAAGTCATTTTCTATCAAAGTGTTTTAGAAACTATTTTAATGTTCCAACATTTATGACTCTCTCTCTCTCATCTAAATATCTATACAACTAATATATGAAACTCAATGTGGACACATGGCATTCCCATGTTGCTCCTTCAATTCTCTAGCCTATCATATTGTGTCAAGTGTCCAAATGTGAGAATTTATAAAAATTTTCTATTTTTTTAAATAAAAAATCTAGACATTAAAACAAATGGTCAACACCCGTCAACCATTAATCACTTTCCTAAACACACAATCATTAATTAAATGTTGTCAATCAGTTGTAATTTACCTCTTTCTCAATCAAAGCATATACGTTTTCTTTTAAAAATAATAGTACATCACTCCTCATTATGCAAAAACCCTGCCTCTCTAAACCACTTCTTCTTTTCTTTTATCCTTTCTCAGTTATTGGTTTCTTCACCTTGCCATCTTGTCGATTGAGAGATTAACCTTTGAACCAACACCTGATAATATATTATGAGATTTTTTTTTATGAGCCTTAGCACATTGTTTCATCTTTTTCATGATCCTCCTCTTCTTCATATTCTTCAGGTTTCTCTCCTGTTCCTTTGCCGATTATATTTTAATGCTTTAATTTAGGGGTTCTTTTTCTAGATTTATATAACGGATTTATCAGATCCGTAAGTTTTAGTATCTATGTTTTTTTTATTTTGTTTTTTTAAACGTGCTTTATGTTTTTAGTGTTATTCGTTTAGGAATTTATATTTCGGTTTTGTACATATCTGTGTTTGTATGTTTGATTTATGGTTTTTTTGTTAATGAGTGTTCTTTGATCAATTATGGTTTTTTAGGTTTAGGTTTTGTTGGTTAGAGATGATGGAGACTATGGTTGAAGAAGCAGATGCTGATGTTGATGATAATTATGTTGACCCTGATATAGCTCTCTCTTACATTGTAAGAGTTTATTTATTTATATGTATATTTTATTTATTATTATTATTATTGTTATTATTATTATTATTATTATTATTATTATTATTGTTTGGGTAAAGTTGTAAGCTTTTTACTTGGTTGAATAAATGGATTGTTGCAGATTCATTTCTTCATTAACAATTTGTAGCATGTATGCATCACGATTTTAGCACTTTTACATGTTTGATGTGTTATTAACTAAAACAAAATACACAAATGTCACTGTCCTATGGATTTAGGGATTTATCCAGTTGCGGATTTACAAGAAAAATTAACGATTTCGCGATTTTTTATTCCTTTTGTTTTACCTACATTCAGCGGTATCATATACATAAAACCGAGTTTTTTTAACCCATAGCACCGCCTTTGGAATTGGCAGTAGAATATCACAATACATGGCATAAAGGGGATTTTAAGAGTTCAGGTGCCTGGGAGTTTGATATACAGAATTGATTGGGATAATGTCTCTTTACAGGATTCGAGCAACAAGGAGAGCTGTTGGAATCCTAATCTGTAAATTATTTCTATGGATCAGCGGCTTTTGAGGTGAGTTTCAATCTTTCTACTTATAGTTATCCCTATATATTGATTCACATTTGTGTAGCTGGAAAGCCCAGTAAAATAATAAGGATCGTGAATGTGATTTATAATGGATTACTAATCTGATGTTTAATATTGATTATGGATTACCTATATATACAACTTCATTCCTTTGCATAATTCTTAACAAGGTTCTTGATTTCTTTCAGGAATTTAGAGAACTGGCCTTGATTAATTAAGAGTTAATAGCCATTTTCGTCCCTGAGGTTTGGGCCAGTTTGCCACTCCAGTACAAAAGTTTTTTTTTTTTGCAATTCCTTCCCTGAGGTTTGGATTTTTTTGCCAAATTCGTCATTTTCAGTAACCCAGTTAAAAAAGGTCGTTAGTGTCAGGGGTATTTTTGTCTTTTTACCTCAGGGACGAATTTGGCATTTAAAATTCAAGGATTTTTTTTTTTTTTTTTTTGCCAAATTCAGGTTATCATTATAATACCTCCTGTCAATAAGGTCCACGACCATCATTAATAGTGTCATCAATGGGAAGAGGAAAAGACAACAGAGGGAGAGCGACAACAAGCCAGTCCAACTTCAACTTCCAAGATCTAAGAAGAAGGAAAGCTGAAGAACAATTCAAGATATCGAAGAACTTTTACAAGTTTGGTTTCATTCGTTTTGTGGGAGTTCGGGATGCTTCGGAGTGGCTGAGTAGATTGCAAGGGGTGACTATAGGTGGGGCGATGCTTATGGTGACTATAGTAAAGTTTAACAGGGATGGAAGCAACTATTCCACCTCGCATTCTCAAGGCAATAGCTCGGTCTTTGATAGATTACAACCGCCGGTTCCTAACTTGTCGGGTAACGAAGACCGTGTGAGTAACATTCAATCAGGGCCATACAAGGAGATACTTAATGGAGGTAATAATAGGGTGAAAACCAAGGATAATGACATCATCGAATTGCCACCGGTTATTGCCCAAGCTAAAACGGCCTGGGAGTTTCGTTCTTTAATCGGTGTGACCAAGGATTTGGATATATTAAATAATCTCATTGGGATCTTATCTATGGTGTGGCATTTGGGATTCGAAGTGAGATATATTGGTGGTTTAAAAGTTATCCTAACATTTCACTCGTGCAAAGCGGCTGAAGATTTCTTAAGTTCTCATTACGAGTTTTGGACGGAGTATTAAGTTCTCATTACGAGTTTTGGACGGAGTATTTTTCCAGGCTTTACGTGTGGGACGGGGATGAACCAGAATATGAAAGGATTGCTTGGGTGAACGTCATTGGAGTTCCGATTTGTCTCTGGGATCGTCATATTTTTAATAGATTGGGGGAAAGATGTGGAACAATTATTTGCAAGTCAAGTGCTTTGTCTGATGACCATAGCCTAGAGACGAGTAAGTTGGGCATTCTTGTCAAAACTGTTGATCCCATTGATAGAAAAGTGACGTTAAAATGGAAAGGGCGACATTTCGAAGTTCGAATTTCAGAAACGGGTGAGGCATAGAAGCCGAAATTTCTGACTGAAAATATGCCGGAATCCGCTCCTCCGGCAGGTCCAAAACTGAAGTCAATGGTGGTTAGAGAGAGAGAGAGAGAGAGAGAGGTGGTTAGAGAGATAGAGAGAGAGAGAGAGAGAGAGAGAGAGAGAGAGAGAGAATTTGGCAAAAAAAAAATCCTTGAATTTTAAATGCCAAATTCGTCCCTGAGGTAAAAAGACAAAAATACCTCTGACACTAACGACCTTTTTTAACTGGTTTACTGAAAAGGACGAATTTGGCAAAAAAATCCAAACCTCAGGGAAGGAATCGCAAAAAAAAAAACTTTTGTACTGGAGTGGCAAACTGGCCCAAACCTTAGGGACGAAAATGGCTATTAACTCATTAATTAAATATTTTAAGTTTTAATTAATATTTATCCATTCATGGTGATTATCATATATTCGAAGATTAAAGTTCGTGATACGTTGATGCAAAATACAGACTTGCAAGGCTACATTGCAAACTGCAATGAATAAATCACTAAAGATGCATTTTTAATAATGATTCTAATGTTTTTATTTGTAGTGAAAATAAAGAGTTCCATGGAGGCTAATGATCACAAGAGATGAAGGAGACATAATAATGAGCGCTGCAAGTTCTGGATATTGTTTTACGGGAGTTGCCTACGAATCGGCATGTCGCTACTTTTAGTCTTGATTGATGCCCTCATGTTTATATAATGACAAACTAATTAATTATTTGGTTGTAATTTTCATAGGTACTCTCTTTTGGGACCATCATTCTATTCTCCTTATCTGGGTCGTAGACAACCACTTGGCGAGGGTCTCGAAAGTTGGCATGGGTTTTATCAGAGCATAAGGCATACACAGATGGGGCTGTCTCTGAATATTGGTTAGTCTGTTAATTTGGTTTTTGATCTATATTTACAGTTTATTATTTATGATAAAGTTTTTCCATAGCTTCTAACCATGTTATTCTGATACAGTGACTGTAAATAAACTGATGCCATTGTACAACTCTGCGCAGCGCGGTTCCTACTCAGCCGCTTCACTGGACAGATCAGCCAGTTTCCGTGAAAACATGGATAATCCAATCTTATCATCTCTACCACGCATGTGAAGAAGTACATCAACTGTCACACAAGTAGATGTAACCAATTTTTTTCAATGCTTGTGGTTTGACCCAAAGTCAATGGCTTCTATGGGGGCAGGTGTTGGTAAGATGGGCACTCAAAGTCATTCCCTCATAAATGCATTTGACTTTGAGCAGCAGAAGGACGAAGAGAGGGGTAAAAGTGCCATTCCTAACAAACGAACCAGAATTTCAATGGTTGATCAAAGGGTTGTATGATGTTTGATAATTTGCCATTTTTACTTTGTTTTGATGCAAATCTCACTTTGGGAAATTTACTAATGTAGGCGGAGGTGCGTCCAAACACTCCTGCTAGATCATCTGGGAATGTAGACAGGGACAAGGAAATGCTAAGACTTCCAAATGGCAACACGCTTCAGGGCGAGGACCGTTCATTGCACACCGTAAAAGAGATAGAATGCGAATCATGCATGATCTGACAACAATCAAAGATTACATTTGAGGAGACTTCTTTAAAGGTTTGTGATGTGCCTTATAACACTTCGATTGTTCAGGGCCTTAAGTTTCTTGCAGATGCTAATGACTCCGGCTCAAAAGAGAATCTCGTGTTCAGCAAAATCGGTACCAAGATAAACAAAGACCAAGAAAACTCTAAATCAAGATTTCGCAGGCAGCATTTACTAATGATTCTGATATGAGCTTTTGTTTGTATTTTTTATAATTGTTCCATGATCACCCTCATTGAAGTTGATTTATGTTTTTGCTGTAAACAAAACATGCTTATTTTAAAAGTATTATCAACTGATTTACATCCTTCGAAGTTTGAACCATGTGTTCATGTTAAAATATAACAAATTGTGTAATGATTATGGATATATAGATATAATCTATGGATTTTATTTTACAATATTGATAATTAAAATTTTTTTATGTACCGACTACCGAGTCTGTCAGTTGTTCAATTAAGGAATAAAAGTTTTTCATTATGGGCCGTGAATTGATAAGCCCAATAGTCTATAGCAGTCCAACCCAATTCATAAAAGTTTGTTTCAAAATATAACTACGTGTACAAGTCCATAAGTTTTCATCATGGGTCATTATTGGATAAGCCCAGTAGTGTTAGTAGCCATGGGTTTTAGACTTTTAGTAAAATTATATTTTGTGGCATCTTCTTTATATTGTCTCTTAACATTATAAAAACTGTTTTGATCGTGTTATATTAATTTGCACTAAGTGGTGACACCCTTTTAGTTATTGCAACTAGAGTTTTAGCAGAGATGGAGTTAAATTGTTAATACTTAACAAAGAGGGTAAACCACAAACAGAGACAACAAATGTGGTGTACAAAAAGATTTTCTTAAATCTATGACTTAATTTTGTAATTAGTTTCCTTCTTCGGGATAGTAATCAAATTCTTTTAATACTTAATTACTTCTGCCAAATCATCTCTTCAAATCTAATCTATGATAATATATTCCTCATTCATATATTTCATAATGTAACATTTCGCATTTAAACTTGTACGTTACACCATCATAATTAATAAAATGTCAAGTTTCGTTATTCTCGTGTGCAATAATTATTTTTGTCGCACTTTTGAAACCCTAATATCATATATACATCTTATATACAAGGAATTGTGGTGGAATATTATCAAAAAAATAATATGTCTTGGCCAGGGATCGAACCCGCGATCAAGGCCGGGTCAAGCATCAACACAACACACGTACACCAGTTGGGCTGGCCTTCACTTTTGATTTATATCCAGCGCGTTATAATTATATCTAGACTTCAAAACTTCACAGTTGACTCGCAAAGTCAACTGTGATGAATGACTTGCCTAATCCATCAAAATTAACTTGTGATTCGTTCAATTTTGGCAAACATACGTGATTATCGGCCATCAGTGGTTGATCAACACGCCAATTACAAATCAATCGTTGCCCAATTTAAACCTTTACGCGTATGGACTTTAAACCGTAGTCAACCTTGCCAATTAAACAATCCATCGATCCCCTATAAAATTGAACCTCTGCATAGCATAACAACTCGCTCATAATCTCTTCTCAACCCCCAATTGTCTTCAATTCACTCTGATTGTGCCTCACGAATACACGTTTGACTTTCATTCTTGACCGGCCAATCGTGCACGAAACAACATTGTAAGTTAAACTTTTTCTGTGGGTTATGATCATCGGCGATCACTCATCAATAGCCCCATGATTAATTGGGCTATTGATGAGTGAATCAAACAATTGCAGAATTAGGGTTCGTGGGTTTTGAAATGGGGATAAACTCATGTCAGCTTTACGTATTTATTTTAATTAAACAGGAGTTAGTCACAACCACAGGCCTAGCCAAGTGGTTGTGATCGTTGTTGGTGACCAAAGGCACCCGGGTTCGAGTCCCGGCTGTGGCCTTCCTTTCTTTTCTTTTTCATTTTTAAAACAACAAATCATATTATATATATATTATACATTTAAAACTTATAAATTCATTTTTAAATATTAAAACCTTTTTATAAATTCTAAAAAAATTATGTTTATCAAATCTGAGATAAATGTCTTATTTACAATTTTTAGTTTTCTAAAATTAATTGATTTAATATTTATAATAATTAAATCAATTTTATACTATTATATTTATAAAAATCCATTAAAATATCAAAACAATTTTATTAAATTCTACAAAAATTATCCTATGTTTGTACAATGTTAAACTTTACTGAAATAATTTTTAATTCAGAAAAATCATTTATTTTATATTTTTTATCAATTTTTGTTAGATTTAATCATAATTAAATCATAATAAATTCAATTTTTATTATTTTTGCATCAAAATTTTATACAATTTATTTTTAAATATTTAGAACAGAAATATGATTTTTAAAATAATAATTCTTTAATTTTAGTATTTTTGAATATTAAAGTTAAATTTTGGCAAATTGTAATAAATAGATTTAAAAATCTATTTTAAAGGAAATAATTTTATAAAAATTATTTTTATACTTCAAACACATCATTGTGAACATCCTAAATTCAAATTTTATAAAAAGACTTTCTTTTATTTAATTATCAAATTTCCCTTTATTTAATTAACATTTTATTTTAAATTCAACAATTGGATATCCCCAAATCGAAACCCTAGGATATACTTATAAACTAGTTAGACTTAGACTTATTTGTTGCCTTATACATAGGGTAACACTTGGCAAACTATTGGGCTACACTTATACTATTCCTCAATACCTAATACTATACCAAGGTGAGTTTACGTAATCCTGTTTATGCGATTCTTTATACTTGCAACAATTTTAAGCAATTCAACATATATGTCTAGTAGTAAACTTTATTGCCTCATGTATTAGTCAACAGTTTCAACGAGTTTCAACGAGTTTCAACATTTACATAATCATTAGCTATGGCCAAGCCGGCGATACTCAATAATAGATCTATTGGATTGACAACCCCACCCGGATACGTGTACCTCCTACATAGGTCACGTGGGTGATTGTTATCGTTCAACATATTACTAAGGTGAACCGTAGATGACGGATGGACCTAAACTAGTCGGAGGTTTGATTATGTCAACATATTATACTATTCATGTAGACTTAAATTTACGATAGACATATGAATTGCTAGATTTTTATACTTAAACTATATGCTTAACATGGATTATGTATTCTCACCAACTTCTAGTTGACCCCCCATTTTTACAACTCAACAGGTGATAATGATGCTTGAAGATTAGAGTATTTATGAAGAAAATAAGGAGTCTATGCATGCTTGATTCTTGTGTGATGTATTAGATTTCCACATTCAAAACTCTTATGTATTTCAATTTTTGGATATTTACAATTTAATATTTATTTCAATTAAAATTTGGATTACCATGTGCTACTGTATACTCATCAATACGTGACACCTCGATGTTTCCGCCATCGGTTGGGGTGTTACACATAATACATTTATAATTTGTTAATTTGTTTTATACTTATACATCTAAATAATAACCTCACCAATATGTTTACCTATGTATGCATTCTAATGTTCCCATCATATATTCCGCTTCGTATTCTTTGAGACACATTCCACATTTCTGACACTAAATATTATTAGATTTCAACCCCGGGACTCTCCCGTATCTTTTAGATTTCATATCAGGTGGAAACATTGGTATCAAAACTCTTATTCCTAGAATAAATATGATACCATCTGATATCAAGATTCCAATAAAGTTCCAAAGGCGTCAATTTCCGATAAGCGTATGTTTCGCAATAATCATCAATAAAAGCCATGGACATTCTTTATCTAAGGTTGGATTGTATTTAAGAGAACCTGTTTTCTCACATGGCCAACTTTATGTCGCATTGTCAAGAGTTAAAAGCGGGACAGGAGTGAAATTACTTATACTTGATGGTGATGGGAATGTGAAAACTAAAACCAGAAATGTGGTGTATAAAGAAATATTTAGTGATATTTGAATAAAATTTGTATTCGTTGTTTTATACTTTAATACAATATTCCTACTGTATTTTTCTTATACGTTATAATTCTCCAAATAGATGTACGTTGGTGAACCGCGTGTACACGCAGGCAAAAATCTAGTTATTATAATTAATAATATTCAATGCTCTCTCTCCTTCATTCAAAATCTATTCATCTTCTAAAAAGAAAAAGCAACTACACCCACAATATCTTCTGCGTTGGCTTGTATTCATCTTCAATATTCATCTTCAATCCAACTTTTGCACATGTTTTAAACCTCCTACTAGCAGTGTTTTAAACCTACTCATTCGCATCTGTTTAAAAACACTACTGACTCGCATCTGTTTAAAAACACTACTGATTCGCATCTGTTTAAAACACTACTGCTTCGCATCTGTTTAAAAACATAACTGATTCACATTTGTTAAAAAACACTCATGTTGTTATCCTTTTGTGAAAATGCTTGTTATTTTATATAAAACACCACTTATTCGTATGTGCTAAAAAAACACTACTGATTCGCATCTGTTTAAAAATACTACTGATTCGTGGATTTCAATAATTTGTTGATGATTGTATGGAATGGATTGCTGATATGCTTCAAGAATCGAACAAATTTTTCGGATATTGATCGAATTAATTGATATGAAGATGTTATGAATCTTATGAAAATAATGAATAATGAGTTATTTTAGGATGGTAAATCTTCATAACTAACAATATTAAGTTGCTAAATTAGTGGGTTTGAGATAATTAAAAAATGGACAAAAAGTCTAGAATGCCCTCCATCTCAAGATTTGATCAATGGTTGAAAACACTTCCTACACAAAACAATTTTCCTACTGGATCCTCTACCTATATATATATATATAAGGGGAGAATAAATTGAAAACCCTTGCCAGTTAAAGAAACCTTGAAAACTTCATCATAGCCATTGATTACACATGATCTATGGCCCTTAATTAATCTACCTTTTCTATTTTATTTAAGATTTAAAATATTAACAAAAGTACATAAAAGGGAAAATATGTAAAAACAAAAAATCTCTTTCTCTTCCCGACACTTTCTCTCCTATCAAATTACAAGTTTTTTTTAATTTATTTCTCATACATTTTAGTAAATGCAAGATCTGTAACTTGTAACTCTAGTTTTTTTCTTTTTATATGTAACATCCAAGTTACATAGGTAACAACGAATTTTATTTTTTGTAACAAGATATAAAACAAAAAATCCACTTTAATACAAAAGTCACACATTTAATATTTTGATAGTTATTTTTGTAACGAGCTAACTTATATATGTCACGACACACTTTATTTGTAACAAGCTGGTTCACGTATGTAACAAGAACAAAATAACTTTAATAATAACAACAATTTAACAATTTGCGCTAGATCACTTGTAACAAGATTACAAAAAAAAATAAAAAATAAAACTACAATGGATGGCTACAACATCAATCCAATCACCGTAACAGTGGAGCCCGTTGACCAATGGCGTTGAGAGAAAAAAGAAACCTAGCAACTCGCTTGAGACGGTGGCGTTGAGAAAACATACATGGTTTTATCCTCTGTAATAGATTACATACCAAGGCTTATCATCTGTAACAAAAAAAAACATAACAGGATTTTATAGTCTGTAACACAAAACATACATGGGTTTATCCTATGTAATGTTGGAACATATTTAAATTAGCTCATCAACATAAAAACTACAACAAAAAATTTACATTTAAAGTTTGTAATGTTGTTACAAAAAATTACATATTTAAATCATGTTTTTTTAGATTTTTCTTAGATCTATGAAGAATACTCAAATCCTAACTATTAAATATATAACTAGCTAACAAATTTTTTTATTTTGTAAGTAGCAAAAACTAAAAAAAAAATACAAAAACTAAACATGAACCATTATTCACAAAATTTATGTTATCTAAAAAAGAAAACAAAGGAAAAAATGTGATAGAAACAATTATTAAAAAAAAAGAACAATAATTACATTTATTTATAAAAAAACATAAGCCTTTTAATCTTGTAACCCATAAATTATCATAAAAAAAATGTATGGGTAACCTCCATTAGATAAGCCTCTCCAAAAAACCTATCGTGTACCTCTTTTGACATCTTCCACAATTCTTGCAAAATAAAATCAAGATCTACAAAAAACCTCAAGAACAAGCTTATGACGACCAAACTTCCTCATCTCTTTAACAACTCTACAAAAGCTCCCACTTAGACATCTTGCGAGAAACGTACTCATATTCCACTGTTCCAGCGACTGTGTACCTTTGAAGATGAAAAAGAACAGTTCTTGATTGATGATAAAGGTGTTGACTTAAGGCATCTTGCGAGAAACGTATTCATCTTGTGTTACAGATCGAAAGGTGTAACAGATCCCTCGTTGTCACCGTATATCTTGTGTTACATATCGAAGGGTGTAACAGATCCCTCGGTGTAACAGTACAGATCTGAACGAGAAAGAACACATATGAACAAGGTCAGATCTGAACGAGGAAGAACACATATGAACAAGGTCAGATTTGAACGACCCCTGAACATTGGCCGAACAAAAAATCTGACCTTGGCCAAACGAAAATCTGAAAGTAGGGGAAACTGGGAAAAGATTAGAGAATCTTTTCATGTTCATCAGATCTGAAAAATAAACCCCATGTGTTTATATTTACAGAAGAAGCAGAATGAAAAGTCTTAGAAAGAAGATGAATGAGAGAGAGAGAGAGAGAGAGTGTGTGTGTGTGTGTGTGTAACGCCCCAAAATCCATCAAACGCGTCATAATTCTATTATTAACGTTTTGGGCTTAATTAAGCTAAACAAATACCAAATGATACAAAATACTCAACCTTGTAGTTAACTTGGTTAAATACCATGAGTCTAATAATACTAAGACCATAACTAGAAACTAACTTGGTTAGTGGTTCTAGTTAAAACAACAATTTCTTGTGTGTAGTAGAGGGGCCAAAACTGCCATAAGGCCATAATGGCTAAACAAAATAAAAAAAATGAAAAGGAAGTCATCTCCATATCCTGGAGATCGACTTCAACACACACAAACACCACAAAACACACACACTAACCCAAAACCCCAATTCTTACCCAAATCAGGCCAAAATCAAAGGGGAAATCCGTGCATTAAGCAAAAAGGGATCATCTAAGGTCCAACACACCCAAAGGTATCAATTATTTGGTTCAATTTGATGTATACTTCATATATGAACATGGTAAAAATTCTTGGGTGTTTTGTAAATGTTAAATTAGTGATCATTAGAGGTTGCTCTAGCATTAGGGAACCTTAATCATGTTTAATCTAGTCAAAAGATGCTAATACATGCATGAATTGTGTGATTCATGTGAAATTGTTGAATATGTGAAAGGTGGGTTTTATCATTAGTTGAGGACCACACCTAATTTGTAATTGTAGCATCTTCTAAGCATGAAGTTATGAGACTGTGAGCAAAAAAAAGTAATATTAACGTGCCAGTAATGTTAATCTTGGTCAAGGATGGATCCATGAGGTCCTTAAGTCCTAAAACTAAACTTAGGAAAAATCACGCCTACCAAGTGTTTGATAAAATGCCTCAATGAAACTCGATTTCACTTGGGCATAGATACTTTGATGAAAACATGTATGTTGGTAAAACATGACCAATAATGCTTATAGACATGTAAAGATTAGGTTCTAACAACCTAAGTGATCATTCACCTCATAGGTGCGAATACAAGAGACTTTGGATAGCCAAGGAGTCTCAGATTGAGGTAAAGAGGAAGCTCGCATAAGGTAAGTCACTCGATGACTTATTTCTTAATATGTCTCTAGTATGTTTATATGCTTAATTATACCTTTGTATATGCATTTGGGAATTAGACATTGAAATGTCACAAAAAGTAGCATAAATAAGATACACGATTCATAGAAGATGGCCTTAGATGAAGGTTGTTAATATCCCAATTAGACTATCGGGTCAATCGGGTAAAATGCTAGTTATACAATAGCTTAGGCCAAGAGTTATCAGTTAGCCGGTAATGAACTCGTGCTAGTTGCTTGAGTGTATTTATGGGTATATCATTTAATTCAAAATAGAAATTGTTTCCAAGGGATAGAAAACAACAGATAAAAACCATGCCGTAAGTCATAGAGGCCGAGCGTACAAGACCGAGAGAAATGGCACATGTGGCCATGGACACGAGGCACCGCAATCACGGCATAAATGACTTGGGCATAAATTTCCCTAGTCAAGCTGAGACTTGACAAGTGGGCAAAACCACAACTAGAACTTGGAGATCATAAAATCTTATGATTTTGTCATGTATAAAACTTAACCGGTCAGCTTAAAGATGGATATATAATTCATGGTTTTTGGGTTAGAAACCGAACTAGGAATCCAAACATATCTTTAATCATGTAAGAGGTACGTATTATGACCCATTAACAAGTCCCAAGAATCCCCGTAAATGGCCTTGAAGCTGCACTAAAAGTGTAGCTTGGTGCAAGAAAAAGGGTAGTTTCTAACAGCAGGTTTACCCGCCCGGATAAAACACTCACCCGCCGGGTAAAGGTTCTGATAAAAAAAGGGTAGTTTCTAACAGCAGGTTTACCCGCCGGGTAAAACACTTACCCGCCCGGGTAAAGGTTATGTAAAAAAAAAAAAAAAACTTCATTTTATTATTCTTTCAATACTAGACATTCATAATAACGTATTAATGGGTTATTTCCTCGCGTTTAACCCTCAGGCACTCTATTATGCTGAATGGATGATGATCAAGAATTGAACAAAGATCCGAACGCACAAGACTCGTCCGCTTCCGCAACTTTTGAGCTAAAAGGGTTATAAACTTAGTTTTGGAAGGTGCCATTGAAAACGTTTTCGCTATTAAAATCATCATACGTATGTTTAAACCATGAGATACATGTGCAAATATTTTGTCAAAAACTTGTTGAGCTCTAAATGACAAAATCTGAAACTTTCAAATTAAGTTTATTAACTCGTAAATCTTCTCATGTACTTTATACAGGATCCTAAACATATATATATATATATATATGTGTGTGTGTGTGTGTGTATTTTTAAAAAATGTTCGGGCCCATTTGAGGGTCGGGCCCTGAGCCGGTGACCACCCAGCCCGCCCTCGTAGCCGGCCCTGTGTTCAAGTATTACACACGACATAATATGTACACAATTATTTACATAAAATCACATATACTAAGTTTAGTTTACTAAGTTTAACACCCTCTCTTAAACTATACTTTCTTGTTTGTCAACATGTATATGTGTGTGAGAGAGATGATATAGAGATGAATATGTAAGACTAATGGTAAAATACCTCACTTCCCAATCGATCAAGCTTCGTTTTAGCCCACTTGACACATCCAGTTATGCTTATTCGCTAATAAGAAAAGTCGGTGAGGAATTAAACATAGAATGTGTATACAAGTAAGGGAGAAGCTAAATATAAATCAGTCATACGTAAAACCATAGGTCACAAATTGTCTCAAACCTATTAAGGATTACCATAGATCGATTTAACTAATGCTCTTTTTCATAAGAAATTGTCCCTTTGTCATAAGCACTATTACATTATTTAAGGGCTCTTAGCTCCCCTTCGTTTTTTAATCAGAATAATTTTGAGTGTCGCAAACGGTTCTTCCCTCATAACATGATAAGCTTGAACACATGGTTCTATATACACTACAAGAATTTCGGGCTTTAGGGGCGACCCGCTTTTTGGTCGCTCCTAAAGGTCAATCCAGTCCCTAGCCGTCGGATCAACGAGCAGATCAACGACCCACATTTTATCGAACTTATAGGCTTTAGGGGTGACGCCTTTAGTGATAAGTCCTACCATTTGCGATTTTTTTTTGTTTGCTACTAAGAAGAAAACGAAGATATATCAAATGCTTATTTAGGTGCTATTTGTTATGATTTTAAAAAAGTCAAAATACATATAAATAAAAGTCATATATATTAAGCAATATACACCCAAACACTTATTAGATATCCTTACAAAGATAATTAAAAAAACATGAAATAACAGTTGAAAATTTTATCTACATGAACAAAGATTTTATTTTTTTTTTACAAAATTAATAACAAAAGCTTCCACTACAACGAACAGGACCAAAGTCGTCGCTAATGCTCCCGTCGGAAAAAAAATGTCGCTAATAACATGTGTCGCCCCTAATGAGTCGCCGCTAATACCCTATTTCCTCGTGGCATTAATTTTTAAATTTTTTTGCCACGTGGCAAAAACTGGGCAATCTGGACTTTACCTTTAGCGGTGACATGTCGCCGCTAAAGGGGGGGGGGGGGTTTGCTTTCATTCCCTTTCTCCACGATCAAGCAAAATAACAAGAAAACTAATTAACCAAACATACCAATATTTACATTTACATATATATACATTATACGCCTAAATTCTTCGTCTAAACATACCAAGAAAACTAAGCAAACATACCAACATTTACAAATCAAGCATAAACATCATAAATTGTACCATTTTTACAAAAAAAAAAAACGCCTAAACATCTTCGTCTTCATTATCATCACCACTATTGCCGCTACCGCCTTGATTTCCAAAGTTAACAAGATTTTGTGACTGGTAGAATTGACTGAACATTTGGAACATTTGCGCTTGGAGTTGAGGATTGGTCATATATACATACATAATATATTTTTTAAAAAACTATAAATACATACTTAATTAAATCTATTTTTTTAAATATTTATACATTATATGTTTTTTGAAAAGTATACATATTTACTTTCATATATCTTTTTTTAAAATATATATACATAATATATTGTTTTTAAAATAAAAATACACAATTTAATATAAACATACATACCTAAATACACACATACATACCTATTTACACACATACAAACCTAAATACTAACATATAAAGCATAGATATATAAAAAAAAAAACAATTAGCGGCGACTAACTGGTATTTTGATGAATCTTCAGGTGGTTCACTAGATTGGTGCTTCCCTACAACACATATTATAATAAATTAAAAAAATTAAAACAAGAGTAAACTGCACGATGGTCCCTGTGGTTTGCTCAAATTTAAACTCTGCTCCTCAGCCTTTTGAAATTACAAGTATGGGAGCTGTGGTTTGTATTTTATTTCATTGATGGTCCCTGACTTGGATGGAGGTTAAATTTTTCAGTTAAGCCTATATGAAATTACTAAAATACCCCTTTAAAAATATAAAAATAAAACATATTATAAACTCATTCCCTCTCTCTCTCTCTTTCTATCTCTATCTCTGTCTGTTCACCACCACCACCACCACCACCAATAATCTAGCACCACAACTGTGGTAGCTTCAAGAGGGATTTGCTTTCTGCCCTGCCTTTCTCTGGCCACAGATGGTTGGGGGTTTGCAATTAGGGATGTCAAAATTTTAGCTACTTACATCCATAAACAAGTATGTATACTGAATCATAGAAATCTTCTAGGCATGTACTCGTTGATTCTGAGAGGAAAACTATAAAACTCCTGGTTTCTGCTATCACCTTCACGGTGCTGGAAAGGACTCCACCATGGCACACCTCTGTCGCCATGTGCATCGTGTGCATCCAACAGCTTTTTCTCCCACAGCCATTCCTCTCCGATAACCCATCTCTCTCTTCCCTGACCTACCTCGTCTCCGATCACCCATCACCCTGACCTCCAACCTCTCCTCATCCCAAATACTTACTCGCTCTCTTTTCCAACCATAGCAAAAAAAATTAGGTTAGAGATTTAGGGTTTTTTTTCCAATTGAGGTTTCTTACACATTTTCAGAGGGTGTCGAGGTCGTTTGTTGGTTTTGGGAGAGGGTGTCGTGTCGGGGTGGTCTGGTGGTGCTGAACCGATGGTGGTGGTGGATGGTGCCGTCATTGGAGGGCGGGTGGGTGTTAGGAGAGACAGGGGAGAGGAGATGGTGGGATAGTTGATTTGCACAGGTGATTGGTGAAGGAGAAATGGGGTTTTATTTTTTTATAGGGTGAGGGTATTTTGGTCATTTTACATGACTTAACTGACAAAATTTAACGACGTTAGCTGGTAGGGACCAAAATGTTATAAAATGTCAACGTTGGGGACCATTGAAAATATATGGGGGCATACGTGAAATTTGGGTAAACCACAGGGACCATCCGTGCACTTTACTCTTAAACAAATTAAAAGGAAAAAAAAATAGAAAAAAAATACCAGTGGAGGAGCTGTGGTGGTAGTGGTTGCCGGCGGTGGGAGATGAAACGAGAATGAGCTGTGGTGGTGGAGGTCGAGTGGTGGAGCTGTGGTGGTGGAGGGAAACGAGGAGAGAGATGAGAGTGAGAGAGATGAGAGCGAGAGAGAGCCGGAGAGCGAGAGAGAGAGACCCGAGAATGAGAGGATAAACTTTTCGAGGGAAATTAACAGGTCAGGAGGGAAAACAAAAACTTTTCAAGCAATAGCGGCGACTGTCGTCGCTATTGGTGTCGCCACTGTTGATGTTTCGTACGATAAAACCTGGTTCGTTGATTTACTGACCCAATGGACAGTTGGGATTAGATCTGATGGTGGTTGGTGTGGATTGGAGTATTAGCGGCGACACCAAGGCGGGTCGCCGCTATTGGTGTCGCCGCTAAAAGTCTATTTTCTTGTGGTGTTCCCACTTAAGCTCTTAAATTAGCAAATATTAAAATAAATATAATACAATTAATCACGAAATATAACATAGTGGCAATAAATATAACACAATAGCAATGGAAAAAAAGAGACAATAAATCATAAAAATGAGAAAATGATGAAAATAAAGAAAAGACACAATGCAATATAAAAAACACAAGGATATAACAAAAATTCTAAAAACTATAAGCTAAAAATGCACAAAATCGAAAACCTAAAAACTAAGATCGTAGGGTTCGATGAGACGGTTTCAATCCGATTGAATGAGTTCAACCTAACTCCATTTGATACCCTTCCTACGATTTTCAATTTTTTTTTTTATTTTCAATCCGATTGAATGAGTTCAATCCAATTGAATCAAGTATAAAGATTTGATAATCAAGTAGTAAGTTTTGTAAGAGTTAAAAAAGTTGAATAAAGTCCATGATTTGATTCATATGTGGCTTGGTGAATAAGCAAACATGGAATCTCTTGTATCATTTTGGCTTTTTTCGAAATCAGAAACGTGATATAATCATCACTACCTTTGCTTTCAATGAAACACCTTTCTTAGTTTTCGGGTTGGTAACCGGCAACGAATTAAAAGTCTCAAATTTTTCATATAAAAAATGGATTTTAGGTTTCATCTATATCTATATCTATATCTATATCTATATATCTAAACTAATTAAAAAAAAAGAAATAGATATAATTTAACCTAATCTATTATAATCTTTAACCTAATCTATTAAAAACTTAATCTACTAAATCTAAATATTAAACCTTTATTATTTTATCTCTCGTGTTTCCTCCCATAACTTTTAAACGTTAATATCTTTTATATACGAGATTTTTTAAAGAAAAAAATTACACCAAATTAACGAGCGTTTTATTATCTTTCCAACGAGTACCATAGTGTTATATAAAAATCGGAGAAAAAATGACTATTCTTTGTAACCCGACAGGTATTGTGTCGGGTTTGGGATTAGTTTAAAAAAATTGTGAGTTTGGGTCGGGTCTGGGATTAGGTGATACCCGACCCGATTACCCGAAACAACATACCCAAATACCCGAACTACATACCCGATCATATACCCATGAATTTTTTAACGTATCACATAACCCTTTAGACTAATGCGTTCGATATTTCAATAATTAACTATTTTTTTCTTATTTTATGTTAGTTCTTTTTAGAATGATTGATTACAAACTTCCGAATTCATTTGTAATGGCACTAGATTTATACCCCGGTGCAGAGATTTGTTTTTTTTTTATATTTGAATATGATAACTTATGGCAGAGATTTGTTTAAAATAATAATAATAATAATAATATATTTTATTATTTTATATTAGATATTTCAACCCGGGACGCTCCCGGGATAAAAACTAGTATTATTATAAAACATACCTATTAACCTTTTCACATTGTTTACCAAATACTAGCTTCTAAGTTCTAACTATTTGCGTTATACTTTCTATAAACACCAAAGCCATAATAAGATATTCTTTTTTTTGCCAAAATGTAATCTCATGCACCCCTAAATACATTGCATTTCTATTAATTAGTGTTTGAAAACTGTAATTTCTATTAATTAGGTTAAATATTAAGATGAACTCTACTACTCTACGTGCATTATCATTATCACTATACTAAGATTAAGTAAACTTGATTTGAAATCGAACTTGATAATATTCATTCAATCAAGCATGAATTGTTCATTAAATACGTGTTTGCTGAATAACATTATATAATTATAACTAGAAAAAAAAACTATAAACTTAAGAAAAAAATATAATTGTAGGTAAGAAAAAAATGGCTATATAGTCCAAAGTAGATATTTGAATGTTGTATCTTGATGTTAAAGACATTAGTAAGCTATTAGCTGGATGACTAGCTACCTCACATCACGATGTTGGTTTTTAAGGTTTTGTTAATCATGATTGTTTTTGTATTAAATTACAAACTGAAAAATAATAATTGATAATGATGGAATAACATTGCTTGCTAAACTACCAAATCTTTACATCAGACTTCTTTTTGCAATATGAGACCAAACATGTTGGATATTCTCATTATGTTTTTTATTTTTTTTTAATTTAACCACTTTTATATAAGATAGACTATTAACGTTGTGTTCCCGAGTTAACTTAAAGATGAAAATGAAGGGAAAAGAATAGAAGGAAATGAAGGGAAAGGAAAAGAAAGAGTAAGTATCATTTCCTTCCGTTTCCTTCCAAATCGGAAGGAAAACTAATCTAAAAGATTTTGCCTAGTTTTCTTTCTATTTCCTTTCTTTTCCTTCCTTTAATGAAACTCGGGAACACACCATATTTTGTTTTCCTTTCTTTTCCTTTCTTTAATGAAACTCGGGAATACAATCAAATTTTTCTTCCTTTCCTTTCCTTTCTTTTCTCTCGTTTAGTTAACTCGGGAACACAGCGTAAAGGCTCCTGTATGACACGGATTGCAATGAAAAATGTTTGTTTCTAAAGCATAATAAGACTACTAGGTATGGGGGCGGTAAGGGGGCGGCAAAGCCATGCCGGGCCGAGCTACACTAGCCCCTTGGCACGGCAACGACAATGCCGGTACCCTCTTGCCGTGGATGCCGTGCCTCTTTTTGCTTTTGGGATTGAAATGTTATTGTTTTTAGTAGATTTTTTTTATTATTTTTAATAATTCTGGCCAATGAGGAGGCCCGTCATCATAGTGCACACCACTCCCTTGGAGGCCCATCATGAAGATGCCTCTCCCTCCACTCCTACGTAGCGCCTACGTGAAGACCCATCATGAAAATGTCACCCCTTTCCACACCCAATAGTCTAAAAGAAGTATGTGTATTTGATAATTATCGTAAAGGCGTACAATATATCATGCTCATAGTAGTCAATACCCGATTCATTTCTAAAGTGTTTAATCATCAATTTTTTAAGCACCATTTTAAATATTTTTACATTATTTAATTAACACTGAAAAGTATTTAGATAACCCATATATTTATTCTCTCTTATTTTGTTATGCAATTAACCCATCTTGCCTCAAATATAATTTCAAAATTTGTTTGGCTACATTAATAAATTAAAGTATTGTGCTATATTGATATACGTACAAGTTTTCAAATAATAAGATTAAATTGTTGATCATGTAATATGGTTTAACGGTCAAGTTATTTTACACAATGTAACAAAAATGAGAATAATACAAAAAACACAATAGATCATGAAATATGACACAATGAGCCACAAAATATAACAAAGTGCCAAAAAAAAATATAACACAATGTTCAAGAAAAAAGTGGGGATTTAGTCATTTGGGTGGTTTAGTCATTTTGGTTTGTCAATCTTGTCGTGTGTTAATGTTGGAACATTGACTTATGTGGTGGTTTGATTGACTTATGCATTTTGGAGATGTTTTCTTTTTCTTTGTTCATCTAGAATTCCATTAGATATTAAGGTTCCTTTATTTGTTGGTGGTTCTAAATTCTTCCTCCCATGTGTTCGGTGCCTTGTAGAATTTTGAGTTCGGTGTGGTGTTTGTCTGCTATTGTTTGTTTTTTTGTTTAAAGCATATTTGCTCTAAGGAAAAAAAATATCTTAGTTCTCTATGCTAATTAAGGGTTCCACTACTCTAACTAAGGAGGTGAGATGATGTGTTCTTTTGGTCATGTACGTATGAACACATACATTCTACTTCTACAACATTAAGATGCTCACTTGCAAACATTTTAAAATCGAAGAAAACGAGGGATCATATGTGACATCAATACCACTCTTTTTTAAGCTTCCCTAGGTCATTAAATTTTATTTGTTTTTTACAATCGAGTATTAAAGAAACACGAATCCTAGATCACTGGATCAGGGCTGATCTAACTAGTGTATCCACAGGGAAGATATTGGTTTGAGATTAAAAGTGTGTATGAGGGTGAAAAGGATAAGACCAAGGAGAGAAAGAGACAACCGGTTAGAAGAGCCGAGCCTCTAAACGTTGGAAATAAAACAAGGGTTAGAAAAGTACGATGTGCTCGTAGGCTTTTCAACGGGAGTCTTAGTGGGAGAAAGATGCCAATAAAAGGATAAGGGACTTCTTCTTTTATAGTACCTCGACATCCAACTTTCTCAACTCATCCTCTACCCTTAGTGGGGCCCGGCCCAGGTAGAGGTGTCTCCTAATCTCCGGCCCAAATTCCTAACCCCAATTTTATGCAAATGGGTATGTGAAAAGAGGGGGAAGGGGAGATGTTACCGTCCTGTCAAAAAACCATGTGGTGTCCATTGAGTGGGCGCAGAGGGTCGACAGACACGTGGCATCCGTCTATTGGGTTGTTGGGGCGGTGAGTAATCATCTCTTCTTCTAGAACTCGAGACAAGTGAGGGTTGATAAAGTATTCTGTCATAGATGCTTTGGCTGAGGAGCTGCCACGTCATCATCCTTTCTGGTTGTCAGACCAGGCGTGGCTCTTGATTGGTTGCAGACTCTCGATGCTGCCCAGAAAGGTATCTTTCAGTTGTGTTGACGAAGCTTTGGCGTTTCATGTCAAGGAAGCTTCGTTTGTGTCAGGCTAGCGCTGATGTAGAACAGGCGGGAGGACTGGCGTTGATATACGTTAAAATATACATATTTAAATCCCCGATTAAACTCCCAAATTACGCGTTTTCGACCATAAATGCACGAATTCGGTACTTAACCGCTTCATATTTTATTTCAGGTCTTAAACGACGTCCCACGAACAAAGTCGAAGAAACCGAGCGAAAAACGGACAAGACGGAAAGTTTCTGCAAAATCAGCCAAGTCTGGAAATAGTGCACGGCCGTGCACCCTAGGTGCACGCCCGTGCGGACTCAGTTTACCCGGACACAGAGGAGCTGCACTGCCAGTGCGACCTGGCGTGCAGCTGTTGTTCTCGGGCACCCTGATCAGCACTGCCGTGCGGGTGCCCGTGCGACTCAAGTTCCCGGGTGCACTGCCAGTGCACCAGGCAGTGCACCATCAGCACTCGGCCACAACCAGACCCGCACGCCCGTGCACCTTAGGTGCACGGCCGTGCGGAATATCTAGATATTTCCAGGAACAGCCACTTGCCCACTTGCCCACTTGCACGTCAAATCAAGTTGATCGAGTGCACGGCCGTGCACTTTATGCGCACGGCCGTGCCAAAAATCAAACTTTCTATAAAAACAGAGCAGAACCCACTGATCAAAGATTGGATCTTTGGGGGGCGATTTCTGGCGATTTTCAGGGCTAACGAAGTGCTGCATAGGCGTGGAACAAGCTCGGGAATCCATCCGTTCCATCCTTCATCATCCAATCCATCTCTTTAGCAATCTTATGGTTTGATCCTTTAAGCTTTCTTAGATCCAAATCTGATTTTGTTTGCTACATTGATGTTATTTCAGTTAATCGTACGCCTCCGGGCAAGAACATTAGTAGTAGTCAGTAGTTAAAACAATCATTTGCGTGAAATCAAGTTTTGTATAAATTTGGCGTTTTTCATGTTTGAATCTTGATGATCATAATGCAACCTTGTTTCGTTGTTGATAGATTTGTAGTTGTGTTCGGATGACTTTGATGATTATCGAATGTGTTAGGCGGATTACTTGTTGAGAAAACCGTCCGTTTAATCGTCCGGTAGTAAACTAGTTAACTTGTTAATAAAGTTTACACCATGAAACTGTAACCGGGTATTGGTTTGGTTAAAGTCACTCGGATAATGATTATAAATGTTTACCGGCACGTAAAAGAGTTTAAAAAGCTTAATGGTGTTGTTATTAACCTTTGACACGGTTAATGTTTACCGGCACGTAAAAGAGTTTAAAAAGCTTAATGGTGTTGTTACTAATCTTTGACGCGGTTAATGATCTTTGCTAGTTATTTTGGTAGAAATAGCGATCTTAGTAGATTTGTGTTCAAAGTTAGTAAAATGGAATAGGTTGTGAAATGCTCTACTTTATGCTAGTCTCGGTGGTCGTATTGTGTATTCGATATTGCTTTCCTTTGCTAGTGCGGTTGAGGACTCCCGAAAGGTGATACTAACCCTTCTTTAAAGATTCTCATGAGATCATATCAGCTGCGCGCTAATAAACGACTTGAGGTGGCTAACGTGTGTATTCGCGTTAGCTTTCCATATAGTTGTCATGTTAGGATGCCCGAAAGGGACACTAACTGTCGGAAAATGGGAATGTTGATCACGCCTTTATTTCTTATATAGATGACATGCTAGGATTGGCGTATTACAGCTTATATAGTTATATTTTCTATTTGGAGTCGTAGTTAAGTTATTCACGTGTTTTAGAATTAATTTAGTCTTAAACAAAACTCACACTTATCTTTTCCTACTGGTAAATCGGGGACATAGTTTTAGTAAAATTGCTCCGCGCGCGTCCATGGATCGATATCTGGTTCTTATCTGTACGTTACTACATATATGACAGGGTACACTTGCCCTATTGTGTGTGTTTTAATATTAAGGTCTAAACCATTTGTATAAATATTAAAGCAAAACGTGTGTTAAAATCCATTGTAAAATATGTATAGTTACGCACACGTCAAGTTTTTGGCGCCGTTGCCGGGGACTGCGACGAGCTTTAGGAACGAACCGAGTCAACTTTTTACCAGTGTACATGCTTGTGAATACTTGTTTATACTTCTTTGATTCGTTATTTCATTCATTTATTTGCACATATGATTATTTGAATTTTTATTAGATTTATCTGTCTGTTGATATATTGGATTAATTTTAGATTGGTTTATAGGTTGCATATAGATTCGTTCATTTATCTGCTTATAGGATTGTTTGATTTGATTTTTCGTTCATTAGGAAGTTGATAGATTTAATTTATTGAATATTGGATTAATTGGTTTGTCTATGAATTTGATTTGTTCGTTATTTGATTAATTAGATTTATTTGTTCGTATTTGGACTTATTATTAATTTCATTCTTTGTATAGTTTTAGGCTTAGTCTGCTTATTACTGTTCATTTCATTGATTCTATTTGTTTATATTTGATTTTCTTGAATGTATTTGCTTTCCGTTATTATCGCATGAATTTATTGATTCTTTATTTCATTTATTTATTTTTCTGTCTTTTATCGCCTTTTTGGGTTTGTCATATATTCGCCTGTTGCAACTATATCATTCTTACATGCAGGTTGATGTCCACAAACCCTGGGTCTTCTGGTGATCTTTGTGACGAGGAGCTAAGGCGCCTGAGGAGAAGCGAGCGGATTAGACTTCATAAATTGCGTCTTGTTTCTGATATTCTTATTGCTGCTCCTATTGTTGAGGTCCCAATTGAGGAGGCGAGGCACGATCTGGCCGACGACAACGGGTCGGACGCCCACAGCGACATTATCATGGCGGATGACGACATTCCGCTGAATGATAGTGGTCGTCCAGGAGGAGATGGACTCGCGCCGAGTATTGTCCGTCCGGCTATTTTGGCGGACCATTTCGAGATCAAATCTAGTATCGTGAATATGATACAAAACTCGGTGCAATTCGGTGGACTGGAGCACGAGGATCCAGGCCGACATATTGCTGCATTCTTAGAGGTTTTAGCCACCTTTAAGATGACGGGCATCTCCGAAGATGCTATCCGTCTCCGACTCTTCCCATTCTCACTGCGGGACAAAGCCCGGACTTGGCTTCTGTCACAACCCGCAGGGTCGATCACGACTTGGGCAGAGTTGTCACAACAATTCATGCAGCAGTATTTTCCTCCTGAAAAGACACAAAAACTGAGGAATCGCATCATGACATTTCGTCAAGATGACGATGAATCATTATACACAGCCTGGGAAAGGTTTAAAGACCTACTCTTGAGTTGCCCGCACCATGAGCTTTCGAAAAGGCATTTGGTGCAAACTTTTTATCAGGGACTCGGGTATGCGTCTCAGGAACGCCTTGATGTATACGCAGGGGGAGACATCGGAACAAAGTCTCCTAGGGAAGCGTGGAGCATTATTGAGAAGGCGTCCCTAAAATCTAAATCCCGGCAGAATGATAGATCTAGGTCTTCATCTGCCAAGGCTGGTGTGCATGCCGTAGATAACTATACGGCGATTTCGGCACAGATAGCGGCTCTGGCTACGAGACTCGATAACTCTCAGCAACACGTAGCGCAGTCCGATTGTTTGTGTGTGGAGTGCGGGGTATCTCACGAGCCTGGCTCATGTGCTCAGGGGGTAATGTATACAGGCCACGAGGAAGTGAACTACATGGGTAATCAAACGAGACCCCAGAATAACCCTTACAGCAACACTTATAATCCGGGTTGGAGAAATCACCCGAACTTCGGGTGGAGATCTGGTACTTCCAATCAGAACCCTCTCGGATTCCAGCAGAGAGCCGCCGCACCACAACAGTCCTACCAGTCCCAACAGCCTTACCAGTCCAACCAACAGTCCTACCAGTCCAACCAACAGCCATACCAGGGTCGTGGTCAATCGTCCCAGCAGAGACCGAACCAATACCAGAACCAGGGCGCCGGGAGCAGCTCCCAGCAGCACGCCCCTCATGGTATGTCTAAGCTGGAGGAGATGATGTCTCAGCTCCTTACCAACACCTCTAATTCCAATCAGATCGCTGAGCAGCGCTACCAGCAGCATGAGGAGCGCTTCACGAATTATGAGGGAGAGATGAGGGGCCAAAAGGCGTCGATGCAGGCCATAGAGAACCAGGTTGGCCAGATGGCAAAGATGATGTCTGAGAGACAGCAGGGTGGTCTTCCAGGCAACACTGAGCCGAACCCAAGAGGGCATGTTAATGCCATTATGACGAGGAGTGGTAAAACCACGGGACCAGACACATCGGGCTCACCACCGATCACTGAGACGGTCCAGACTGAGTCTTCGGACGAGGTGCACGCTAGGCGAGTCCCAGCAAGTACAGCACAGCTACCGAAGCCAGTCACAGACTACACTCCTCCTGTTCCATATCCTGGTAGACTTAGGAAGCAGAAAGACGAGGCGCAATACGGGAAATTTCTCGAGCTGTTCAAGCAGCTACATATAAACATCCCGTTTGTTGAGGCCTTAGCACAGATGCCTAAGTATGCCAAATTCTTGAAGGACATCCTCACAAATAAACAAAAACTTGAGGACCTGTCCTGCGTTCTGTTGAACGAAAACTGCTCTGCAATTCTGCAGAATAGACTGCCCATGAAAATGGGCGATCCTGGTAGCTTTACCATCCCTTGTCTGATAGGTGATATGACTGTCAGTAATGCACTCGCAGACTTGGGGGCCAGCATAAACCTTATGCCTTATAAGGTTTTCGAGAAGTTGGATCTGGGTGAACCTTCACCCACCAGGATGAGTATTCGCCTCGCTGATCGTTCGATCAAGTATCCACGGGGGTTTGTAGAAAATATGCTTGTCAAAATTGACAAATTCGTTTTCCCTGTGGACTTTGTTATCCTAGACATGGATGAGGACTCTAAAGTCCCTTTGATTCTCGGACGTCCTTTCCTTAACACGGCAAGGACGATTGTTGACGTGGCTGCGGGCCAGATCACACTCCGAGTCAATGATGAGCACGTGACTTTTGACATTCAGAGGTCGATGCCCATCCTGAGAGCCAAGACGATACACTATACTATCTTGACATAGTAGACCAGTGTGTCAGCTCTCATATCAGAGGTGCTTGGGAGAGAGATGTTTCGGACACACATCTGTTGTGTGGGAGCCTAGATGGCATTATGCAGGAGGGCCATGTAGATGAGCAGCCGGTCTATCAGATCGGTGATGATGGTTCCCAAAGCCCGAAGCATTTTGTGGAAATTGAGCGAGAGGAAGAGGAGAAGGCGAAGCCGTCTGTTGAGGATCCACCGTCTCTAGAACTGAAGGAGCTCCCGCCGCATCTCGAGTACGCATTTCTGGATGAGGAGGGGCGTCTACCGGTGATCATATCGACTTCATTGACTGTGGAAGAAAAGAGCGAGTTGTTGAGGGTTTTAAAACTTCATAAACGGGCAATTGCCTGGAAGATCGTAGACATCAAGGGGATAAATCCCTCTTTCTGTACTCATAAAATCTTGATGGAGGATGTCTACAAGCCTTGTGCGCAGCACCAGAGGCGTCTGAACCCGAACATGCAAGATGTTGTTAAATCCGAGGTGATTAAACTGCTTGATGCTGGACTGATATATCCCATCTCGGATTCTGTTTGGGTCAGTCCTGTGCACGTCGTGCCCAAGAAGGGTGGCATGACGGTGGTCACAAATGATAGGAATGAGTTAATTCCTACGAGGACCGTCACGGGTGGAGAGTTTGCATTGACTATCGCAAGCTCAATGACGCCACCCGCAAGGATCACTTCCCGCTTCCATTTATCGATCAGATGTTGGAACGACTGTCGGGGAAGTTATACTACTGTTTCCTTGATGGTTTCTCTGGATACTTTCAGATCCCTATCGATCCTGTGGACCAGGATAAGACGACCTTCACATGCCCTTTTGGCACATTCGCCTACAGACGTATGCCATTTGGGCTGTGCAATGCGCCGGCGACCTTCCAGCGCTGCATGGTTGCCATTTTTCATGACATGATCGAGGACTCCATGGAGGTGTTCATGGATGATTTTTCCGTTTTTGGGAGTTCGTTCGATCAATGTCTGGGGAACCTGGAGCGGATGCTTCAGAGGTGTGAGGAGACCAGTCTTGTGCTAAACTGGGAAAAATGCCACTTCATGGTGAAGGAAGGAATAGTCCTGGGGCATAAAGTCTCCCAAAGTGGGTTGGAGGTTGATCCTGCTAAAGTAGATATCATTTCTAGGCTCCCTCCACCCTCCTCTGTCAGAGCGATCCGCAGCTTTTTGGGTCATGCGGGATTTTACAGGCGATTTATCAAAGACTTTTCAAAGATCGCCCGACCGATGACCCGTTTGTTGGAAAAGGATGCACCGTTTGTGTTTGGTGCAGAGTGTGTGAAGGCATTTGGCCTTCTGAAGCGGTTGCTTGTTGAGGCCCCTATATTGGTGGCACCCGACTGGGGGCTGCCATTCGAGATTATGTGCGACGCAAGTGACTTCGCGATAGGGGCGGTCTTGGGACAGCGGAAGGACAAGCACTTCCACCCGATCTACTACGCGAGTAAGACTCTACATGATGCTCAGGAGCATTACACCACGACTGAAAAAGAGCTTCTTGCTGTAGTATTTGCATTCGACAAGTTTAGATCATATTTGGTGCTGTCGAAGACCATTGTCTATACGGACCATGCAGCGATCCGATACCTATTCAGCAAACAGGACGCGAAACCGCGCCTGATTAGGTGGATCTTGCTGCTGCAAGAGTTCGATATAGAGATTCAGGACAAGAAGGGTGCCCTGAATGTTGCTGCTGATCATCTGTCCAGACTCGAGCATGATGATGCCGAGAACTGCGCGTGGGATACCATTAATGACAACTTTCCCCACGAGTTCTTGATGAACGTCGAGTCGGTGGAAGATGTATCACCATGGTTCGCGGATTTTGCGAACTACCTCGCGTGCGGGATCCTCATCAAAGGATTGTCGCACCAGCAAAAGAGGAAGTTTTTCGCGGACCTAAAGCATTACTTCTGGGATGACCCATTTTTGTTCCGGTCGGGGCGGATCAGCTGATTCGCCGTTGCGTGTTCGGGGTTGAGGCGGCGCAGATCTTGCGCGACTGTCACGAGGGGCCTACCGGAGGTCACCACGGAGCAAATTACACTGCCAAAAAAGTATTAGACTCCGGGTTTTATTGGCCCACACTTTTCCGTGACGCTCAGATACTGGTCGGTGCATGTGATTCGTGCCAGAGGGCGACGAACATATCGGCACGCGACCAAATGCCGCAAAATCCCATCCAAGTATGTGAGGTCTTTGACATTTGGGGCATAGACTTCATGGGACCATTCCCCTCCTCACGGGGTAATAAATATATACTTGTGGCGGTTGACTATGTGTCAAAGTGGGTGGAGGCGCAAGCCTTACCCACAAATGATGCCCGAGTAGTAGTGAGGTTTGTTAGAGGCTTGTTCTCGCGGTTTGGTGCCCCGAAGGCACTGATAAGTGACCGTGGCACGCATTTCTGCAATGCGCAGCTTGATCGCGCATTAGCACGTTATGGCGTCCAGCACAGGTTATCCACCCCGTATCATCCACAGACAAGTGGACAGGTGGAGGTCACGAACCGTGGATTGAAGCGAATCCTTGAGCGGCTCGGTTAATCAAAACCGCAAGGATTGGGCTGACAAGCTTGATGACGCGCTGTGGGCCTTTCGAACTGCCTACAAGACGCCTATTGGGACGACTCCCTTTCGACTGGTCTATGGCAAAGCGTGTCATCTCCCAGTCGAGCTGGAGCATAGGGCATTCTGGGCTCTTAAAACGGCAAATTTGGATCTTCAGACCGGCGGTGAGACCCGTTTCTTACAGATTCATGAGCTGGAGGAGCTTAGGCAGCAGGCCTATGAGAGCTCGATATTATATAAAGAGCGCACAAAGAGACTGCACGACAGTCGCCTGAAAAGCCAGAAAGATTTTCAGGTAGGCAATTTAGTTTTGCTTTATAATTCTCGCCTGCGCCTCTTTCCTGGAAAGTTGAAATCCCGCTGGACAGGACCGTACACTGTTAAGGAAATATATCCATACGGTGCTGTCGCAATCGCAGATTCTGTGGGTTCGACTTTCAAAGTCAACGGTCATCGCCTAAAAGTCTATGTTGAAGGACCGATTGACCAAACCGTAGATGAAATCGATATCTACGCCCCACACGCCTCATAAAGTGTGGGGAAGTGAGTCTAGCTAGCGACTCGTTAATAAATATAGCATGGCGTGTATGGGCGCGCCAAAGGGTAAATGTGTAATTAGTGTATATATATCTTGCTTTATTTTAATGTGCAGGTTCGTACCAGTTTTTGAACAAAGCAGGAAGGAGCAATGGAGCGTGAGCAGTCGACAAACAGGTTTAAATGGTTTAAAATGATGTTTTCGGACAAAACAGGGTGGCTGCGAAGCTGCAGGCTGCATTTCTGCAAGTCTGCAGACTGTGCACGGCCGTGCTAAAAATATGCACGGCCGTGCGGGCCTGACTGACCAGCAAGCCTGATCAGCACAGGCGTGCAAGGGCTAGTGCAAGCAGGGCGCACGGCCGTGCAACATAGTCGCACGACCGTGCGGGCCAAAAAGCCCAGCCCAAATGCGTTTGTATAAATAGATCCTTAACTTCCTTGCCCTAGTTCTTGCACCCCTAAACCGCACACTCGTTCCAAACGACCCAAAACCCGGTATTCATCATCTTTAAGCCTTGAATCTTCGCCCTTTTCCTTCCAAATCAACTAAGGTATGAACCCCTTCATAATATTGCACCTATTTTATGTATTTTTAGTTTAGATCTGTCTTACTTTTGATTTTTAGGGCAAGATTTGTGGGTTTTCTTCATAAAGTTTAATAAACCCACTAATTTTGGTTTGTTTTAGTTTAATGTAGTATAGTTTTTTGTTGTTGATGTTAAAACCGTGCACATCCAGGCCCAAATCACTGATATTATGAGTTTATTTGCAACCTTAGAGAGATTTGGGTGTTGTTGAGTAATTTTTCGATAAACCTGGGACTGTGCACGGTCAGCTGCACGGCCGTGCGTGTGACCGTGCGGGCCAAAAAAATAGGCTGCACTGCCAGTGCAACCCGGCGTGCAGCTTCTGACCTGAAAAACCAAGCCTGCACGCCCGTGCACCATAGGTGCACGGCCGTGCATCAGTAACAGACTCGGGTCAGAATGCGCGCAGGTCCGTTATGGGCATTCGGGACCCGTTTTTTGTGTACTAACAGCTGTATATTAATTTTTGCATGCAGATGGCTCATGATTTCCTCGGCTTTGACAACCGTGACAAAAAGGAGGCGCCATGTATTGACAAGTTCATGAAGCTCTGGGTAGGAGGAACTCATTCGGTGTTCCTATTCGGCTTAACTTAGACCTACTCACCGCGCTGAATCAGCGTGAACGATATGATGGATTTGTCTCGCCCCAGATGGCGAAACTGCTTAGTATAAACCAGCCTGTTTACAGAGAGATCACGATCGAGTTCTTATCATCCTTCTCCTACAAAAAACCAAAGGAGGGGGTGTATAAGGACTTCCATTCGAAAGACATTCGGTTTAGGCTTTGTAAAAAATGGTATCATTGGTCGGTTGCGAGACTGGGAAGGAAGCTGGGGATATATGAGCATTTAGAGACTGACTCTGAGGATTTTTGCGGGATCCACAGCTTCGTGGATAATGACGAGCGGGCCGCATTTTGGCATCCATTGCCACTGGTGGACCTTATAATCCGAGGTCTGCCAAGGCCACTCGGATTAAGGACCCGCTACTCCGCCTCTTGCACCATGTGTTCAGCCACACGATCTGTGGCCGAAAGGACAGTTCAGGGAACTGTCCCACTCCCGATCTTCTCTATCTCTATCATTTCTACGAGGGTGCCCCGCTGAACTTGGCCGCACGAATGGCCGAGTTCTTTCTCACTGCTGGGGGCACCAAGGACGGGAGTGAGATCCACGGCGGGGAGTACGTCACCCAGATTGCGATGGCACTGGGAGTTCTGACCGACGAGGTTAGGGCCACGCTGACATGGGTAACTAATGGGGTTATGCTGGACTTTAGATCACTCAGGTCTCAGAACCTGCTAGCTGACACGGACGGGGGCCCACGACTTATTAGTCAAGATATTATATGGGACCCCGTGCCACCACAGGCCGACGAGGATGAGGAGATGCAGGAGCAGCATGCAGGAGGCGGTGGTGACCAGCCACACGACATTCCACACCACTCTCCTCAGCACTTCCAGCCCCAGGACCAGCAGTGGCCTCCAGACATCCCGACATACCCTGATTCTACCAGCGGTTCCAGGCGATGGAACTGAACATGCACAACATCGGTGCAAAGCCAGGTGGAGATCAGGCAGGACCAGCAGTACATGCGGTCCACTATGGATCGTGTACAGCAGGATGTGAGGCACAGTTTTGAGTACCTTTTCGCTGGGTTAGAGCAGGTGCATCCGGGTTATTTCAGTAACCCTCCCTCATTCCCTTATGGTGCTCCTGGCGACCAGCCAGGTAGCTCCGGTCAGCACCACGACAACGACCAGTAGCCACGGCAATCTATTGCATGCATGTGTTAGTACTTTTTATTCATTTTTGCAGTTCGTATTCGGGTCTGCGTACCCATGACTTTTTAGTTTTTGCATTTGAACTATTTACTTTTCTGCACTTTAATTTTCAGTATATTTGCCTTGTTTGAATAATTGTGATGATGTACGGATGTGTTTGATATCTTTTGGTTTTGTCAAGAATGGTGATAGTGCAGGAAACGGCGAGCACCGGAATGGATGCTCAATGCGATCACCGTACTTTTCAAGTTATCGACTAAAGGGGAGTATTATTCTCCTTTTTCCCACTATAGATAGCTAATTCATAAACGCTTTCTATTGTCACATTGGGGACAATGTGAAGTTCAAGTGTGGGGAGGGATTATAATCGTGTTTGTCCTCTTGTATATATATATATATATATATATATGTTTGAAAAAAAAAAAAAAAAAAAAACCTTTAAAAGTACATATATGTATATATTTTCATATAAACATCAAGCCTAACTAAATTTTGACAAAGATAACTCGAGGCGCGACAAACAGATGAGATACGAGCGTTCATATTCGTACACTTGCACCCATTTCCTTCCGGTTACGTGAGCGTTCGAGCCTTGGAATAGATTACATTTCTTTGACATGCTTGCGAGTGTGCCGATGTTTTGTGCAATTTAGAACTTGTCACTAGTATACTTGTTTAGACCAGATACGTGTGAGATTGTACGAACATGATTGAGGCATTTAGGATACCCTTTTGATTTAGCCTTTTCTTTTGTTCTATCTGTTTCCCGCACCCATATATTATCCACTAGTTAACCATGTTGAACCTAATCCCGTGTTTTTTCTTATTTACCACACCATTTCACTACTAAACCAAATAGCCTTTTTCTTTTAAACCTTTTTGTGTTAAAGCTCGGTTTAGGTTATTGTTTGACTAGTTTTTACGTTGTAAATAGTTCATTTCGGGTTTATATATTTAGAACCCGTTTGTTGATTATATTTCAGTTTCTGTTTAGTATATATATATCATAGATATGTATATATATATATAAAAAAAAAATATCCAGAAAAATAGAACACCCTAAAATAGGGTGAATTAGCAGTGATTCGAGCAGTTTTTAGAGCTTTAAAAGTTAAAAGTTTCGTGTTTAGCCGTTTCAAAAGAAAATTCGCCTATAGTAGAATTCTTATTGTACAGTTGTAGTTGTTGCTATTAGTTAGACATAACCGCCGGGTTTTAGCCGATTTGTCACTTTAAATGTCCATTCCACACCCCTACCTTTGCCTAACATTACAACCCTTACAAGACCTCTTGATTTGTGCCTTTTTACACGTTAGTTGGTGAAGACTAATCTTTTGACAAGCTTATGATATTGCACGATTCATTGTCTTGGCAATGGAGCGATTTACACATACACATTACACGTATGTATCATAAATAAAACGAGTGTGTGTGAACATTGTGAGTCGTGTACGGGTTTGCGTGTTTGTAGATCGGAAGTGAGTTGTTGCTGTTTAGTTATCTTATCACCTGTTTATATACTTATTATGTCGGCTTGTCTATTATCGTCTGTACAGGCTATATTTTGTCTTTGTTGCCACTTGGCGAGTTTTTCGTTTATTTCTGTTTAAGTGTTTGCTTGAGGACAAGCAAAGTTCAAGTGTGGGGAGGTTTGATATACGTTAAAATATACATATTTAAATCCCCGATTAAACTCCCAAATTACGCGTTTTCGACCATAAATGCACGAATTCGGTACTTAAACCGCTTCATATTTTATTTCAGGTCTTAAACGACGTCCCACGAACAAAGTCGAAGAAACCGAGCGAAAACGGACAAGACGGAAAGTTTCTGCAAAATCAGCCAAGTCTGGAAATAGTGCACGGCCGTGCACCCCAGGTGCACGCCCGTGCGGACTCAGTTTACCCGGACACAGAGGAGCTGCACTGCCAGTGCGACCTGGCGTGCAGCTGTTGTTCTCGGGCACCCTGATCAGCACTGCCGTGCGGGTGCCCGTGCGACTCAAGTTCCCGGGTGCACTGCCAGTGCACCAGGCAGTGCACCATCAGCACTCGGCCACAACCAGACCCGCACGCCCGTGCACCTTAGGTGCACGGCCGTGCGGAATATCTAGATATTTCCAGGACAGCACTTGCCCACTTGCCCACTTGCACGTCAAATCAAGTTGATCGAGTGCACGGCCGTGCACTTTATGCGCACGGCCGTGCCAAAAATCAAACTTTCTATAAAAAACAGAGCAGAACCCACTGATCAAAGATTGGATCTTTGGGGGGCGATTTCTGGCGATTTTCAGGGCTAACGAAGTGCTGCATAGGCGTGGAACAAGCTCGGGATCCATCCGTTCCATCCTTCATCATCCAATCCATCTCTTTAGCAATCTTATGTTTGATCCTTTAAGCTTTCTTAGATCCAAATCTGATTTTGTTTGCTACATTGATTGTTATTTTAGTTAATCGTACGCCTACGGGCAAGAACATTAGTAGTAGTCATTAGTTAAAACAATCATTTGCGTGAAATCAAGTTTTGTATAAATTTGGCGTTTTTCTGTTTTGAATCTTGATGATCATATGCAACCTTGTTTCGTTGTTGATAGATTTGTAGTTGTGTTCGGATGACTTTGATGATTATCGAATGTGTTAGGCGGATTACTTGTTGAGAAAAACGTCCGTTTTAATCGTCCGGTAGTAAAACTAGT